>JANZLQ010000065.1:11994573-12026471 GCA_026212715.1 Elanus axillaris | reverse complement strand
ATGAAACAAACCCCAACTCGTGAGTTGAGATAAAGACAGTTTAATAGGACAGAAGTGAAGATGATGATGATGATGATAATATAATTGGAATATACAACACAAGTGATGCACAGTGCAGTTGCTCACAACTCACCAAACAATGCCTGGTTAGTTCCCGAGCAGTGATCCGCCCTCCCAGCCCCACTCCCCCCAGTTTCTATACTGGACATGACGTCCGTGGTACGGAATACCATTTTGGCCAGTTTGGGTCAGCTGCCCTGGCTGTGTTCCCTCCCAACTCCTCGTGCCCCCCCAGCTTCTGGCTGGCTGGGCATGAGAAGCTGAAAAATCCTTGACTTAATCCAAACACTACTCAGCAACAACTGAAAACATCAGTGTGTTATCAACATTCTTCTCATACTGAACTCAAAACGTAACACTCCACCAGGTACTAGAAAGAAAATTAACTCTATCCCAGCTGAAACCAGAGCAATGATATGTACTTTTTAAATGATAGCTTAAGGCAAAGTCTTGGTCCGTAAAATGAGGGGATCTTTTACTTTGGTTTTAGCTAGATAAACAGGACAGGAGAAAATGCTAAAAGCTGGTGCACCGTGTATGCAGATTCTACTTCCACTGTTACTGAAAACTCTGATCAGGAAGAATGAATTCAGATTAGCTACATGTAAACTGAAAAGAGCCAAGCAGCTCCAGCACGGCTAACAGGAACTCAGTGAGCCAGTACGTACAGCTACAAACTGATGCTGTCTCATGGTGTCCAGAGCATTACATAATGAGGTAAAAATCTACCTGACCCTCACAGCCTCCAGGTCCAAATATACCCTATTACTGCAGCTAACAGAAGTGAAAAAGAAAAGTGTGGAAGGGTATGAAGAAGATGAGACACTTTATTCAACTCAAAATGGGAACAAAGGCCTCAGAAGAAGATAAATGTTATCAGGAAGACCTCAGCACAGGAGATGGTGGGTGTGAACCACATAAAGATCAACAGGTTTCAGTAGGGTCTGTGCCAAGCTTCGGTTTGATCAATCCCTTTTGCCACACCACCTGTCCTCCCAACTGCGCTGCGCGTGGGAGAGCAGACTTCCACTGCTTAGGAAATGCCTGCAGCCACACATGGCTGGTTAAAACGGCACTGCTCTAATCCAGCGAACCCCAAACCAACAACGTATTTGCGTTAGTGCATTGAGGTGTACGCATGAGCAGCTCTGTCACTGCTACGCGCTCTTGTGGCTTGCATTCTCTGAGGTGAGGGGAAGAAAATGAACCCAAATCCCCCCCAAAACCTGCGAGACTTAACGCTATAGTGGATCAATAAACTTAAACTGGCAAGCAAACATTTGACAGGCTGGTAAACTACTTGGAAGGAAAGAGGATCTGAATATTAGTCACAGTACTACAGGTAAAGGAAATAGGCCTGCTGAAAAAAACAAGCAAATGCTTTGCTGATAAGCACATATACATTCACCGTGCAAAGCCCTCTATAAACTAGATAATGTGTTTTAGCAACAGGGTGGTTATATGGCCAACACACTTGGGTATAACAACTTCCTCTGGTGAAAATAATATCCATTTGGAGAATTATTTGATAATGCATTTATGAGCAACTCTGATGGTTTCAGCACAACGTAGATCTTAATTCTGCTTTTTTTCCTTTCAGATGTGATAACATTGCAGTACAGCCAGAGATAATCACATCTGATAACAGAATCTTCTTCTTGTAATAGACTTTGCATATCTTCCCCCCCCCCCGCCTTTTTTTTTTTTAAGATTCTTTCCGTAAATAGGGCTTTTCATTCTTCTGGTTGGCTGAAAATTGTGTGAGATAATAGTTGCTTTTAAAAAAATAATCTGATCTATTTTAAAAGATCTTTCTTATATTCAAAACCAATCTTTTATAGTACAGTTCTACCTGAAGTTTGCCCCTTCTTGTGCTAGTGTCATTCTAATCATAAAGTGGATGATAAAACAGCTCAGTTCTATACAGTAATTTCTTCAACCCAGCTAGGTCCCAAGAAGTGCTCTAGGGAATGTACAAAATCTATGTGATTTTCCATTTCAACAGAAAAACAGAATTGTTGCATAGAATGAAATCTTTTGGTTTTAGCTGACTAAAAAGATGCGCATTACATCTGAAACCCCAAATGACTTCTATTTGTTTTCTGGGGTATAGAAGTAATTTCCCAGGATTTCAGTGTTCTGATTTTCTACTGAGTACAAGTAGATATCTAGCTATTTCTGAAAAGATATGACATCAAAATGTGAGTGCTTCTCAGTAACAAATCTTAAAGCAACACAATCTTAGTCTTCAAGTAGAATTTATTTAGAAAATCGGAAGAGAAAAATACGGAGTTTTTCAAGGAAACTGGAATAGAGATTATTCTAAGGACTTTTTCATTTTTGTCATGGAATTTCAGAAGCATCGGGAAGATATGAAGAAACCACCTTGATCTTCAAAAATTTAAGTGTTATTTACCATTGATCTACTATCTTCTTTGGAAAGGTAATCCAGGTCTGCTGACACTGACACGGCTACTATGTTTTGTCTGGAGAATAGTGGAGTCACTGACTCTGCAAGATCAAGAGGGGCTCTAACAGGGTGAGATACTGCTAGGTATTAAGTTTTTTTTCTGCCCACATATCCCAATCGCTGCATTGCCATTTCAAATGAATCACCCTTCACTACCGTTTTCTTTGCATTAAACAATGATAAATATCTTAGAATGTACCTTGTACTTTATGACTACTACTCCAACACTGTCGTTTCCATGGAGATAGGATGATTAGCTCATTGCATTGACTTACTGCCCTGATTTTGTTTTCCCCTCTTTTACAACACCCCAAATATTCAATAGTTTCCCAGGTAAAGAATTCTCCATTCTACATACTCAGTTTCACATGTTTCCCCATAATTTCTCTTTGAGTTGAAGCAGCTCTTGTAAAAAAGGCATCTAAGCTTAAATTAGATTTTAAGTGATAGTGAATCTGCCAAAATATTAGGGAAACAGTTCCAATGTTTGACTGGGGTCACTAGTGTCATATTTATTTTCATTTTCCAGCTCCAGGTGGTTCAAAGTTTGCCTTTTTCAGTCTTCTGGACCCATACCTGCTCTCCTCAGATTACATAAGGTACCAAATAATGTCCCTGAGCACTGTTTCAGGCAGTTGTCTAAGTCCCTTAGGGCAAATTTCATCAGAATTTGTTGATCTAAAGCAATCCAGCTTACGTAAAGACTCTAGCCTGGTCTACTCTCTACCCTTGTCTTTCCCTATTCTAACCTGCGATCTCATTCCCTTGTTACTGACGTTAAATAAGATATCTGCATGATTGCCATTGACCTCCTTACTGAAGAAAGGAACAAAACAGGTATTAAACTTTTCAGCTTTCTTAATTATTCTGTCAACTTTTCTTCTTACTACTGATCTGATTACTGAATGAGTATGACTCACCTCTCTTTGTTCATTCTGTACAGTGCCCTTTCTTCTCTTGTCCCCACATGCCTGTGCTCTTCTTTCATACTCATCCCTATTACTCTGCCTAGTTTCTACTTTCTTACTGTGCCACTCAGGTTTGAGATCATTGAACAACCTGTGATTTTAGCCAGCAGGGCTCCATCTATGCTTTTCATTCTCTCTCTCCATTGAGATAGCTGGTACCTGAGTCCTTACCATTGTTCAGGAAATTGCTGGCTCTCCTTACCTGTTTGGTTTTTTTTTTTTAATTGTTTCTTATCTCTTTGGGGATTTTATCTTCCAGTCTCTGAATGTATAAAGTCTGCCTCGAATTTCACTGGCATTTTTGCTATTCCCTGCCTTCCTTTGTAAAGATCATGAACTCTTACAATTTTACAGTGATTTTCACCTAACTTGCCTACCATCTTTTTATTCGCAGCTAGTCCTTCCTTACTTGAATTCTTCCCTCTCACTGCTTCCAACTCACCTAGAATTATCACCTCTCCGTATCATGCTGTTTTCTTTTCCCAGTGAAAAGATGAGTGATTAACATCCCCCAAGCAGACCCTGTCTTTTGATGGACAGCTTACATAAAGCTTCATGCTCTTGATCATGTATTCATGGTGATCTGCCTCTTCTTTCATTGTAGTCCTCATGCTTGCTCCTCTTTCCGGTTAACCCTATTTCATCAGGTTTACTCTGTGATTTCAAATCACCATTCCTAACTTTCCCCACACGTCGTTAATGAACAATCTGTATTCCTTCTCATAATTTTTCAGCATAGGAATTACCCCATTAAGTCTTTATTATGCCAGGAAAATCACATTTTTTTTAATCATGTTGCAAGAGTATAATTTCTTTCTGTTTATTCTTGCAGAGGTCTATACACACAGAGAGTTTTCAGCTGACGGAACCACTACACCTTTTGTTCCTCTTCTGATAATGTCATCATAAGTTACCAACAGGCTCTTCTTAGAAGTCTCATGCAGTTTATCCTAAAACAACCCCGGTAAATTAGCAAAGCCTATGTACAATGATACATTTTGTTTTTCAAAGGTAGAGTGCATTGTTACTAGTAGGAGGTAGAAAACCATATTGAGAAAATCAGGGTCTTCATTTACTGACTTTTCCCCATACATTAAATTTCAGAACACATTTGTACTTTTTTGATCCTTTATCCATAACTGAAAGGATTATGAGGGTGGACCATAAAGCCAAATTCTTTTGCCTCCTCTTCCTGAGATATTTTTGATCTGTTTTGGCTCTTGTCATTATCTCCATGTGGATAAACAGGATGGGATGGTTAATATACCAGATCACTTTGTCTGACAGATTACAGAACAAGTTACTCAAACATTGTTTCTCTGCCAATTGTGCCAGAGTAAGAATAATAATGTGGCAGGCAGCACTTTTAGGTGAAGCATGGCTCTCCATTCTGCTTACAGTTCCCAGTGACACATCAGATGATTCTAACATTGATGTTGATTCCAGTTCATGAGAAAATAGTAGCTTAGCATGCTAAAATTTAACAAATGTGTTAAAAAAAATCTATTAGGAGTAGATCTGAGATCAAAGGCAAGCTTGTACTTGTTCATTTGCTCTCTTTCTCTCTCATTTTTATCTCCCCCTGTTTTTGCCAGGCTCTTTTTTTCATAGCTGCTCTTAGGGCTCACGACTGTGATTTCTTCAGACCCAAACCTTTCCATTCTTATTTGTTCAGTGTTTGAGGGAAAAAAAAAACCCAAAACACCACCCACCCCCCAAAGCTAGTCCCAACCGGAGCTATTCGCAGCTACTGTAATGTAAATAATATGTAGCCCAGACGTACAATTTGCTGAGGGACTGCCAGTACTTTCTAGACCCACACACTTGGAAGGGGGTGGAGGGGGCAGGAAACGATTAGGGGAGGGGAAAGGCAGAGCCCCACCAGGCAGGGCTGGGGTGGCCCTGCTCTTCCCACTGCTGCCAGCCCGGCTCAGGGCTCTCTCCGTGCACACGTTGGGATGTGGCAGCCGCTCGAGGGCAGCCAATGGGGCCGTTCCCACACTTACTAAGATTCGGTCTTATTCGCCTGGAAGCACTCTCAGGTTAAGGATAAATAACAAGGACATAGTAAAGCAAGCGAGTAAAAAGCTTTTATGAACTTACTGGTTACCAACAACATTAGCTGTGTCAGTAGCAGAAAAAAAATGGAGCGTAGATGTCTGAAGCACCTCATAGTCGCTCAAAAGATGAAGAAAAATATTTACTTGGGCTCTCCACTTGGTTTCATTCACTTCTACAAGCTTGCAGACACACACTAGACCCACTTGCGTTCTTTTTAAATTTAAAGCAAAAATCATTTTATTGAGTCATCAGCTAGAAGAGACATGAACTCTTCCAGTCAGTAGGAGCACAACAGATTTTCCACAGGATTCTTTGAAAGTCTCCTTCGTCTGGGCTGAACCCTCACATCTGGCAGGAGCTCACTTCTGCTGACTCCAAGACCCACATCCAGGACATGAATATTCATCGTGTTACTCATGCTGCGTTCCTTTCCCTCTGATGTGTTTAACTTCCAGCACCAGGGAGACACTCCAGAGCAGCTGTGGAGCTTTTGCCAGCTCTTACTAGTTGGGCTAAGCAGGAAATCATTTTCCTGTTCCATGAAACTTTCCAGTATGAGGCACTTTTTTTTTCTTCTTTTTTTTTCTTTTTGTTTTTCTTACTCTGCTTTAGGACAAAATCTTGACTAACTGCAGGTTTTCAGTGAGGAAAACCAACAGTAACCCTTACCCTCCCTAAACCAAATCAAACCAAGAAAATAATCCCCAAATCAAGAAGAAAGGCAATTTTTCTGTGATTCAGGCCACAGATGTAAACTGTGATTTTTCGCACCCAGAAGGAATGCCTGGACACCAAATTATATTTTATTTCAGTAAACATTACTTTGGCCTGTTTGTCTCCTCCCTTCGTTCCCCACTTGACATTCCAGCTTGGATGTGAGAGCTAGTTTTCCCAATGAAACTTCACTGAAACTGCTCTATTTTCAGATTCTAAAAAGTATACTATTTTTATATTTTTATATACACACACATGCAAATTCCTGTCTAGCCTTACTTGCAGCGTTATTTGAGCTCTTTAAGAACATGTGAGAAAATTTGGGCAAGAACTACCTCCCTAGCAAGTACTTTGAAGAGCTTTTACTGCACAAGGAGGAAAAAACCAACTCTACTTGCTGGTGGGGAAAATTCCCTCATCTGTTGGAACATTTCCCATGGTTACTTTCTTCATCCCTCAAGAGGACCACAACTTGAAATACAATGATTGATATGATTTCTACGGGCTCTTTGTAAGATAAGCTGTTGCATTCGGAAAGATGCCGTAGAGTTCCCACAGTTGTCTATTGGAGCTTACAATAAGTTGGGGGACGATGGCATCGGTCGGCTCCTCCCTGGTAACCGGAGGAAATGCAGGATTGCCGTTAAACACCCCGTGCGTGTGGGCAGGACAGGGGTTGCTGCCCGAGCTCTGCTCGGCCACGGCCACCGCCGCGCAGCACTACCACCACTAGCAGCCCTGACCGTCAGCCTTAAAGCTGGGAATGGGAGGCCCGCCGGAGGCTGGCAGTTCAACCCTGGCCAGGTTTTGAATACTCCGAATGAATAAATAACACCAGTTTTGAAATAAGTAAGGGATTGCCAGTATTATTACTGGGCATGCAAGCTAGAGGGAAATGAAGATGCTTCTATAAGATGAAGGGCCAGTTTGCTTTAAGACATACAGAAAACCACCTCTAAAATCTTACTGCCTAAAGGAGAAGCTATTAATACAGGATAAGACAAAAGTGATGGGGTGATGAACCTATTAAATAAAACACAATGCATGTAACTCTTCACCAAAAAAAAGCAGAAATCCTTGCTAGCTTAGTCATTCTCAGGTTAATGTTCGCTGTTGAAAGAGGTGACTTTAGTATAAAGAGAGGTGGCTTCTACGAAAAGACCACTCTATTCAGGAGAATAAATCTATTTAACTTCATCTGCCACCAGGAAAGAAATTTCCCATTAAAACAACCCATAAACTCTCATATAGATGTTTGACTTAGTCAAATATTTTATATGACACAGATATTTAATGTTAAGATATTTGTGTATAACCTGAGCTTTAAAGTACATTTTAATATCTCATTAAAATTCCACTTGGAGAACATACGGCATTTAAAAATTCATTTATTATCTTGATTGATGGCATTTCAGTGAGCACTGTTTGAGTTTAAAACCAAAATATAATCTTAGACCTAATGAAGCAGACTGTGCAGGCTGAACTTTTTGTAGCTTCCCACAAACTGCCTCAGTATTTTTTTGCAGCGATTTTATGAAACCCACCACAAGGGACAGATCAAACATACCTTTAAAATGTGTAGCCTGATAATAATTGTGATTATATGTGCGAGAGATAAAATAGATACTAAATGACAGATAACATTAAATAATGGGTTATTAATATATTAAATCATCTCTGGGAGAAATGTAAATATGCTATGCAGGGAGAAATGTTTCCATGTTGGCTGGGGCTGAGGGAAGGCTAACCAATGCTTTATGAGCGATGCGGTTTAAAAAACAAGTGGTGTGAACAGCATGTGAAACATTTATGTCAGCAATGTACCATTAAGCGGTAGCTGAAAGAAAATGAAGAAGCTTTTAAGCTGTTGGCTGATATATACTTGAAAAAACGCAGAAGAAACCTCATAATCAACAGCGGCTGAGCTTCCTGAACTCTTCTGTGGCTCCTACATCCTGTGAGTATCTCTGTGAGAGGAGCCTCCTTAGCATCTAAAAAACTAGACTTGCCAGTTACCAAGATTTCCATTACGGACAATGTCCAGACAGCAACAGAGCCTGTCTTGTCCAGACACCTGTCTCGGAATCCCCCTCTCAAAGTGCCTTTTTTTGCTCTTGATTACAGTAGGAAACATAAGGGCTCAGTTTAGACCAAGCAATGGGATTTTAAATAGCTGCTCCTGACTCCAACAAATACTGTCCCCAGCTTGCAGATGTGGGGAGCAGGAGCTGGAGTGAGTGCTGGAGAGTTCAGCCTCCCCCGTTCTTACTGCTGCTGCTCTGGAGCTTCTCCTCAGGACTGTTCCAGAACATCCAGCAGGCATGTAGCTTAGAAATTTTTGTCCCACCTCTGAAATGCTTCTTTTTAAACTGCATCTCTGTTTGTTTATTTGTTTGGGGGTTTTTTTGTTTGTTTGTTTGGGGTTTTCTGTTTGTCTGTTTTGTTTCTTTCTTTTTCTTTTTCAGTTCTCAGCTTGGGTAGCATTGAAGTAGGTCAAGAGAGAAAGAAAAGGGTCAAACCGACCCTCTCTCCTCCCGGTACCTAAACTCACAAGCAGTGCTTTATTTTAGAGGTGAGTTTGGATGCAAATGCCTGGGCCAGGCTGGTATACAGCAATCTTTCAGACTGAACCTGGGCCTCATGCTTGGGTTTTCCAGCACAGCTTGATCCCTTTCTTCACAGAATATCAGATAGTTTCTTGAATTGCTTTTAGATTCAGTTTTAGGACTATGCCATTTTGCCTTGTCTCCAAGGGGGAATAATGCACTACTCTGGCATCTTGGTAGAATAACAAGGTCTTTTCTCAGTTAGGAAATGCAGGGGCGAGCTCAGTGAAGCCCCTGTGGGACTGGGCTCTTTGTACCTCAAAGCCTGCCAGGCTGAGGGATGTTGGGGATGAAGGGGGCACAACATGACCATGCTTCCGTTCTTACTCCCTTGGGCCAGGACATGCTCCTGGAAGAGGCGGCACATTCCATGTAAGCCACTGTCAACCTTTTGACCAAGTTTTCTTGAGTATATGCACATAACAATTCAGATGCAAAAATGTATCATATCTATCTTACTTCCACAATATTCCCCGCAGAGCCCAGGTGTTCTTTCAGAATGACAGTGATGATGATGAGGGCGATGATTGCTACAGCAGGGATTGCCGGTCGAGTTGTTATTGCAAAGCAGAGAAGTTCACAATAACAAACCACACCCCTCTCTGACAACAAGCATCGGGTACATAGTACACCACAGGCTAAATTTATACTTTCCTCAAGTTGGTTTTCAGCTGGGTTTTTTCCTTCTCCTGGCTCTAAGCCATTATATGTCTTATTTGAGGTTTTGATCTCTTCTCACCAGAACTACCACATGATTATAGAAGTCTACATGTCATTAAGATGGGCCTCGCAAAGTTCAGGACAGCACATTAATGGCTGAGCGTGGGTTATACGAAACGCTCAGGGTCTCCAACATGGCATTTCCTCCCCCCTCCTTCACCCCCAAGATCAGGCTTAGCTCACATTTCTTTTTAGAAAGCAGAGCTTGAAGCCAGGTATTTTGCCACAAACATTTGCAGGCTTACAATCCAAGCAGTCGTAACTGAATGCTGTCTCTCACATGGAAAACAAATTCTGTACATGCTGTACATTCTTCAGTGCAAAATAAAATCCAGATGGCCTTTATTTTACAAAAAAAGTGGGGCAAACAGATGAAGAGACAGAAGTCCTTTCTTACTCACATCCATCTCTAAACCTTGCCAAAATAAAGTAACCGACAAAAAGCTCTTGTAACTGGCCAAAGGCAGGCAGTTACTGACTTATGAGATAACAACACAAGAAGAAACATGTTCTTTTTAAAAATAAAGGCATATTAGCAGATAAAAATCAAATAAGTATAGGTGTTTATCATTTTGCAGTCCAACAGAGTCAGTCTTTAAAACAGAGCTGGCCAGCCTGGGTTGTGGAAAAGTCAGGTCTGATGAAGAACAGAGGTTGCTGTTGGAGGACACCGGGGAAAAACAGAAATGGAACAAGGTCATTTTGAGTGGAAAATACAGACATTCTGTTCTCGATAAAGGCTACGATGGAACACTCCACGGCTATCAAGATGCTGTCTCAATTTGTTTCAAAACAAAATTTAAACCAGTTTCCACCTAGTTTTGTGTTGGAGGGAAAACTGGTAACTGATGGTTGATTGATGGCCCTCGTCCAGTCACAGCATCCCCAAAACCAGAAAAAATAAGAAATGTTTCCCAATAACAGGTTAAAATTCATTGCAGTTTTCCAGAAAATTCACTCATTCATTTACACAAATAATGCAGACTTTCCTTTTAATTTTTCATCAGTATTATGCAGAGAACTTTTTTGTAACTCGTCTTGAAAGGTTTTTGTTTAACTTTATAGCTGTTGTTTACTCCTGAGTCGATCTCCATCCCTTCTCTGCCTTCTCACATTTTGCTTTTAAAAAGGAGGAAAGTAGAGGAAAAGCAAAGAAAAAAACCCTATACTTTAGCTAAAAGAACACTTTTTGTCTTTGAAAATAAGTTTAAAATATTTAAAAAAGGATCAAGAGCTTTTGTTTTTTAAAAGTGCATTTTTCAACAATGCCCCCCATTATGCTAGGAAGATTTTGATCTAAATCTATTAAGAGCTTTGAAGATGAGCCAAGCAGTCAGTCCTCAGAAATTAACTTAAATTAAGTAGAAGTAATAAAAATTTCATTTAGGTGGGATGGGAGGTGAAAAGAAGGGATCCATATGTTCCAGCGTGGCAGGAGGATTACACAAATTAGGAAACCGCCATGGACACTAGCTATTGTTATGCAGCTTGCCATATTCTTTCAGTCATTATGAGCTTGCTTTAGATTAAACAGAGATACAAAAACAACAACAAAGAAGTAAAATTTTTTTTTAAAATGTAGCGTGCAGTTGAGAGCGTGTAATGCTGCTCTTCCTTTCCAATAAGATCAGTGTACACTGAGCACACAGTACCAGCATATAAGAATCTTCTGTACATTTAAATATTTACACTGTAATTTTCTGCGCAGCAGAATATAGCACCATGGAGTCAAAAAGGGCCAATCACTGCGTTTAGACTCTATAGAAATGAAACACTAATACCTGAAATATGAATGAATTGCTGGCATTAATGAGGAAGGAAGATAATGAGACAATAGTGTATATTTATATCTAGCACAACCTTCTTACTGTACTGCTCAAGGTGACTCATTCCTGGAACACAGGTCAGAGCTCCAGTCATCAAAAATATGTTAAACAATTCAACTTAATTACTGTTCTAAACTCTGATAAATAATTGCTAGTAGTTCCCAGCTGACTTGAAGAAAGATACATAGAAAAATGAACAGTGTAAAATATAATGAATAGTACTTGAATACTACTAAGAGAAATATTAGACAAGAACTTTACCCTGGTTCTTCATGAAAAATACATTTCTGCCTTTGCAGTTGTGTGTTTAAATACAATGCTTCAGCATTCTCTGTCCTTTATTACAGATATATGTATATTACTCCACGAACTTTTTTTTTTTTTTTTTTGAGACCTGATTTCTCTGTCTCTGCAATGAAACCATTAGTGACCAAAATGGGGTCCTGGTTGGGTCTTATAGCCAGATGTAAAACATAAATACCGACTGTTTTCAAAAAGAATATTACAGAAATGGGCTACTGAATGAATTGGTTTGATATCAAGCATTTTAAAGCCTCACCTCCATCACTAGTGACCATCCTATGTGTGTTCAGAGCTTTGGAAGAACAGCAGTTCAGAAACCTGATGGCAAATAAACCTGACAGGAGATAAACAAGAGGCAGTGCTCCAACTCTGAGATGAACACTTGTCTGGCCCTCAGATATTGTTGAAACAGTAATATGAATGCTACAGAGCCAGTGGTGCTGGTAGCAGCTTAAAAGCTTTCCATTCTTTGGACCTCACGTCTTACAGAGGTCCGTCCACCTCATCCCCCAGGGCTCAGGATTCAACAGGAACATCCAAATCCATACTTTGCCCAGCTCTGGCTATTAGCTCTCAACTGGAGGGAGAAGCCCAGTTCCCAGCTAGCTAAGCAGTATGTTGTGAACATTAAAGCCTGTGTATCCTTGTGAGAGAATTGCTTTCCTTCCAGCTTTGCCCTGGAGTTCACAAAGTGCACCACAGTGCCTTTTTTGATGAGTTTACATTCTGTTTGATCTAAAACATTGGAGGTTTATCCCTTTTTTTAATAAAAAAAGACAAGTTTAGAAGACTTAATTCCCCCCCCCAAATGCCTGAATGCATGAATCACCTCACCCCCGCAAAAAAAACCCAACCCAAACCAGCCCTCCAAACCCATTGTGTGGTGGTGATTTCTAAATTCTCCTAACCCTCCTTTTGGTGATTTGTAAGAGGAGGTGACAAACACATCTATTCTCTAGAAACCCCAATTTTTAGCTTGTGTACATATATGTGTATGCATAGCTATGCATATATATACATACACACATATATACACGTATATATGCATAAGAAACACCACTGTTTCAGGAAATATTGCTCAACCTTGGATTACTCCGTCGATCAGTCACTGGGATTCACAGCAAGACCTGTCATGGCATGGTGCTGTCTCAGGCTGTGCTCCTGCAGCTCAGCTCTCAGTGGGTGGCTGCCCCTGGTATTGGAAAGGCAAGGCCTACAATGAAGGAGACGTCCCGTTGACCCCCAGTATTGGAAAGGCAAGGCCTACAAAGAAGGAGACGTCCCGTTGACCCCCAGTATTGGAAAGGCAAGGCCTACAATGAAGGACACGTCCCGTTGACCCCCAGTATTGGAAAGGCAAGGCCTACAATGAAGGAGATGTCCCGTTGACCCCCAGTATTGGAAAGGCAAGGCCGATAATGAAGGAGACGTCCAGTTGCCCCCACATCCATGTCACTGCTCTTCTCCGTCGGGCGCTGGAGGGTCTGGGATCCCACTGGTAGCTTCAGGGCAAGTACGCAAGGGCTGGAGAGCTCAGGAGCCAAGGACTGGTGTTTACTACAGAGCTGAGAGACTTCTTGCCTGAGGGAAACAGCACAAGATTGTAGCTAAATGCCATCAAACAGCTAGAAATAGTTGCTTTTATTTGGGTCAGAGGTTGCCTATCTCTAAATTGGCTGCTGTGAAGGAGAAAATAAAAACAAGAGCTGTGAGTCACAGGTTGCTGAGGGAAGGGAAGTTGTAGAGGACTGTAATGAATTCCTCCCTGCTGCCGACTTCCCCCAAACTACTCCTGGGCTGTAGTTTGATGAAGGCAATGAATGCTGATATTTCCATGTCCATATACTTATTTAGCCAATGTTAGCAAAGCAATGTAAGCTCAAACACATCATTGCATTGTTTTGTATGCTCAGACCTGAGAGACTATCAGAGCAAACAGCACTGAAATGATCTGATTTCATAGTCCTTAATGAGTTTGCCAGCTATGTGCTCTCAGAGACCTCTCACATGCACTCAGCATTGGACAAGGAATGAATAAGTAAGCTTTCACCTGGGGCCGGATCTCTAAAACAAAAAGAGTTGGACATCTCAACCTGTAAACTATGGACTATGGAGGCAGTTCTGAAACGTCCTCTTGAAGCTGTGTTACTGACAAAAACTAGCAACCTTAATATTCAATGACATTTGCATGATTTTTATTTTTTCTCTTTATGTAGTTTATTAAAATTCCTTTTCTTATAAGAAGTCTTACAGGAATTAGATGGCTAGACTATTTACAGAAAACAAATGTTACAGAAATATGAGTACAGCTGGAACAAATTCCCATTTTAGGTAAACCAGAAAGGGATCTATATTTTCAGTAAGCAGTTGTGTGTTTGGGTTTTGTTGTTTGGGTTGGTTTTGTTTTGTTTTTGTTTTATATATCTTTATATTCCCCATTCTGTTCTCATGTACCCAAACTCTATGTTTTCAGTAATATTGCTCATTCATATTCCACACAAGTCCATCTATTTCTGCTGCATCTTCTTTTGTTGCATATAGTATTCCAGACAAGGACACACCATTGATTTATACAATATTATCATTCATTTGATAACATTTCTGTACCTTTTTTTGTAATAGCATTGAAAGTTGTTTGTTTTTATTAATGGAGTTATGTCTTCAGCACACATATTTACTGGAGCATCCATTCTGATTGATAAGATACCTTTGTGGCTGAATAAAGTTATTTTGGATCTTTGAAGTTTGTATAAATACTTTTTGGCATTCCTTCTTCAATCTTCTATTTGTCAATCCTGAAAATGTAGTTTGATGACACATTCAGCAACAGTATGAGATTTACAAAGAAATTTGTCTTTTCTGGCAAAGGTATTATGTGAAATCACAGGGAGAAGCTGTTCCATGCAACTTTTTTTCTTTTTTAAAGTTAGGCTACATTTCAGTGACTAATTATGTTTTAAGGAGCCAGGAAACAGTTTAGGAAGTTTGGTCTGCTCAGTTTTGTGATTAAGTTCAAGTAAGAAACACAATGAATTTTTTTGATGAGCCACAGTCTTATCTAAAGGCCAGTGAAATAAATGTGAGGCTTTTAAAATTTCTTTTAAAATTTTACTTCAGCAAGCATCAGGTGAGGCCTTAAGACAATGAAGGTGTCATCTGAAGTGAAAATCTGTACTTTTATATTTAAATACTCTGTGATAAAGCAGAAAGCCAGCAGGATTGATTAAGTCTTCCCATCATCTCCAGTGTAACTGGAATTGCCCTTTTGGAAGTAATTTAGGAAGTTACTTTGAAAATCCCACATAGCAATAGTAAAGGTTTAACAACATGGCACTAAACTGGGCAAGTTATTATACTTCATTCAGTTCCACCTCTTTTACCTCAAAAGGAACAAGTTGCGTTTGAAAACTGTGTAGAAATGTTTGTGAAAACTGACTCCTCATCTTATTACCTAACTGTGCAGGTGACAAATTGAAAGACTCTTTTTACTGTGTTTCTTGGGTCTCACTGCGTGCCATTCTTTGATAAAACCTGGTGAAGGGGCAGAATGGGCCAAAAGATGATAGTCTGCTGGGAAGAAGCACCTGGGAAAGCAATTGTATTACTCTAGGCAAATCAATTCTCATGTCTGTATAATTATTTTCCTTCCTATCTGTGGTCTACCTCATTTAAACTGTAAGTTTTTTAGGCAATTAGGCGAGACACACTTCACCGTACATTAGCCTTCTCACTTTGAGAAATCTCCTTGAAGTTAGTTATCCAGACTTGCTGTACATTTAAGAGAGAGAGAGACTTTCAAAGGATGATTCATCTTTCTTGTCTAAGACTGGAATAACACGAATTGCGCTCTGGACAATCTTCTCACTCACTACCTCTTCCCTTTGACAACACTTTAAATCAGATATTAAACTATAGGTAGATAAAGTTAGGTGAGATGACTCAAGCCCTTGTGTACACTGCCTGCCACCTTACCTCAGTCGTGATTTCCAGATATGACATTAATAGAAATAAATAACAATATATTGGGCCAAATGGAGGCCTGATGTAGTTTTACATTTTTACAGTGAAAAGCTCATAGAGATGTTAAGACTTCAGGGCAGTCCTACAGCCTGCCTCAGGCAGAAGATCAAGCCGGATGGCTGCAACGGGGGTTTCCTCCCTTATCTATGTACCATGTGGAGCAGGGAGGTGGTGACTATTGACAGTATTGACTTACTCTAACTCACTAAGGATGCTTTATGATTAAATATCTCAAGTGTCCCCGAATGAGACTCTAATGAACTTGAGTTTTATAAACAACATGCCTTTTCAGGAGCAGCGAAGGATCTGCGCTGACCTTCCTCCTCAACGGGTGCTGGCCCTGCCTGCGGCTGCTGAGCTGCTGGTCTCTCTGTGTGGCAGAGACAGCTTTTTAATTGTCTCCGAGTCGAGCAAGAGCGTGAGACAGCCTCTGCCTCCGAAAAGCTTTTCAATACTCCTGTTTCACTGGCTAAAATTGCATTTATAAAGCTCAGCGTACGGTTTCTTGCTGCCCACTTTGGTGTTTCGGCCAACTCCCTGGTCACCCCTCTTATGCCACGGGGCTTCAGAAAGAACTGAGGGACAGGTCTGTTTCTACTCATGCTAACTCAAAGCTGAGTTTGTTATAAAGGTTCTTCATCAGAATCAGCTTTAATATAGTTTTATAGCCCCTTAGTGCCATTCTGAAGCTGAAGAAAGCCTAGACCAAAATTTACCTTGTAATTCCAGATGTATGTTATAACACTGCAACAAAACGGAGGGCGTAAATTCAACTCCTATGTTCTTTCACTTCTCTCAATGTCTCACCAGAGCTTTCTAACCCAAGGAGATGGATTTTCAGCTCGCGTTTCCCACACATCCCTAGAAGTTGCCACAGCACTCGGTCTTTAATAGAATTACCGCAAGAAATATATTTTAGAGAATCTGTAAATGACAAACGTGGGGGTGTAGGTGCCTAAAGGCAAAGTTCAAAGTTCAAAGAAGGGGGGTCTGCTGCAGTATGGGCAGCCCCCCACTGTAAAGGTGCTTTCCCCTGCAAATGATTCCATGCCAACCTCAGCTATGCTGGACCACATGGAGTCGTGTCAAGGCACTCCAGGCTCTTCACCCATCCTTACCCAACCCCGCTCTGGGCCAAGAGCTTCCACACCTCACTGTTCCAAAAAACATGTTCTGGGGGAGTTTCTAAGAGTCTTGGAGTGTGTCTTCCTCCACTTATGTACCTACACACCTGTGTAAGGTATGCCACTATATAAGCCTTGGTACCTACAAGTTGCAAATTGCCTTTCTGGTGAATCCAGAATCACGACTGAAAAATGACATGTCTAACGTCTCTGCATAGCAGTCTGAGCATCCCTGAACACTTCTGTCAGCAGTTATCAGATATCTGAGTTTAGCTGCTGCAGGCTTTCGTTTTCACTTAGGGAAAAATCTGTCTTGTGAAGTAATTGTCAAATGCTCTTGAAAAAACATGAAAAAGAAGAATTAAATATTCATGATTCATATGCTAAAATTCACATTTTTGCATGGTCTGTGAATGTTGATTTCTGTAACGCACACGGCAGCAAATAGAAAGAGGAGCTTAGCTTCAGAGGAGATATTAGAAAGGTAAAGAATCTGACGTAGCAGTTCTGCCTTTGTTCCTCCTTCTATCATCCTGCTAGGTGGGTTCCTGCCTTTTGTGTCTCTTCTGCCCTGTAGTATTTAACGTCATTTTACAGGACAGCTGTATTTCATCACTCATGGCATACCGGGAACTCATTAGGTGAGAACCTCTTCCTCTTTGAAATGTTTTAAATCTGTTAATTATTTTCTAAAGGATCTTGAGCACATTCTAATTCACAGTTAAATACAGAAATTTGAATATGTGTATTATGATTTATTCTTTCACTTGCCTACACCAGGATCCAAATAAGAAGTGAAATGCCTCATTAAAATGCAATTCAGTATGGCTTTTGAATCTCAGAGAAACAGAGTTTGCAAGACAACAGCAACCAATTGAAAGTGCGGATATTTCCCCAACATGTTATCCTTCAGCAGAGGTAACTGGTATTTCCTAGAAGTGTATGTGGCCAAGTAGGAAATACACTAAACTTTTCATTTTCAGCTTAGCTACCATAAAAGCAAATTCTGTTTCGTCTACATCACAAAGTCTCCAAATGATGAAAACTCACAAGCGTATCCCTCAGGTAGATCAGCAGAAAAATAGGCTTCTGTTTACAGAAGCTATATTTGCGTGCTTCTATCTCTGAAGGTTGCAGTGACTGTTGAAGTTGGTCTCTAGGCACCGTTATGACCTATTTATTCTTTGCATATCACAGTAGATTTTTTAAAGTGAGAAACAAACTTCACAGGGTATGAAAACTATCATCTTCAGATATATTCTGTGAATTCACATATATAGGGACAGATGTCTTCTTTCTCATTCATGTTCTATATCGTCCGCTAAACTTTGACATTCATATTTGCATATGTTACATTAATAAATTAACTATCTTTTGTGATTTAAATAACAGAGTAACATCTTCATGTAAATTTTTTCATGTAACTTTTAGATTCCAGTGTGTAGAGTACACAATATTCACACAATTATTTTCAGGTAAACTGACTCAACTGCTTACCAAATCATGCATATTTAGGTACTATCAGGAGATACTGCTCCTTTTTCTAAACTAACAGACCAAATTTCCATTTTGATTAAGTTGATAAAGCTCCGGTAAGTCAGTAGAGGAATGCTAACTAATACCAGCAGGATCTAGCTCAGAGCACAAAGACTGTTTCCAATGTCAAAAGAGCTCATTATTATTTGATAGCCAGATTCTTGGGATGATAAAAAACGCCAAGACCAATCTCACTTCAGCTTTCATTAACTAAGCATCTACCTGTACTAATTTTGAAGACGCAGGTTACAAAGGCTATCTGCTAGTCTTGTAAAAGTACAATGTGATGATTTCTTAATGGTTAGGTGTCTAGCATTGATCCTTCTGCTCTTCAGAAGTGGTGGTAGGGATTGAGGACTTTTGGAGGGTTGAACAAAGCCATGTTGTAATTCCATGGAGTCGAGACTTACTCTTGGCCCCTTTTTTGTTTCCTGCAGTAGCGCATTTCCTCAGCCAACTGTGGTGGTTGACTACCGGCCACCAAGAGATGTAACTGCACCCCCTGAATGAGACTGAACCCCAAAGCCCTTTGGACCATGGCCCTGACTTTGTGCTTTTTCATAAGTCTCATGTCTATTCTTTGTTTGTTTTTTTTCTCCCCACTGATATAAGATCTGTTTTATTTATGTCAGCCCTGCTTCTCTCAGGGAATTAGGCAATTATCCTGCCCTGTTGTTGCCTAGGAGTGGCCTCAAGGTCTGGAGCCACTCAGTCCTTCAGCAGAATCCAGCTTGTCCCTAGAAGAGCCCAAGTGTCTCAGGGAGGAATCCACAGTGCCAACAAAACAGCCTGTGCGAACAAGAAATTCTGAGGACAGGGACAAATCTTAAATTCATTTTGCATTTTTTGAAAGGTGCTTACATCCTCTTGAGATTCTGACTTAGGGGTGTGAATAGCCTGAGCCATTATTTGAGGATTAAGAGGAGGAAAGAGTATGTCTACCAACTCAGATGATTAAATATCTAAGCTTTGTCAGGACTTGCATGAATATGTACAGAACCCCAAGTAATAGAAGTATAGATACTTAACAAAGCGTATTAGTGGTGCAGACTGCAGACATGTGGCTATTCAAGTGCTGTCAGCGCTGGCAGCAACTTAATGAAGGCTTTGAGAACTTCGATTTTGATCCTAGACTGAAGTTCTTAGGTCTTTTGTGGCGCTTGTCTTACATGACTGGTCAAGAGAAAGTTGTGACGCTTTGTGTTTAAGAAGTTATATTGCTCCTTTCCGTACAACTGTAAGTCTGAATGCAGAGGGGCTGATGGCCATTAGGCAGACACAGTGAGAGGGGTCTCAGAGGATTTACTGTAATGAAAACAACACCTATAGCAGCTTGTTCCATGCATTAATGTATGGACTACTTGCACTTGTGCATGTTTGAGTATATTATCCTCTGCACTCTTTTTAGTTCTGCTTTTTGGGTTGTTTTTGTTTTTTGTTTTTTGTTTTTTTTTTTGTTGGTTGGTTTTTTTTTTTCCCATTCCTGCTCAGTGTTTGATCTTTTCGCTTCTGGTCATTTTTTCAATCATTTTAGTTTGAAGAACTTGGTAACAAAACCCCAAAACTTGGTATAACTGAAGAGCGTAGTTGCAGACCTTCTGGCTCTGTGATTAGCACAATAATGATCCGCTTTGTCGCTGTCACTCCAGAAGAATTACTCAATTCACAGTCATGTCTGCAAACCCAGTGTGTGCATCTGTCGGTACAGACACACATGTGCAACTGGCATATATGGAGCAGAATACACTGCCCAGGAACAGAGTGCTGCTTGTTTGCATGGGTTTTTTTCAGAGTATCAATAATTCAGCAGTAACTTGTAGAACATTTTAACTGTTTCAGTTAACAAAATGGCTGCAATGATTCTGTGTATTTTTATGGAAAAAAAAAATCATGAAAATGCTTGTCTTACCAGCATTTAAATTATTTATGCTGCAAACCTCGTGTTACAGCTATAGAATAACCACTACTTGCTTTGTAGTTTATGATACTTTTTGGTTTTATTTTGATAAATGACGATAGTTCACACTGACTAAGACATGAGCAGACATTTCAGTTTTGCTATTTAATGTCAAACCCCAGTTGATCAATAATAACGAGTTATATTTAAAAAACACTTATCTGATGCATTTTTGCACCTTTGCCTATAGTTATCTTGCTATTAATTTTCTTGTTTTAAAAGAAGATGGCAATAATTTTATATATGGAACCTCATATCACATTTTATGAAGTATGCTAAAAGGAAATCTCTCTATCCGTCTCTAAAGGATAACATGATGACACGCCACGAAACCAAATAGTTGCCTAAAAGCCTGTATGACCAGGTAAGGTGGAGAATGAGAAACCTAATGGAAAGGTCAGGGGAAAAGTCAGAGTGTCACTGCCAGAGCTAGACCTAGGGCTGAGACAGCCAGAGCAGCACTCTGTGCTCACAAGGGAACAGGCTGTATGTGCAAGGGAACACAACAAAACCCAAAAGGGATTATTGATGCCGCTCTAACTATATATTCATTCTTTCTTCATATTCAGATAGCAATAAAGGGACTGATGTGGTATCATGTTATCCATTAAAGTTGCATGTTCTTATCACAGAGATACAACGATTTCACCCTAGTTCTCCCGGTCAGCATAATATTAGACCTCCTCCTGCAGATTACTGATTGCAGGCTCTTAGCGCGTGACCAGATTAGTGCCCTGATGGCGAGTGTGCGCTCAGACCTGCACAGTGAGCCAGCTACAAGCTGTTAAAAATATATGACATTTACCTGGACTCTGTGGGTGTGCTGAAACAACCATTAGAGCAAGAAGTTCTAGACTTAGCTATACATAGACATCAGGAACTGGAAAACTCATTACTCACTGTGGGTCAGGAGAGCATATCTAACCAAAAGAATGCATAACAACAGCAAAAACCAAACCTGCACATCAGACGTCCTTTTCATTTCACACACAGAGAGCAATCACTTGTTACGCTGCCATGGTGGGTGCTTGCTATTAATGGAAACTGTTTCCCCTCTACTGGTTTCAGTTTTGCAAAAGGCTACGGGAGAGATCTTGGTATTTTGCTTCTATACTACAGGCTCGTGATGCACCCAGCTAGGTAGTGTGATTAATAATTCAAAGCTATGCTAGCAAGTGACATAGTATCTGCCTCTACATGCACAATTCTGCCCCAGGGTTCAGCGGAAGACGTAGACCCTTTAGCTTGCTCAGCAACAGGGTTAACATTTTTCGCTTCTCTATTCTGAGTTGTGTGCCAGCAAGATTTGGGTGAGCCCTTTTTCATTTTCTTGTTGATTTTTGGTGGAGGGTTGTTTGTTTTGTTTTAAAAAAATTGTTTTAAGATGCAGACACAGCAAATATTTTTCTTCAAAGCCATTTCAACTAAGAGGGCTGTATTCAGACTTTAGGAAAAGTCAACAAATATTAACCTTCAGGTGGTAAACAAACAGAAAATCTCAGCCTGCAAGGACAGCAGCTGACAGTTACAGGGGAGCAGAAAGGGGGCAAAACATGACCTGACGGCCATTCTCAGCACTGTCGGTTGTGATTCTGTGTTCTTTACGTGCTGTTTTGCCATTGAGCATGAACTGGACAAAAAAGTCTTCAAGGTCAGAAGCGCTCCCTGACCAATATATTTAAGCACCCTTCAAGGTAATAAGTAGCTTTCAAATGAGGGTTTGTGGGCGTGTGTTAAAAATATACCTGTGTATAAGCGAAATACGAAGGAGGTGGGTGAGAAAGATGGCATCTTTGGACTTTTTGCTTCTATTTTTCACAATCTAGGCTTCTTGAAAGAAGAAAAGACCCTGCTGTTTGGTTATCTCTTTCTGTTTAAATGACCCGAGTAGCCGCAGGAAAGCTCTCCTTTTGCAGATGAAGCACATGCTCACAGTTTTCTTTGTGGTGCCAGTTTTAGATTTTAAACAACTTGTAAATTGGGTACAAAATTAGCAGAAAGCCTTACCTTTATAGGCTGAACCTTCCCACACTGGGTACTAGGGCTTTTGTAGTCTGGTTTTGCTCTGTATGTTCAGGCTCAGTTAAGCTTAATTTTGCATGGAAAGTTAGTCTGACATTTTTGTTTATTCAACAACACTTTTTTCTTCACTGAAATAAACAAAGAAGTTGCCAGACACAGTTTTTTCTGAATTTGAAATATATAGAATAGATGAGGATTTAATTTTCATAGTTTCAACGATCAACCAAATCTTAAAATGACTTTTCATACAAATATCAAATTATATGATAAATGCTTTTTTGCTATATGCATAATTTTAAGTTTACCTGTATACTAGAAATGATGTTTTAACTTTTTATGTTACAGGTTTTTGGGAATGTGCCTAAAGCCCCAAATATTTTTTGCATCTTTTTTCAAGTGCCTGGAAAAACACAGTCATGAGCTTAGAAATGAAAGATGCACATTCTTTTGATTTTTCATTTAAAACACTCTGAAGTGAAACATTCCAGTCCTAGGATCATGCTCATGAGTTTCTTCATCGAGTGCTTTTGTTTGGACTTGGGTATTGCTAGAATTATTTTGCCTGTATGTTAAAGTCATTTCACTATTTCTTCCCAGTCACAGGTACAACCCCCTCCCCCCCAGTATTGCTCTCTTTACCTATTCCAGAAGAAAACATCTCATCTTAATCAGGTGGCATGGCATTTCCAGTGCAATCTCTCCCTCTTTCCCTCTCCCTTCACCATGATACGAAATGATTTTCATACCCCTCTGACTTTAGCATTAAGACGTGACATCTTTATTTCCTGCTGCCATTGTTAACAAAATGAGCGAGCAGACAAGCCTGTCGTATAGCTTCCTCTCCTCCAAATCTCAACGAGAGCTCAGTGACGAATTTCGGGTTATGCCAAATCTTTTTCTTCATCTATCTTGCCCAGCCTCCACAGCTACTGGCAAAAGGCCTTGCTTCAGCTACATTCACATACCACTCCTATCCCAGTGCAGCTAGTCAGCTTTTGAGAGATGATGAACAGATTTTTATATTTTTTTTGTTACATTTTAAATAGCAAATCTTATTTATAGTGACTGTAGAAGACACTTAAAAGTTAGATCTTAATGTGCATTGTAAGCAAATTCTAAGACATTTCACATGTGTGTCTAAAATCAAATTTCTGAAATTCATATTTTAAGCAATTTTATAAGGGCTCGATTTCAAAGGGACATGAGCGTTGTGGAAAACAGGCACGGATTCAATAGTTGGAACAGGAGCCTACAGTCAGCTGGTATGCTGCAAAATTGTAGCCTGGAAAATTAAATTCATATTTGCCCTACAGGGATTGAGCTTGTGAGATCATCTGTCATATGGTGAATATGTAAATAATTGTTTTCACTTCTGTTTTTCTTCTGCCAGTGGACAGTGCAGTTTTTAAATTCTTCAGAATTTTTCTGACACTCATAACTGAGCAGCTCCAGCCTAAAAACTAGCATAGAGTCAAATTTCAGATATCAAAAGAAGGCAGAACAAATATTATGGGAATGACAGAATGCATGCTGACTCCTGGGGAGAAAAAATGCATTTCTCTGGTTAGGAAAAATTTCAGCAGGATAATATGAGCACGGTTTTCTTATGGCATAGTTGTCTGGAGTTGGCTTTTTGCCTCTTCTGTTGTCAAATGCTGACATAACTCATGTATCTTTGGTACTGTTAAAAACCAGTAACAAAAGAAAATTATAATCACAGTAAAGATGAATATTTTACTTAGCTGTACTATAGCTTTCAGCTTGCTTTCACACAACAGAAAATGGCAATTTTCCACATGCTAGAAATACATTACCTTATTACAGGATTGTGCTTATGTGTTGAGAACAACTTATTCATTAGTGGTAAATGTGAGTGAGTTCACTAAAACAGAAGAATATCTTCTTTTGTTCGCCAGGGTTAATCAATAAAAAGGCTTATTTCAGAAATGAGACATTTGTTTTATTACAGTAGCCATGAGAATTTCAGAGTATAAGCAAGACCAACTTTATAAACACAGGTAATATTTACTGCTAGATCAGCTGATACAGTTGTAGAGAAATAAAAACAGACAAGCCAAATCTTGAAATACGTGGGATTTTCCAACAATATTGGCTGACCTACTAGAATATACTACTTGCAAACATGGTGTAATGAAATATTTCATCTGTCAGGAGGACTGGTGTCACAGACTTTCTATCTTGTACTTTGTAAGAGCCTTTTAATAGAAAAGAAAAATCAGGAAACAGATACTGGAGGGAAATTAGCTCATCAACTAATAGGCAATGATAATTTAATCTAAAACTTTGAAGTTAATTTCAGTTTCCCATCTACTATATCAACCTTTTAAATCAGAAACCAGAAAATCCTGAGGTTTCCCACCTCCTATGTTATCATGCAAACCAATGATCTATTATTGGAATCTATTTTATTAGTAGCACAAACAAATTCAACTTGTACTTGAAGAACAAGTGCAACCTGTACTTGCTTTAAGGAATATATATTCAGCCATTTATGAACTGTGTAAATTATCCTTAAATGACTGTGAAACTGCGGAACAATTTATATAGCATCCCATATTAAGATTCTGCTAAGCGTGTACGAAGTTGGTTGGCTTAATGTGCATTTATATATTTCCAAGCAAGATATATCATGGATGAATTAAGGAACTTTGGGAATTTTCTTGTAAATAGATAGGTCTTCACCCCTTTTTGTCAAAGCCCAAGTGTAAGTAATTTATATTATTATTTCCTATGGGTTGACTAGCTGCTGCTACAGCCTGATCTTTTACCAAGCCAACAAACGGCAACTTGTTCACAGAACATGGTCCAAAGAAGCCGTCGCTCCTGCAAGTGCTTCCACTAGAAACAAGGACCTGGCTGATGAGGTTCTGTGTTGCAAATCTGCACCTTTGCGTCTCCTGTCCTCATCTACTCTTCGTCCCCGCTCCTTTGGTCTTGCCCAGCTGCCGGCCCCAGCGCTGCAGGGTGCCTGGCGTGAAGGTCAGGATCGCTCCGTTTGCGACCTGTCAGTCTTCGGGTGAGATGTCTGTGCTGCACTCACACGGACTTTTGAAGCTAAAAGGCAATGGAAGTTCGGTCCTGTCACTAACAGTCTCATTTATTGCTATTACCTAGAGTGCTTTATCTCTGAGTAGCTTTACAGCTTTCTCTGAAGGTTAAAAACTTCTGGTGCATTGGATGGGAACCGGAGCAAATCTCACATCTTGGTCTAAGAAAACCCTTTGCCAGCAGCACCTCATCTCGCAGAGTTGTACATAACTCACCTGACTCCAGTGTCAATGTTTATGATGGCCTGTCAGGGTGCGAGGTTGGGGGAAAGGGGGACCTTTTAGGGAATTTAAACCCAAATGAGGCAGAGCTTCAGACTTCAGCACCATTCATCATCCATGCCTGGAACCGAATTAGAAGGTTGCTTGGAACCTTGTTAGAATAGAGGTGGATGGTAAGGAGAAAGGAACGCCTGGGAAAGGGTGAGAAAAGCATAATTCAGAGAAGAGAGCTTCACTCTGAGCCTTGCTGGTGTGAACTTTGTGAGTCTGAGAAGTGAAGAGCTATCAAAAGGGATGTTAAAATAGGAAATATGCTCTTTGAGCAAAGAACATAGTTTTCAAGTCCTCTGACTAATGCATGATCATGCCACAGGTTTTACCATTGGCCGAGAAAAAAACCCAGCCAAGTTATTTGAACTTCCTCCTCCCCAGAGTTACACTCGGAAGGGAACTGCCTGTCCTTTCTCCTTCCACGCCGCTTCCCGACCCAGCTGTCTGCCCCGAAGTGTCCCTGGCGGGATCCCCAGAACGACCGCGGCTGACGTGAAAAAAGCAGAGGAAAGCCCGGGCTCCCCATGGCCCCGTGGGACCAGGTCTTCAATGAAAACAAAATCATAAGGACCAAATCTGCTCTTTCCTTCTCTTCTCTTGTCTCAAGAGGCTGGGCAGTATCTGCCTCATTCCGATAGCACGTGCTTTGTTCTGTGTTCATGTGCAGTTGCACGTGTGGAAGCCAGCCATTGGTTCTTTTAGTTGTATTAAATTAGCCTGAAATACAGACAAGAGAGAATTTTAAACACCATCATTTAGTTCTGGGTAGGATAACAGCAAAAGCAAGCGTGCAATTCAAGGGAAAAAAAAAACAATTTAGCGGAAACCTGCATATCTCACTGAAATTTGACACTATGCTATCTAGAAAATAAAAAAAAAATATATAACTTTCTGGCTCACCTTCCATTATTTGGTCATTTAAGGGTTTTCAGAGCCTGAAATGGTGTTTGTTTCCATGTTCTCTTTAGGCAAAGGGTTTCCCTCCCCTGTCTCGGGCATCTCAGCGAGACTTGATGGTTCTGCATAGTGCAATGCAGCTCATTCATCTTGGTTTTGCCCCTCCCGGAGCCCTTCTATGAGGACTCTCACTGTCTATCGGTTTTCTCAGCAACGCTCCAGCTGCACGCTGCCTAGAGCGCAAAGTTCAGGTTTTGCCTTGAAGGCAAACATGCCCTTCTCTTTGGGGATCTCCATGATGGAATTTGTCTGTCCTTGAGACATCAGATGTAGAAGATTTGAAACCTTCCCATCAGCTATTTGATGTGCCCATACAGATCACAAAGGAAAGAACAGCTTGGTTATGCGTGGGGCTACATAAACAGAAATCAACTTTATGAGAAATAGCGGTTCTGTTTAGAAACTTCATACCAATTTAATTTTGTTGGTGTAAAAAAAACCCCACCCGATAAATAAAGAAGCGAATTTAAACTGAGGCCAAACACCCAGTTTTGGGGTATTCTCCTAAAGATCTGGTTCTCTTAGCCAGCATCAACCAGGGGAGCTTCTCCAGTGTCGCTGGAGTTACTCTGCCTTACAGCAGCTGAGGATTTGACCCTGTTATTTGAACAATCATACAAGCATGCCCAATGTTTAGGAATTAGGGGAAGCTAGACAGCCATGTGGTGTGACATAAGCCAATGATTTGGCCTCAATTTTGTCTGATTAAAGTATGTAAAGTGGTGGTCATGAAAACAGTAACTGAAGACAAAGCAGTTTTGTCCTGAAATTGCTTAACGAAGGCAGGGCTGACTGAACAGTAGCACTGGTTTTTAGTGACCTTTCATAAAGAAAAGGCAGTCTGTCTGTCATTATGCAAATTCAAGAACATCTGTTCCATGAAACCCTGTAATAATGCCTGAGGTTTGCATCGGATGAGAATAAAAACTGTTTTGACAAAGGCTACAGAGTGTGCTTGTATTAGCCAGACAGCTCCTTTTTCTAGTCCAAGTTTACCTCTAGAGTAAGGGGGGCAGATCTTCAGCTGGAGTAAATTGTCATGGCTCAGTGGAACTGGTTTCTCAGAATGCCATTTTATTCGGTGAATAATGTTGAAACCTAAGAGGTAAATTAGACTTACAGCTGCATTATCAGAGCATTAGTATTTTTTTAGTAACAACGGCAGCAACTGATGGGCGACATAATGTGAAGTGTTTATCGCAGCCTTCCTATGCAATCCACAAAAGAGGCGGCGAGCATTGTTTCAATGAGAAGTCTGCCAGTGACTAACTCACATCTGCTTTAGTTTAATAAAAAAAAAAAAAAAAAGCAAGCAATATTGACAGCAGATATAAACAATAAGTGGATGTCTCAGTCCTGTTTGATACTTAAACCTGAGGAAATACCTATTAAAACCTATTGATTTTTTGCAAGACTGTTACCACCTCTGAATTTAAATGATGGAGGGGCTGGTGTGCCGCGGGTCCTTGAGTGCCGGGGACTTGTGCTCTCCAGTGGTGGCTGCTAGAAATATTATGAACATGGAGAGCAGACAGGCACACGACGCACAGCAGCTCACATCATCCCTTTAGGAAGCGCAGCCATCGGCTCCTCTCCTCGGCCTAACTAGAGCATAGAGGAATTAGAGCAGAATTTCATCTTGCCAACCTACGGCACAGCTCCTTTTCAGCCAGCAACCACCTCTCTCTGTGTTTGCAGCCAAACGATAGCTCCGTCCTCGGCTGCAGGGGGAAGGAGGCTGCTACACTTCTCTGCACCGGGGCAATCGGGTCTAAAGTCAGTTCTTGCTAAAGGACCTGCTGGAAAATAACCAACAACCTTTCAGAGCCCAGCGGAGCAGCGTAGGACTTGAAGAATTATTTCTGCCATCCTATTTTTAAAAGCACTTATTAACTTTTACATCACAGAATGATTCCTAGACATTTTCACAAACTTAATAGCCCATGGAATAAAGAAGATAGACAGATTTTTTTCAAGGACTCACAACCAGCTGGGGGGTTTTTGTTTGCTTTGATGCTGTTTTGTTTGTTTGTTTGTTTGTTTTTAAAATCCAGTCTGGATTTTAAGGGTGGGAATTTAGCCAGCCTGCCTGTAGGAATGCAAACATTAGACATTCGGTCTCAGCCAGTCATAGGTGTTTAATATAAGCAGGAGGAATCAGTCCCTGGCTATGGCCATGTCTGTTCATTGACTATAAGGTGGGAGGCAGGCAGTTAGCTCACGCTAGCTTCATGACTTCCAGACAGCTAAAAGCAGATGAAACAAAACCTACCGCAGAGCCTGTAGCTTACAGTGCCAGAAAAGCCTACGATAAATGGTGGGACTTACTTTGCCTAAAATAACTAAAAATAGGCAAGAGTCTGGTGTTTGTTAAAGTATTTGGCAATTATTTTGGGGGTGACGTGCAATAATCTCTGTCCCTAGTCCCCATTCAGGGCGTCACCACCACAGCCAGCCATTGCTGATGTGGGTATTTGTGGGGATGGTCTCCGTGTCCCCTTTTCTCACTACCATCCCAGTCCCGCCTGTGGAAAGCGGCAGCAGTATAGGACCGTCTGCCTTGCCGGGATAATCCGGAGATGGTTCTCTTGGTCTGGGGTGGCCTGCATGGGCAGGATGACCATCCAGCAGTGATTCCTGCTTTCGGGAAGTGGCTGTGTTTCAAACCCTGGGTTACTTGCGTTCCTGAGGGTAGCACGTGAGCAATGAGTTATTTCTGGTTGCTGGTTTCTGTTGTTGTTTTTTCTAACGTCCCTCATGTATTCCCTCACGAATTAATTTTACCTTTGGCAATGATCCCAGCACCATATGAATTGGGAGTCTCTATTGTTTTTCCCAATAAATATCTGGGACTAAAATTTTGGGGGCAAACTACACAGCAGATTAAAGATATAGCTATCAATATTGTTTTCAATAAAGAACAGATCACCTGCTTTTAAACAGAATAGGTGAATGAAAACAGCAGTGGAATGGTTAAAGCCACAACTTGTTTACTGCTAAAAATTGAAACATTTTCCACTCCTTAAAAATTACACAGATGTGTTAACCTCAGAAGTGGCGTTACTAATTCTTAGGTTAAGATAGTGACTTAAAATATGACAGGAAAAGCTAGCAGAATATTTTTCCTACAAGATATAATCAAAAGGTCAGAATTACATAAAGTATGTTGAGGCTTTTGTGAAAAAGGATGTTTTTAATCTGAAATTACCTTCTTGCATTTCCAAATGCAGTTATCAACTAAATGTAGAAAAATCTATTTGCTGTCTTTTCCTTCTCTGTGTGAATCATATGGCTTTCCAGGGTGGAAGTGAAAAAGGAAAAATGTGAGACAAAGCAAAAAAAGCCAGAAATCTGTTAAATCGAGTAGTATCTTCATATAGCTTTAAAATAATAGAAAAATATGATTTCCTAAAGAGTTTATAAAATAAACATAATTGTGAACTTTTAAGGTTGTTTCCTACAATAGTTCTATTCTTCAAGCAGCTCTACAATTAAGATGGTCAAGCTAACTTGTTAAAGAAGTAACATTTTAATTCTACATTTCCTGTATTTTCTATTGCTTTCATTGCTAGTGTTCTTGAAAAGTTAATGGGCGCTCACATCCACCAATATATGCCTGCAGATTTAGCTTCATCTTAACATGTTATTATATGATTATTATATAATGCACCCGAAATTGCTTCTTATGTTGTTTTTCATTACGATGATTAACTTGGATTCCTTCTTCAAAAGTCTACTTCGGCATCTTTATTTTAAATCCCAAGAGAGCCTCATTCAAACCTGAGACATGCCAGAACCAGCCAGACAAATTATATCATCAGCATGTATTTTACTACTGGTTACATGACAAGTTTGCACTCTTTGGTGGATCTGTCCGTGTCAGTGAAGTAAACAACTTTGTTTGGTCAGGCTGTCTATGGATAGTGAATAACACGTTCAGTTAACTAGCTTTCTACAGAGGCAGAATGTGAGGAAGCAGAGATCATTTATTTATGGCATAATTCATATTTTAAAGCTATCATTTATTTATATTGTTGATGCAGTTTTCTTACTAGCATCATATCACAGTTGAGCATGCTTTCAAACAACACAGGACCCCATGTATCCCTCCAACCAACACCCAGCCAGCACGGGCTGTTGGCGCAGCTTTCCAGTGTGCGCTGCACAAACATACACATCCAGCTGAACAGCGGAGCAAAATAATCCTTCATGCATAATTCACACTTCCAGTCTCTGCATGCTTTCTGCACTGATGAATTACTCGGTTGTGCTGAGGTAATTCAGAATGAACTAAAAAGCAAATTATGGCAGGCATGTGCTGTAACATTATTATACTGCAGGCCTCGATTTTGAAATTACTGTCTCTGAGACCTGATTCTGAAATATAATGTATTCAGCCTCCATGATATTTCAGCCCAGCGCCTTATGTCTGAGGATGTCCGTGGACTCGTTTCAAAAGCTTACACAGTCCAGAAACCCAATTTGATTTCTTTCTTTTTGCCTGAAATGGGCCTTGACATTTTAAAATCATTAAATGCAATCTCTTTCAGATGCTCACAAAAGGTCACAAAGGCTATGGGACTGCCCCTGTTATGCTACACCACCACAGCTCTGATCCACTTTAGCAGGGGGACTAAGTGCTCAAGGCATTCAAAATTGAGCTCCTAATGTATTAAGTGCATTAGTAATAGTCACAGTTCTGCTAAAATTTCCATTACAAGGTCTAGATTACCAAGAGGAACAGGCTGTTTGGGATGCAGTTGACATTAAAAAGGGTTTTAGTATTGTGTTGGATCAGAGCCTGAGCAAACACTTGACATTTTCAGGATTTTTTTTCGTTGAAAAATACGTTTTTGGTTTGGTTTTGTTGTGGGTTTTTTGGGGGGGGTGGGTGGATTTAAAAAAATATAGTTTGGGCACAGTCTGAGGGAAATAATACCAACATGACAAAACAGGGTGTGGATGACTCAGGATGTGCATTCTTGCTGCATGCAGCATATTGCACGTATCAGCAGCTGTTTACAAGCCTCGCTTTAATTTCACACCAAAAGTAGATGATGACAACCTAAGAGCAAAAAGAATAGCACTGGAGAACAGAACATCTGTGATGTGGATACCTGTCTTTCTGTTGTGCTCTAACCCCAGCCGGCAGCTCAGCCCCACGCAGCCGCTCGCTCCCTCCCCCCACAGCGGGATGGGGGAGAGAATCGGAA
>JANZLQ010000065.1:11977272-11987359 GCA_026212715.1 Elanus axillaris | reverse complement strand
AACGGGGTATTCCAGACCTTGGGACGTCATGTCCAGTACAGAAACTGGGGGGAGTGGGGGGGGGATCGCTACTGGGGGATTAACTGGGTGTCAATCGGCAGGTGGTGAGCAATTGCACTGTGCGTCACTTGTACATTCCAACCGTTTTATTATTACTGTTGTCATTTTATTAGTGTCATCATTATCATTATTAGTTTCTTCTTTTCTGTCCTATTAAACTGTCCTTATCTCAACCCATGAGTTTTATTTCTTTCCCTGATTTTCTCCCCCATCCCACTGGGGGGGGAACAGAGTGAGCGGCTGCCTGGTGCTTAGTTGCTGGCTGGGGTTAAACCACAACAACATTTTTCTGAAAAAGGACTTGACAATTTGTAATGCTTTTGCAACTCATTTTTCTAGAATGAATGGCCTTTCCAGGTCAGTAGTAGAAAAACAGAGAGAAATTCTAAAAATTTTACAGTTACAAGGTCAAGCACTGTTAGGTCAAACAGTGACAGCTAGTGTTTCTAGTAATTTAATGTTTAATGCAATACCAAATCGTGCCTATGGCAATCATTGCTGCAGACTTAATTTTGCACAAAATTCCTGCCCCAGAGAACAGACTGTCCTCCCTAGTCAGCAGGTATTCTGCATCTTACTTTGGAGATTATTTGAATCTAGGCCTCATGCTCTATACTATTGAAATTATTTTTTAAATTTAGGATTATTATATTCCTCTTGGTATTTTTCTCTTCTCATCGCAACCTAGAGGTGCCAATATCAATTTTTCTAGTTGCTACATAAAGACACATAAGAACAATTGTTGGTTCTCTCTTCTGATAAATTCCTGTGGTTTACTGAACTAGTCCTGCATAAGCTAAATGGCAAATGCGGCACGGTTGTGTTAATCCACTTAAATGTGGGACACACGTAAGGTGCTGTGATCTTCCCACTTGGAAACCAGCAAAGCTCTCTTCCTGGCCAGCTTTACTAAAGTATGTTTGAGGGTCCAGTTCAGTGACACTAGAAGGCACATCCATGGCAGGTCTCTGTCAGGAAGTGAGAAAAACAACTGGGAATTTCAAGGCAACCATAGTTGAAGTCAACAGGGCCTCTCACTTATTTACCTCTTTTCCTGGATTGGTTTATAAAATGATAGCTGATCCTAGCTTGTAAAAACAAGCAAGTTCACCAGAATGAATTGAGTTTGGCCGAACATTCCCAAATGTTCCCTTCCTACCATGGAAATTCACTCATGACGCTGAGGTGTGGGTAAAGCAGAAAATGAAAGCACGTATGTCACCAGAGTACCATTAGCCCAATAGTCTTGAGCCTGCGAAAAGAAGACCGGAATCATAACATCTATATGCTTCTAATAAGGATACTGTAATTAACCTTATTCTGTATCTTACAGGTTTGTGCAAATGGTACTTTGTTCACAATAGCAGCTCTTCTGAAAGGAGCTCACCATTGCTACAACATCTTTTTCACAGGGAGGGAAAATACCGTGTTCCCAAAGCAACTGGACTGAAGGGGGGCACGGTTGAACACCAAGAAAGTTTCTCAGTCCTCTACTCAGTCTTCCCACGTGAAGCAATGTGCCTCTTAAGGAGTAAATCCTTTGGGTTTTATCCCTTTCTGATTCTTTTACCTAAGAAGCTGTGGTGAGACATGCCTACAGGGATGAGCCATTTGTGTTAGATCATCTACATATTCATGTTACCAGCTGAGCAAGCCAAGAAAAAAAAAACCACCAAAACCGTACAGCAAAGGAGAGAAAAATATTTGCATGTAAGGTAATAGTGTCAGGAACACAGCATCATTTCTAAGCCACAGGCTGCTCACAGGGGTTTGTTTGTTGTTGTTATTGCTTTTTTGAAAGAGAGATATTAAACTCTGGGTCTAACCCATGCAATATTAGCAAGCTCTCACAGGTAGGGGTGGTAATTATAAGGCTTCATTCATTGGGAAGAATGTTGAAAGCCTGAGGGACATGGTTTCTTGGTATGGTATAATTGTACTTCCTTCTCATAAAAGGACAGTGCTTATTTCCCATAACAGCCTGGCAAGCTTAAATAGTTACCTTTACCAGACCCAAACCACTATCCATTCATGTCAGGGGAAAAAGTTTCATTGTCCTCACTGAGTGCTGCTGGATTGGGTTCATAAAACCTGTCAAATAAAGCATTTAAGCATGCAAATAGACTCGTTGCTCTAAATGGGAACATTCATGTGCTTTGCTATGCTAATTATAGAGATCAAGAAATTTCCGTATATCTACATGAACAGCAAGTCAGAAACAAGAACAGAATTGCAAAGACTTCATTTGGAACCAAATGCTAGAAACCCCCAGCTGGTCAATACTGGGTTGAGGTCCCCACCGCATGCGGCCCGTGCACCTTCAAACCTTTCTTTGACTTGAGTAGGCTGCTGCTCTGTCCCTTTCGGTGGCTTTTCTTTAGTTTTGAGGTTCTTTAGCTTCTTTTTCTTGTTTCCAGAGTTCTTTTAGGCCTTTTAATAAACTGTCACCTGCCTCTGGCTCCCAGAAACAGGCCTGGCCTTCCTCACAAAAATCTTCTCAACTTCAGAGCATTCTTTCCCACAGCTCTCTTGCGATGGATATTCTGGGTCCAGGGATCCAACGTTACAGTTGAAGCAGACTACAGACTTTGTCAAGGATCCCGTACATAACTTTGAGAAAAATGCTAAAGCTTTAGTCTTTTCTCTACCTCTGGCTTTCCAACAGTCTTTTATTCCTGGTGATTAAGACTGCAAGGAAAAAAACCACTCTTTCTCTCTAGCACATATGTTATTTTCTGGAAGACTATTTTTTTCATCTCTTGATCCAATCTGGTAATTTTTTCCATAACTTTCCACCTGCTCTCTAAAAAGAGCAGTCTGACAGCTTGTCTCCTTTTTAGGACTTTCCTAATTAGTCTGATCAAAAGATGAGCCTCCCCCCAAATACCCTATTGCTCATCTCCCCCTTTCTTTCCAAGGTTCAGTCATTTGCAGGTACTGTCTCTGACAGTGGTTCATTTGAGTGGACAGTCATCAGATTTAATAACTCTCATCATTCTCCTAATGACAGCTCGAAGGATTTCTCCCGTCGGCTCCTGTGGTTTAAGCTCAAGATGGAGGAAGCTGATAATGGAAAAGACAAACTCCTTCCTCCTGTCTGTCGTCCCATTCAACAGAGCAGCAGAAGCATTACAGCACACACCTGGGGAATGTCCTCTGTGTCAGGCAAAATGAATTAATAATGTGTGTATTCCTCAAATCCTTACTTTGGGTGTTAACGTCCAAACAAAAGCCAAGAAAAAAAAGCAAAAAAAATGCATTAAATTCTGCTTTATTTGGAAATCTGGGTAGGAAAAGGCAAAGGCAGATGCCAGGAAGATTGCCAGTTCATCCGCAGCAGAGGGCTTGAAACGGTGGGGCAGGGACTGCCCGGAGCTGTCCCGAGAAGGGCACGGTCACCGTTTTAGGCCTGTAGCTAAATGTCACAACCGGGCTCTTAATCAGCTTCTTCCATTTGAAAGCTTCTTCCATGGGACTGTATGTTTAATAACAACTGAGGGTGGTGTCTCCTAAAACGCTGGGTGTGAGCAGAACCTGAGGGCTCTTCCGTGGTATTCCAGCTGGCTGGCACATCTGAAAGCAAACCTCAGCCTGCTCTAGAAAGATGTATTCAATGCATTTCATCACCTCCCCACTTATCCATTCATGGACCAGTGGCCTGTGCCCCATGACTCAAAGTCTATTGAACTCCACAATAGTTGTTCTCATGAACCTCCATGGGTATCTGATTTAGCTCTCCCAAAAGCAATTTGTTTTGGAGAGTTTTTCTTTCTAAACATTGTTCCTTTATAGACATTTGAACCAAAGTTTTCAAGACTCACAATGTGTCTGGTAGCACATTTGGGGAGGGGATGGGAAGTTGCAACACACAAAAAGTATAAAAGTCAGCGATTCTTTTTTAATCTGGAGAAGGAGATTATAGTGTTCTGGCTACAACTAAGAAGGTGTTTACGCAAAAGAAGACTGCCATGCTGCCCAAAATTAAAATTTATACTTTTTTTCCAAAGAAAACCTTGTAGTAGTATGAGTCTTATGATAAGAATACAGCTGTAGTCAAACCATAGTAATAAAAAATCATTTCACCATAACAACAGAAAATGAGATGGAATGGAATAACTACTTGTTCGTTTATTAAAACAATAATACACGAAAACCTGTCAAATGGGAATTTTTAAGGAGTCCCTCTCAGAAGTTAAAACCAGGTAAATTTATTACCTGGGGTAATTTGACCAAAGAAATTGTTTTAAGGGGGATATACTCAGTTATTAAATGTGAGGGGGAAAACAGTAAAAATTGTCTTCAAAGTAGCAACAAGTTTCTTAACTGTCCACGAGTTTTCAGGCTATCCCAGTTTACTTGTTTTGGAAGTAATACTTGGCACAGTTGCAATAATGGATCACATTTAATCAGAAGTCATTAGTTTAAGTTCTAAAGCTTAATTGCTTGAATTCAGTGGATTTAGAATTGCAATTTACCTAGATTTTCTAAGTTTGAGTAAGAACTTCGCTTTAAGCAAATGAATCTTCAGTGGTATGCCTCTGACCAGGCACCGCAGGTTCAGTCCTGAGAGCTGTGGTTACCATCAAAAGTTTTCTGTTGTGATTTCACCGCAGAAGGTTCAGACCAGGATGTAACGTCAAGTTATTTCAAAATCTGAAAGGAATATGACTTTGGAAGAAGCACAGGCAGAAGGCAGGGCGGCTTAGTTCACACGGAGCTCTGCAAGAGCATGCAGCCGATGTGAAACGCATGCCATCTCCTGCCACATGGGCAGTGCCCACATCCACGTCCAAGGCCGGAGTTCTTCCATCTCCCCTTGAGCCCCGGCGGGTGGTCCCGGCCAGGCTGGCGCAAAAGTCCCTTTTTTCACCCTACGGAGCTGCGGTGTTTGTCGTGGACCAGCGGGACGTGTGCCAGGCTGGGCTGGCGACTCACGTCTCTCTCCCCCAAGAGCTGCCCACCAGTCGGCTCGTGCTAACGGGAAAAAAGCAAAGATTTGGACACAACCCTGGGGTGGCTGGTTGCATGCCAAGGCAGACTTCGAGCTCGCTTGAAGGACGCCTGTGTAGACATAACAAAGGGTAGCTCTCTCCCATTCAATCTCAGTCGGCCCATGGAGCTTACTTCTGTCTGAAAGACATGAGATTGTTCCTGCTGTCTGGTTATACAATTAAAAATATTTTATTTTCCTCCTGAGTCCTTGCAAAACGTGTGTGGATAAGTGCGTGTGAGTGTGAGACTAAGCACAGGCAAATGTGACCTCTCTAAATATGTTAGCATAGACTAAGCATTTTGTACTGTTTGAACTATTCTGTTTTCTAATTTAAAAAAGTCAGGGTATTAGTTCATTGTAATTCTATCTTGGAAGAGAAAAAAAAAAGAACAGCAAGATTAGAAAAGTAAAATACATTAATGTCTCAGTGTTCTGGTGAGCACAGCACTGTGTGCAGACAAAGCAAAACTAAGTCTCTGCTTGGATTCACAGTCTGCCCCTTATATAGGTCAGATTGCAGCAGCGATGTGAGTAGGGAGCAAGCTAGTCCTGCATCCATGCTTCTAGCATACATATATCGTATAACTTGAGTGGCCCACCTTCCCTTCCCCTGCAGAAAGCAAAGAGAAAAACACTAACATCCTGGGAAAAATGTAACAAGAAATGTGTAAAATGTAAAATAATCTCACAGACTATAGCTTGACTGGTTTGTGAGTGCCAAGAGTTTTATGAATGAACTCTTTATGGTGTTCAACCAATAAACTTCCAACATTTGGAGGCTTTAATTACTGCTGCATTTTTCTTTTTTTTTTCTTTAGTGCTTCATTTCAAACACCTCCAGCGGGACAGTGTAAATCACAGAGCTCAGACCTTTGTGAATATTATTACTCTTTCATGTGGCTCATCTATATTACCCAACAGTAAAATTCAGTGTCAATATTTCTAAGACAATGTGTACTTAACTTCTTTCTTTTTTTTTTTTGGTCAGGTGCTAATTTATTATTCCCGTGTACCAGGAGCTGTCTGTTAATGATGCATAATAGGACTATTTTAGCCCACGAAGCAGGAGGAAATGCATATATAAATCATTCTCCCCACCACCACAGTCTTTTGGGAAGCACAAAGAGCATACATTAATAATGACTGTAGTGAATACGAACACTTTGTTCGAGCTAACGCGAAGAAGAACCACAGCTTCCTCTCAGGTACATTCAACACTTGAAATAGACATCCATTAAGTGATATTTCTTCTGGTTAGCTAAGAAGGCTTGCTGGTTGCCTAGGAAGGATCAAGGTTTTCTTGTGCTTCTCCATTCTTGGGCCACTCCTAGGGCAGTGGTTATTGCAGGTGGGCTAGGTCTGTTTCTAGGGCTCATCTCCTCATTTTCATTCCTGAAATCGTGCTGCTGTAAATAACCTTCAGTAATTTGGTAAGAACTCCCATCGAGGCACCAAAACTTTGTCCAAGGGATACAAGAGAGTCTTTTCTAGTTGGAAAAGCCAGGAGGAACAAAACTTGCCCTAAACCCACTGACAAAGAAGACTTGACCAACTGGAGGGATGCACTAAAGGCACATGGTCTTTGACCAAGCGCTCTCTGGCTTAGACCTCTCTTTTTTAGAGCACCCTGGAAATAGATCCAGAAATACTCTCCAGCCCTCTAGAGTTAAATGAGAGCAAACCTCTCCTCCTCTCTGTCCGAAGGTACTGGCTAGCACAGGGAAAGCTCAACTGCACCATGTCAGGGTGCATTCCTGGCCTCGGAGCCCACTTCCAGCACTCACCTGCATGTCCGCTTAGGGAAGGAGGGAACCAAGGTGAATGTAGTAAGATTCCTCCTGCTTCCAGCAATTAGCGATTTAAGGATTTCTCACGTCGGAGGCTGCATTCAGACTTCCATGTTTCAGCTGTCCTCCATGGATTTGTCTACAGTGCACCCTTATCTCCCTCAAATATTTCTGCAGTGAGTTCTCATTGCTCCTCAACTGGTAGCTGTCCCACATCCCTCATCATCATAGACAGCCTTCCCTGTACTTAAATAATGCCATCAAAGATGAGATAAGCAGAACTGCATGCAGTTTTCAAGCTACGGGCGCATCACTTATACATACAGTGGCCTAACAATGCTCTCTGTTCTGTCCTCTGCTCCTTTCCCAATAGTTCATAATATTTTATTTGCCTTTCTGACTGCTGCTGAGCTCTGAGCTGGCACTTTCAGAGGACTATTCACAATGATGCTAACATCACTTTCCTGAACGTGGTAAAATAAAATTTGGAGTTGACATAAGTTTCTCCTGGACTATTTGGCTTCAATTATACTCCCCACCATATCGCTGGAGGCTGGAGAGCTTTTTTTTTGGCACATGCGAGACTTTTTTCCACAGACACCCCCTTTATTATCAGCCCTTCAAGTGGCTGGTGCAGCTGACGTGGCTCTTATTCTTGGGATGTTCTCGAACAATATATTGTGAATCTGTGTCCTGCAGAAACACCCATTAGCTGTGGCTTATTCAAGAGACAGTTCGTTCTGTCTCATGCTGCACTATTAACTGCCCTCCTTCTGCAGAATATCTCCTCCTCTCAGCAGGACACTTAAATTCTTAACTTATGGAGGGTAAAATGTTCTTTTCAGCTGGAAACCCGCTTCATAAATCTGTGTGTGAATCTTTCCAGTACCTCAGACTTGATATTTTATATAAACATGCAGATTTACAGCCATATTTTATGCAAACGTACATACCATTAATGTATGAAGTTCATTAGTGGCTCTTGATTGGGTCTAGACAAAACAAGGATCTCTTCAAGGGATACAGTGAGAAGAGCTCATTATGTATATGCAGTTAAGTGGGATGAGATCTGTAAGCAGAACTAATATCTTTCATTAGACAACTGGTATACTTTGAAAAATAAAAAAACAAGCTCTTGGGCACATTAGATATTCAGATCTGAAAGAAAAGCAGCAGCTTTCAAAGCTAAAGACAAGCACAGACCAATTGCTCAGAGTTTAGTTAAATATGTATCAATTAGATCATCTCTGAAAAAAATGACAGCTGGTATCAGTGAAGTAGAGGTAGAGTACCACTAGAAAATGTAGAGTTAGGGTTATTTTTTCCTCAGCGCTTGGCTTTTATCAACATTGAATTTCATTTGCAATTTTATCACCCTGTCTCTCCAGTAACGTGAAAGCTTTCTGCAGCTCTTCACAGCTCACTGTAGATTTGATTATTCTGAATAACTTTGCCATCAGCAACCTTTATCACCTCATTATTCCTTGCTTTTACCAGATGATTTACACTGAGTATCCATACGTCCTGCTTTATTACACAATACCAGCATACTAGTACGGTGTGGCAGTACAGCCATAACCCATACTCATCACCAAGTTTTTGTAAACTTTGAAGCATAGGAGAGTTTCATGAAGGTGACCATTGCACAATGAGATAGTTCTTCAAACACTTGAGGATGTCTGAAGAAAGATTCACTTGACAGCTCAATTTAAAGATAAAACAAATCCAGAAAACTTAGGGCGTGCAGTATAGCTCCTCTGAGATAAGTTTATTTACATCAGCTGAAGATCTATCCATGTGTATTTCTGCTTTTAACTATGCATCACATTCTATAGGTTTTCAAAGACGTTTACAAAATACTTTCTATTTTACTCTGAGCTGTAATTGTACTAATACCTCCCTAACTTGTGAGCCAGACATCATAGCCTTTGACTTAGAGCCTTGTAACTGAGCGAAACTTTAGTGGAATTGCATCTGCAGTGCTTTCAGATTTAACTTTGATTTGAACACCAGGCAAACAGAGGTGTGTGGGGGGTTGTTTACAGTTATTTCCTCTATCTCGGAATGAAACTAAAAAAAACCAGTTCAGCAGTAAATAAATGACTTGCACCAAGGATTGGCGTTTTTGGCAGGAAATTTCATGATTGGACATAGTATATCCACATGAGATTTGCCTGGGTTTCTGCCAAATATTTAACATATTCTACATGTATTTTTGGAATTGGACAAGTTATTATTTAAATGCTATAACCTGTACTTCAGATAGAACAATGTGCCTGACAAGCACAGTAGATAGTTGGAAAAATACTAAGTATCATTATTTTCAGTTTCAGTAAGATTCAATAGTTCTTTTTCTGGAATTCTGTTGCCTTCCAAATTTTGTGTTAAAAGTTTGGGAAATAGGAGGACTACTATTTTTTTCTGAGCTTGCCTATTACCATGGAGATATGAATTCTTACAGACATAATAAATAAGACATCAGTCACAGTAGACTGCAGACCCTGAACCTGTCCCTGGGCTTTAGACTTTCTGTGCTTCTCTCCTGGAAGGGGAACAATAGATGGGCACGTCTCCAAAATATTCCTTACTTGGCAGCAAAATGAGACTTCGCCCACTGTAAACTGTGCAGAGCGATGCCATGCCCTCTAGGTTACAACAGCTGGAAATATTAATCCTTGATAATTATCAGTGGGCAGCTGAGTTAAGAGCTCACTGAAATGAGTGAGGAAGCTGATGCTGCTCAGCACCACAGTGCCATGCCCTTTCTTAACCCACACTGTGCCAGTGTGGCAGACAACAATAACAACAATAAAATATATTTTTTAATTTATTTATTATTATTTATTATTAATTATCAATATTTATTTATTTAGACAACAAATAAAACAATATAGCAGACGACAGAGCACAGAGATCCTGAATGTTTTCCCCACAATGGTCACTCCAACACTAAAAGCCAATATATTAAGTCAGTATAATGTTCAATCAAAGCTCATTTAATCTAATGTGAGACTGAACTGAATTATGTTGCAGCATGTAGGTTTGCCTCCCAAGCACTTCTACATGTAGACTTACCCTTAAGCATTTCTGTATTGGTTACTCCCTCTTCAGCTCGTACAGTTTTCCTTAGAACCATGTCATGTAAGAAACTACTTTATTATAGAAGAAATGTGTCCAGCAGGTCGAGGAGGGGATTCTGCCCCTCTGCTCCGCTCCGGTGAGACCTCACCTGCAGTTCTGCGTCCAG
>JANZLQ010000065.1:11960703-11974113 GCA_026212715.1 Elanus axillaris | reverse complement strand
ATTGCACTTGTTCAGAAATAAAAGCATTAAACAAAAAAAAAAAAAAAAATTAACCCCCCCCCAAAACATGATTTACCCTGAAATCATACATGATTTTCTCCCCCTGACATGTTTGTCACTTGTGTGGTACCCCCTTCCCACTGTCGCTAGGGCCAATCCTGGTTAAAGAAGGTCCCACCTTCCCTTACTCCCGCATCCCCATCCCCGGAGCTGGCAACGTGCAGCTCTCTAGGGCTGTGCTGCCACTTGGTCGCTCAGATCATTTTGAGGCACGGCTTCACAAACAGCTTGATCAACACAACTGAGAGGAAGGAAAACCCAGGAGGGTGGTGGTGGGAACAAAGCCCTCAGGATGGGAACCTCTCAAACCAGCTTTCCCAGCAGAGATATTGCAATAGGGAACTACACCCCTAGGCACTCGATGCAGCATCATGAATCCCAACCTAAATCCAGCACCTAATTTTCAAGCGCTGTAGAACCGAGCATTAAAACAGCAAAAGCCATTCTTTTCTGGTTTTTTTTTCTTTTCTTTCTTTTCTAAAATAAATCCTAAATGGCTTGTGATAACAAATCTACCATTTTAAATCTGGAATCTCTAGTCTTAGAAAGGTGCAAAAACATCACTCGTGGGCTTGTTAAAACTCTTTAATGGAATTATGGCATAGCATCTTATTTCCTTCACAACTTTTTAAAATGCCGTTTGGCATTGGGCCTCTAAGTACAGAGAGCTGTTGGAGCTGCTAATCAGAAATAAAGAAGCAATGGAACAACTCAGTGCCCAGAGTTACATTCTCAATTAATAGTGATGTGACTTCAGGGAAGCCTGCACTTACATATTTCCAACACGTATGACAGCCTCTTAACCATGAGATCATTCTAGATTTTCCCTCATTCTAAATGCAGTAGTTTAATTACAGTTTAATTTAGATGCATTGTAGAAAAGTTCACTGATCATCTTTTGTCCCTGATAGCAGGCAAAACCAGAAGGTCTGTCATGTCTTGACAGTTATGCTCGATACCTTTTTTTCAGTCTTATTTTAGATTAAATCATAAAACAAACTAGTTTCTCAATTCAAACATTAAAGTCCGGTCTATCTCACCAGCCTCCTTTTGAATATGCCAGTGGTTCCTTAATGAAGTATGAATTACTGATTATGAAACATGAAGAGATAAAATAAAATCTAAAATGAATAGCACACACCCTCTTACAGTTGAGCAGGAACTAAAGTCTGATTGTATTAATGAAGAGCATGATCTTTTTATGGATGAGAGGAATAATTCATTGGAATTAATTTGATTTTTTTTTTTTTTAGTATATTTCTTTAATTAACCGTATGGCTTGTAATATCATTAACTAAATGAAAACTGTGTCACAACCTGTAGCCCTGCGTGTATATACCTATGCGCGGTCTCAGAAGGGTGCTACGAACTCAAAGCTCCTTTCTGGAATTCAGCCATTCCCAGGGGCGAAGAGCATCCTTGTCTGTGCTTGAGCGGTTGGTTTGTCACGGCTGGAGGGGATGTCACCAATCCTCCTCCGGTAAAGGGCGGCTTTGCCTAGCCGGGCGGGAAGGGGAGGAAGGCCGTGCGGACGCACAATCCCTCTTGTGATGGGTTCTTGTTACGGGGAAGGAAAGTCTCTGCGTAGTACTTTAAACAACTTGAATTAACTTTGAAAATCATTTGCCACTTCCTCAAGTGGCAGGTCTGTCTGGTAGCCCAGGAGTCCGGTCTGGAATGGAAGGCGACTGCCCATCAGGTCCGTCATGAATGTTCAGTAGGTCCAACCCGGGAATGACTCGGTTTACTGCTTCCTGACCTGCCAGAGTTGGCACGATTGCATTTTACAAATCCCAGCTCAATATGCAAAAGAGTACTAGGCCAGGCCAGCTTCTAGGGTTGCTTCTAGGTTGAATTTGACCCGTTGTGCTTTGAATAGTAAGTGGCAAGCGCAAAGAAGCTTTGATCTTGACTCGACTTTATAGGCAGACTATTTGTATTATACTTGGTAAATCAAGCAGGTTTATAGGTTAGATCTCCAAAGAGAAGCTCCCACATGGGTATTTCCCAGTTTCACTCTCAACCTTTGCTGAAGGTAATTAAAGAACAGGAGCGAGGAGGTTAAGGTGGCAGCAGACCATAGCAGGCTTCAGGTGGCTCCGGGTGGGCTGAGACCGCTCAACAGGGCAGAAGGTTGAGCTGCCAAGGCTGGACGTTCCTCTGGCAGAGCCCTGCCATACCCCAGTGCTGTACCTTGGCCCCTGCCCCTTCTACTTCTGTTCTGCAACAGCCCCTCTGAGCACGAGCTGGGTCTCTGTGAGCTGAAACCCATGTCCAAATCTCCTTTTCCCTCTTTGAAGCTGAGCCCAGGTCCAGGAGAAAATTTGCTTTGCCCCCAGTTCTTGGACAGTCCGAGCTCCCTCGACTCAATGGAAAACAATAAATGCTGAGACCTCTCCGGTCACAGTTCTGGGTAGTCTGAAAGGGCAACCTTAGAAAAGCTGCAAAATGGAAAACAAATTTGATTTCATAAAATGGATACTACTTTGTTGTCATTTTTCTATCATCTCTTTTTGTACCTTGTTTACTCCCCCTAATTGCCTGTGAGACTTAGCATTTGTTGATAGCAAACCTCACCTACTTACCTGAAAATCCTCAGGGCCATGTTCACTTCAAAGCCCAGCCTCCCTGAGCGTTTATAGCCTCTCCAGTTTTGAAGTTATCTGGAAATATCAGCATATTTGAATTAATGCTATTAGAACACTCTCTGGCTGTAAACATACTGTATGCATTCCAAGTGCAGAGTTGCCATAATTTTTCACTTTAATTTTATCTAGTCAGTCCCTGGAATGACTAAAATTTCTAAAAAGGAGACACCTATGTGCAGATCACTGGTAAAATTGTTTTCAATTTCTTTCTTTTTTTTTTTAAATGAAAAATTGGCTTTGTGAAGAAAGCAAGTACAGGGATTAAGTCTGCTTAAATCTTGCCTGAACTGGAGTTCAGGTGTTTAGAACCCAAGTAATCCCCAGCCTGTGAACCACATCTGCCTCTTTACCAGGACTACCTAGCCCTGGAGCTATTTATATTCACTAGACAACTCCCTGCCCAGTTTGGGAATTCTCTTGGCATGTATCTGGGTTTGTACATATGATCTAGAAACAAGGAACAGAGACTTTTATGCTGTATGGTCTAAATTTCCTATTTAAAAAAATCAGTGAAGTGCTGCTAAAGTAGATACAGGGAAATAAAGGGGAGAATAAAGAAAAAGCAAGTTAAGGGGTCCACATATAATTTAGGAGTTTTCAAATTAGTTGGGCCGGATCAGCTTCATCTTAAGATATTTGAAGCACTGTCTGAAGCAATCGCAAAGCTACTGTCTTTGAAAAGCGATGGTGAATGATGAGGTGTTGAAAGATTAGGTAAGGGCAAATACACTGCACAGCTTTAAAAAGGAGTCAAGAAATTAAAGACTAATCAGCTTGATTTCGGTTCCCAGGGAAAATCCTGGAACAATCACTCAAACAAATATTTGAAGGCGGCTGTTTTAAATGCGTGCTCCTGAGCAATCCAGGAACTCAGTCTTGAAGAAACTAGTGTAAGGAAGGTGCAAACCTACCTGCATCTGCATAACCGGAGATCGGTTACTTATGGAAATATTCAAGGGCATAAAAGGAAAAAAGTATTTTATAGAAAACCTTAGAAACCAGATTTAATTTCATTCAATGCTTTTATTTCTTCCCAGATAATAGAATAAACATGATCTTTGGGGGAAGATTGAAATAATTAGTTCTTTGTAGCCTAAAGGGGAGAAGACTGGAGCTAGTCAGGGAATAGGGGGAAAGACCAGACTAAGCATGTAACCACTTTTGCCAAGAGGAAGAGAATAATCATTTATCCATGTACAGGATTGGTATAAAATAGGAAAGGATGAGTTTAAATTGCAGCAAGAAATGCTACAGTTAGACATTAGAAAATCTTACATGGAAAGATTATGAAATACCGTAAGTGATGACCGAGGAGCCTGTGGATACGCCAGTAGTAGAAGTTTTTTGCTAGTAAGATTAGTGTATGTCAGAATATGTATAGGCGATCCTGTCTTGCAGCAGAGGAATGCAGTAGATGATAACCTCTTGGGATCCTACTTCCCTGTGATTTTATTATTGTATGAATCTAACAGAAGGACTAGTTCACATAGAAAAGATAGCTTTATCCAATTAATTTATAACTTGTTGAAAAAAACACAATAGCCTTTATTATGAAAGCTGAACCCACCGGCCTCTGTCTTCCATTCCTTTTCTGTTAGGCTGAAATACACTGATGTCAACAAAAAGCCCCTTTTTGTCCCAAGGCGGAGAGGCTCCAGGAGAGAAGGAATAGTAGAAAAGTCCATACTCCACACCGGTCACAGGAGGTTCTCAGCACAGGAGAGCTGTTTGTTACAGTAAACAAGGTGACAGCTAAATAAGTAGTGAATAATTTGGGGGAAAAGTGCGTGTGTGGACATGTGATGGGCACACATCCTTTGGGGCATCGACGCTGTAAGCTGAGCTGGCTGCTCTGAACTCCTGAGGAAGCTTTCTAGGATCTAGGTAGCTGCACCATAACGGCTAGAGCCCAAAGTAAAGAAAGGGAAAAAAATATCAAGCTCAGGAATTGAAAGAACCTCCTTTAAGTAGAATATATCTGGGTTTTGATCACAGCAGTCTTCTGGAAATTCCGTATCAAATGATCAACACAGGAAATACATGAAATAAATGTTTCAGGGAAGAAAAACATTGTTCTCAAAAGAAAACATGGAGAGTACCTTCTTTTCTTTTTCCCTGAAAGACTTAGAGTACAATTGAGGTCCTTTGATCTTTTATATATTTAAAGAAATTTACCCTGGTAAAGGTGAGACAGCACTTGGACAGCACTACTGCACACTCATTCGCCTTAATCTCATGATAAGCATGAAAAAGAATAGATTTACTTATTGCCTTTTGCTAAGACAAAGTACCAGATAAGTATTATTGTTGCCAATGGAAACACTATTCAGGTGCATAAACATGCAATAACATCCCTGCGCTATCTTTAGCACAGACCAATAATTCTGGTCACTATGGTTTGCTTGACAGTTACTGAATTTCTGCTGATGTGTTTGGCATTTGGTTGTAATTACCTATTCATCTGAATTAAAAGATTGATCACTGCAGTCAACGACTGATACAAAACAACATAAAAGAGATACATTAATACTGGAATTTTATGTAAGCATTGTTCCAGGGGGAAAAGAACATATGCAACAGGAAAATTGAGAAGACATCTGTCACAGTAGTCAAGCCTCTATCAAGCTTGATAATGATTATGAATCCATTACCATTGATATATTGCATAAAGCTGTGGGAATAGGAAGCTTTTCACATTACACAGAGAGTAATCAACATCCAACAGAAGTAGTCCCATCACACACACACACCTGCTGCGTGCCTCACATCAGAATATGTTATTTGAAAATCTAAACGGTATTGGCATGGCAGAAGGAGACAGGCAAATAATGAGATTCACTTATGAGCTATTTTATTCCTCTGTTAATGAGGTTTTCTAGTAACAAAACAAGCATTTAGTAACTTGCATATATTCCTCAGAATGTGTTGACATACGTAATTTAATCAATACATTTCAAACACAGCCGAGTAACATTTCCAGACTGTCTCGTATGAGGGAAGTCCAAATGCTTGTAATAGAAAGGCATATTTCTTTCTTATATATTTATGGATATGTATTCTTCATGTGCATTTATACTATTATTAAAAAAAAAAAAACAAAACAAGAAAAAACTTGACAGTATGTGGCCATGAGTGTATGCCCTAGAAATCCGTGGCTGCAAAATATTTTCTTTCAAATTAAGCAGCAAATGCTTTTATTCCAAGCATTTTTTCCAGAGTTGAACTAAATAAAATGTGTATAACATGAATAGGAGCCTGTGTTTTGAAGACAAGTAGACTACTAGAAAATTAATTCCTTCTAAGAAAAACAACATGCAGCTCAGAATCTGGTTTTTTTTTTGTTTGGTTTGGTTTTTTTCTAAAATCAGATAAAACGCCCATCTCAGATGGTGGATTTATGTACATGAACTGCAGTCTATGTTTTTCAAACAGTTTCAAAATTTGCCAAAATATGCTTACCCAGCATGAGAATATATACACACATATGCATATGCACATACCCAGACAGGATGTTTCGGCATATACATACACATACATACGTATAAACAGAGTATATACACATGAATATATTATGTAATGTATATATTATATGTTTCAGCAAATATTTAGGTACTTTTTCCTACTGAGTGGTGTGACTTTTCAGATCTGTATGATAAAATTTAGGTGCCTTAAACCAAATGATGTGATATTTTAACGCTTTGGTTGCAGCTATATTTAAGACTTGAATCAACAAATGACCTTATTACTTCCTACCTTTTTGTTGGATTTATTTACATCACTAAAAAAAGGGGAGATGTATCAATTATATGAACGAAAATCAAACCAAAACTTTTAGCTTTTTTAATTATGAAAGTAATTTTAAGATGACAATCGAAAATACACTTTTTACATCTATCTGTTACCGAGAAGCACTGTGGTAAGAATAGGCCATCAGAGATGAAATCATATGTTGTCAGGGGAAAAAAGTCTAAAGAAAAAACAGCTAAAGTGGTGAGCTGGTGTGACAGATGAAGGACAACACAGGCAACAAAAGAAACAATAGCACAACTAGCAAACCAGAAGTAGTTTAAACATTTCTCTCGGATGTAGCAGCAATCTGTTCCCAGAGTGAAAATGAATACGTAAACATCCCTTTCATTGCAAATCACCATAGTCTAGCCAGGACGAGACAAAGGAAAAGCCAGATAATTGTCACTGTTCTATAAAAAGAGACAAATGTTATGTGACACAGAAAAGGAATCCTAATTTGGTCAATATGATGAAAGTTAGGGTAGCTTTGGGGTTTGTTTTTTTTCTTCATTTCTTGTTTCCGCAGTATAACCCAAGAAGAATTGTGTATTGCTGCAGGGTCTGTTCCACTAGACGTGCTCTGGAAAGAGCTACTGAACTCCATCCTTTAGGTGGAGGTACATGGGGTCTGTAAATCACAACAGCCCTTAGCTCCTGGGCTGCTCAGCACTGCCGAGGCTGGGAGAGACCTGGGTCTTTAGGGAAATTATGCAGGAAAATTCAGAAAAAAAAGTTTGTCAGCCTCATAGGCCTTACGCAAGAGGAGAAGAGTTTGCCTCAAACCAGCAGCTCTTGGGAAAGTTCACTGGTGCTGGCACTGCTAAGTGGGACAAGAGGTTTTATTACTTCTCTGTTCAATTCCTTTTTAGTACAGTAGAGGCATGTTGGGTATTTGCTCTAGTTTGAACTTCTCTTAAATCCCACCAAAGAACATGACATAGTATCAGCTAGGTATTGTCAAGAAAGATCAGTGAATACAAACAGGAGTTGAAGCAGGAGGAGTGAAAACTGAGAAGAAATGAAGATGGTGAGAAAAAGTGAAGGGACAAAAAAGTGAAGTATTTTTGGTTTTTCCCTGAAAAAGATCAGCTTGTCAGGAAAGTTTTGGGCTTATGATAATGATTTCCTGAAAATATAACACTCGCTTATAGAATGGTGTCTTGAATGGTATCAGCTGCCTATGAAACTAAAGTGCATTTCTGAAACCTCTGTAACCTATTAGAGAAATGTGTTCTGTAGTTTCAGATCTCGGTTTGTAGCATGAGATCTAAGTCTCGGGAAACAGATTCTTCAGAGACTCTGATTTCAGCTTTGAAGAAACAATGGTGACTAGGAGGCCACACAGCAGAACCACAGAAGAATGAAAGCTCTGGAGATAAAATAAGACAATTCTATGATGGTCTGTATTACTAAACCACGAACTTACAGAAACAGGCAGTAACAAGAATGCACTGCAGAAGTTAAGAGAAAATCTGAGAAGCACAGCCGTACGGAGGCCGTGGAAGATATCATAGCACGTATCCTGTGGACGGAACTGTTGCATCTGCAAGAAACAAATGCAAAATGCCCACAGACAAGATTGCCCATCCCTCAAAGGAATCAGGGTAGGCATGCATGCATTTTCCGCATGGATGCAGGTTTCTGTAGCACACCCCGCAGCAAGGCATTGCTCCGCGAACATTTAAGAGACTTTTCTTCAGCAGCCATCAGCATTTATTTGTGGGAACTGCTCAAAAGAGATTGAATGGATGGAATACTGGTTGGAATATGAATGAAAAACTTACAACATACTGAACACAGAGGTTTTTTGGAAAGGGTTGGTCAAAGGGTAAACGAGCTGGCGAGAGGCTGGGACATCCTGCTTCAAATCACCTATGGTTCGTGAAATCCATTGGCTTGTACCTACAGACACGGGACGCAGAGAGCTCTTTCTCTTGCTTGCTTATGTATCCGTTTTTCTCCAGTCACCTAAGGAACTCTTCCTATGTGTTCTGGCACAGGCCCTCCCTCACCACCCAAAAAATGTCGCCTAGCCCACTCTACCCCATTCAGGCTGGCAACCACCAGCGCCCAACTGGGACCAGTGCGGCCGAGCGCCGTGTGCTCGCAGGACCAAACCCTGCCGAGGGCAGGGCGTTCGTGGCGGAGCTTCCCAGCCCGTGATGCTGCTTCACAGCCCAGCACTGGCCCAGCGCACAGGCTCGCCCAGAGCTAGCGTATGGATCCCTACAAATCCCTCCAGAGTCTGCACGTCCTCGCAGAAACGCTCATTTGTAAGCAAGCCTCGGTGGCGGTGGGGAAAGAAGTGTTTGTGAGCCAAATTTTGAAAGCAGCATTAAGTCTCTTAAATCCCGTCTGGTCCTCTGGGGTTCTAGTGTAAAGTGCTTTCAAGCTAGCTGTGTGAAATAAGTAGCAGTAAAAATCCTTGGCTGCATTTTTCTTTTTCTTTTTTGTTATTTTAGTCTTTGTTATTTTAGTGATATTGAGGTGGATGGAGTTCTACAACTTGCTTCAGCCAGAAAATGTTTCCGCAATTGTTATTCTTTCTTTCTTAATAGTAAATACTGCACTTAGATGGTTTTGGAATAAAATGTTGAATTTAAAAATTTGAAAAAAACACTTAATTTTGAAATTCAGTTCACTGCAAATGCATAGCTCCAAAGGACAGCATTTGCCTCACTAACAAACATGTACTTCAATTTTTCTGTTGAATGAAATTTGATGAAATTTCGGGGAAAACGATCTAATAGTTTAGCCATGAATGCACCTTTTTGCCTTTGAAAGAACTGCTGTTGAATCAAAATAAGTATTGTCCATACATTCATTCACGTTGTGCAAAATTTGCCCACACAAAATGGTCACAGGACAGCCCAGCCAAATGATTATTCCTCAGACTCTCTCTTCCTGCTGGCATCCTTGTTCATATAAATGTTTATGGAAACTTAATTCAACAAAAGCAAAAATGCAGGTCCTCTTCTCTGGGCTAATTTTATTTGGAGATTCTGCTGCCTTTATTGCTGAGGAGTACTGTAAACAGCTTGACTACTCTCAAAGAAATGAATGTGCCTATTCAACAATAAGGGTCTAATTAGTGTGAGTAACCGGGAGAGAATCTGGACCTTACAAATTTGTCTTTTCACTCTACATCCATTTTGTTGCATCATGTTATTTTTCGTGGCTGGAAATTTTTTCAACATTTACATTAGTGACGTCAAACCACAAATTTAGTCCAAATTCTTTGAAGTTAGTGAAATCACTTCCATTAACTTCTGTGGGAATTTGATTAGTAGTAATGAAAACATATTAAAAACTAAATGTGTTTTTTTCTTTGGAATGGAGGGGAAAGATAGTATCTTCTTTTGTGTACTTGGTGTACTTTAAAAACACAGATAAGCAAAATCAGTCTAACTTTGGCCATTACTAGCTGAATCTCATATTTGCTGGCACACAATGTTGGCAGGAACGTAACTGAGTTTACAGTGAGTTTTACCAGTTCTTCCAAGAAGGATAGGATTATAAACACTACAGAGGAGCTTTTGCTCATAGTCTTTATAGGGATCTCCTTTCCCCTGATGAAAGTACCACAAAACAGATTTAGAGCTTTGTTTTCTTTATCTTCTCTCCAGTTCAGGAGTACAGTAATTAAGAAGTATTTTTCTTGAGAGGTTCAATTATTGCCATGCGTTATCTGTAATAATTGGTCTTTTTACTTAAAGCAGCACTGAACAACAAAAAAAGAGCCCTACAGATAACACTATGAAGGAAGTGTGGCCAGACAGTGATGTTTGCCTTCTCATAAAGGGGAATGTAAATGTGTGCATCCACTGAGTTTGATAATTATATTCATGAAATAATTACCAAGAGAACATGCTGAATCTCATTGCTGAATGCTTCTGTAACTTTTAATGATGATTCACTTACTAAAGGAGCAAGCTCTTAGAAGTGCATAAATATCAGATACAACTTGTCCATTGAATCTTTGAACTAATTCAAATGGTCAAGCTTTTAAGCAGGCTGCTTTCTTACAAAACAGTTAAGGAAAATATACAAGCAGTAGATACTCATTTTCAGTGTTTGTTTCATCAGGCCTTGCAACGTGAGATGGGTTTTTGAGAAAGCAAATTAGTGTGTGGTCCGCTATTTGAAAAGTGAGTAAAATAATCCCTTGCAGAAAAGCACAACAGGTTTCAATTTAAAAGAAGAAAGAGCTTTTCTATGGACTTTTAGACCCTCTTATTAAGCTTAATAGATAATTATAACCTTTAGAATTCCAAAAATGAATATAAAACGCTGTAGCATCGACACTGATGCCCTCAATCTCTAACCAAAAATTTAATTTCTACAGAACATTATTAATTTCATCCTTTTTAAAAACATGCTAAGATTCTTAGGTTGCATGCAAATTAGGGCTGACTCTATTTATATGGTTAATCAAAAATACTACAGGCAAAGAGCAAGACTGGGACCACCTGCGTTATCAAGTTCACTTCTGTTCGAAGGCAGGCAGGCCTGTAAGACAATATATATGCTGATATATCTGCCAATTCAAGGCAAATCTAGTGGAATCTGTACATAATATTTGTTTTAAGCAGCAATACTGATATCAGCTGGTTTGAAACACAGCACAAAGCGGTCTTCATATTTCCTACTCCAGTTGAATAAATATTCTTGAGGGACTACCAGCATCTTTGATGTTATTGCCCTGAATTCAGGGACTGGCACTGTGTGATTCACACTTTGCTGAAGCTGCAGAAATTCTGGTTTCTGAGTCTGCTCAGTGACTTACATACAGCTGGTCGGCAATTTTCTCCTGCTTTTCTCTCCCACGACAACTGTGGACTTACCAAAAGGACACTTTTTCCTGCAAAAATGTATGGAATTCATCACTCTCGTTGCCTTGCCCATTTCTCTGACTTTTGTATCATTTGGGTCTCGAGAACTTGGGCTTGATGAGTGAAGGGCTGACCAGGGCTCCCAGGCACCCAAAGTGCCTCTGACAGGTCTCGGCTGGCAGCCCCAGAGGCAGGTGACTCAGTTCAGTTGCTTTCTCGTACTCACGGGGTTAAGCTCGTTTGCAACTGGTTTCCCTATGGGCTTGGAAAATAGATTGCCGTGCTGATTTGGGGCAGTGCAGATGTTGTGAACTCTTTTTCATCTAGTCCAGAATTCTGTCTCTAATAATAACTACCTCCTATGTAAACAGGGCAGGATAAACTCTCCCTGTGACTTGCTGGTCCTCCCTTGAGCCCCTCTGAACTAAGTAATGTTTTCCCTGGCACAATAAATGTTGTATCTGGGGGGGGGAAATGCTAACCATAAACAGATGCCTAGGGAAGACTAAGAATAGAACAAGCTTAGATGATATTTCTCCTTAATAGTTTTCCCATCTCGAGTCACTTTCAGCTAAGATTTCCTGAGCCTACTATGACTTGCATGCTTGGTAATCCACAAAATTTCTCTCTTCCAAGATTGGTCTCCTCATGAGCTGTGTTGAAATTTTTGCACCCACAAAACCCTTTGGTGAAGAAGTCGACAGAATGGCTCTCTGTTGTCCAAAGAGCCACGTCCTTTAGTTTATGTTGAACCTGGTTTCTGCTAGATCCATTTGACCATCAGTAGTTCTTGACTGGGAGGGATGATGAACAGTTGACCTCCCTCCACCCTCTCAACACATGCTTTGGTTGACACCATCGCTTCTCTAAGTCACCTATGAAAGGTCCTTAGCTGTTCCCTCTGTGGAAGCAGCCCTAGATCTCCCTTGCACGTACTTCTCTGTATCTCCCTCAAACAGTGCCATGTCCTTCTAGTGCTGCCCAGCAAGATTCAATCTTTTAGCTCTCCCTTTTGGTTGCTTTTAAACAAACAACTCCCTCATCTTGCCACGGTTGTGTTTAGAGCTGAGCATGGCTGTGGTCCATCTGTAGAGAACCCCATTGGGATAGTGACCCATGAACCTCATGCCCACTGTTACAAAGCAGCACTTCCAAACCCAGATTTTTGAACCTCATCCTGGCCATGTCTTGGCATCAAGTTAAGGATGCTACTTCCTCTCGTGCACTCAATCAGCAGTCATTAGAGAGCACCTAAATATTTCAACTCCGCTTCATGCTCCCCTGGGACATGTGCCCAGTTAGGATGGGGGTAATTGAAGTAATCCAATAAAGTTGTGTTTTCTGCCCTTGCTGGCTCTTTGACCTGATCTGTCTCTGCACATTACAGTCAGCGCTGCTGTCCTGATTGGGCCATCAATGATATAGACCCAGCACTATATTCTCTGTGCTGAGGCCCCAGATTTCAATCCATACAAATTTGGAGTTCCATGCAGATGAACCCATACAGACTGTGTTGAAGTAGCTAGGGCGTTAATTTGATTTGACTTTAAGCTCTCCTTAGCATCTAGTACTAAGCTGCCGCTGGCACAGTTCCTTCCAACTTTCATAATATACTATCCTGTTGATTGTCTTCCCCTACCAAGTTTTCTCTGACCAGTGCTTTCACTGGAAGCCTTTCATGGTTTAACTGTAGCCAGCAACTCAGCACCACGCAGCCACTTGCTCATTCACCACCACCCCTCAGTTGGTGAGGGAGAAAATTGGAAAAAAAAAAAGTAAAACACATGGGTTGAGATAAAGCCAGTTTAATAGGACAGAAAAGAAGAAAATAACAAATGATAATAATAATGACAACAATAACAATAAAATTATATTAATAATAATAAAAGGATTGGAATATACAAGTGATGCACAATGCAATTGCTCACCACCCGATGCCCAGTGAGTCCCCAAGCAGCGATCGCTCCCAGCCCCACTCCCCCCAGTTTCTGTACTGGACGTGATGTCCCAAGGTCTGGAATACCCCCTTGGCCAGTTTGGGTCAGCTGTCCTGGCTGTGTCCTGTGCCAGCTCCTTGTGCT
>JANZLQ010000065.1:11923786-11960667 GCA_026212715.1 Elanus axillaris | reverse complement strand
TCGGTGTAAACACTACTGAGCAACAACTGAAAACATCAGTGTGTTATCAACGTTCTTCTCATACTGAACCCAAAACATATCAGCTACTAGAAATAAAATTATCCCAGCTGAAACGAGGACAAAGCCATACACCCTCTTTCCTAGATTTCTTCCTTTGCTTGTGCAGAAGTGGATATATTGCTGCTTTGGGTCCTTTCTTGGCATTGTATTTAAATGACTATCTGTTTGTTTTCCATTTCCTATTTCATGGGTTTCTGAGTTGCCGTGGGCTTGAGTTCCTCTGCGTGGGACAGAACTAGGCTAAAAGCCAACATATTTGGGCAATCAGTGTATTCTGATGTGAAAATATACCCTGCCAAGACCTGAACCTGAGCCTACCCGACTGTATGTGTAGCTGCTCCAGGCTTCCTGCCACAAATCTCGGAGTCTGTGAAGCCTGGTAACCCTGGCACTGAGCAAAGCACCCAGTTCAATTTAAAATGACTGACTGCACAATCACAATTAAGATATGCAATTTAGCATAAAATAAGGCAAACTAGCATAAAATAACTGATTTGAATTTGTAATAGGATCATAGAAGGAATTAATTCCCCCTAAGAAAAAAGTATGCTTAAAGAACAAGTAAGCAAAAAATTTTAAAGGGAAAGAAGTAAGAAGCCTACCAGAGAAACCTCGGGTGACAGTAAAATGTTGGTGGAGCTTACAGAGAAAGTACGAATAGTTCAACACATAGGATTTATTAGTGCCCAGGGATTTTTTAGGTCCCTATAGCAACAGTCCAGCACTGCCAATATTTGACAGTCCTCTACCAGAGAATTTCTTCACTTTCTACCCTAAATCCTTTGTGTCAGGTGCATATCATTCAAACAGAGGAACAGGGAGAGCAGAGGAATCTATTTACTTCTTTTGCCATATACACAAGCAGATTTTATGTCAGAGATACCAGATCTGGGGCAAAAATATTGCCAGCCAAATAGACCAAGTGCTGTCCTTAACAAGCCTCAGCAGAAGACAAACAGGTTGCACATACCATAGCACAGATCCTTGTAAAGGGTTCCTAATTAGAGAGATTATAATGTGAGGAAATTCGAATGTATTGGGTGTAATAGGCTGCATACAAAATATTAGCTCTTTTGGAGAATCTTGGTATGTCCAAGATTTAATTATAAAACTACTCAAAGTAAATGCCTCCATGTAAACTTGTGGGCCTGCAAAAGTAACTGCATCAGAGAAAAGAGTATTTGCCTTTCTGCTTGGCATTTAAACTTCCCAGTAGCGTAGCTCTGTGTAGTACCTAAGCAGGCTGATCAGGATCAACAGCTGAAATACTACAGTTCATAATCACTTTGTAATGAATCAGATCTCAGCTGAACTCAGAAGGCCTTCTGCCTGAATATGCACTTCTGTATTTTGCTTACAGGGAAAATTTTACTGCTAGAGATGCTAAGAATTTTTATTTTTTTTTCTGGCAGAAGAGAAAAGTATCATCAGTTCTGGCCTCCATTCCCCAAAGTGTCCTCCCTCCCATTGTTTTGTGGTTGGGTTCTATCCATTATTGTTCCGGGGTGATAACAGTTGCAAATGGGATTTGCAGGAGTGGTCAGGGTTTACTTAGCTCTGTCCCCACTGTGGTTAGTATGACCTTTACTGCCGATTTCAGCAGAACAAAGTTAAGACAACAATGATCTTTTGAAAATTTTGGATTTTGGAAAATCCAAGTTTACAATAGGAGGCACTTCTGCCAGGCTTCCTAGATAATGCAGGTCATTCTTTGGGAGTAAAATGAACAACTCTTTTTCGTAATTGTCTTTCCTAAGAGCTTAATTCCCAAGGGAAACAGTGTCATCTTTACGCCAACGAAACATTCATTTCCATGCAGGCGTAAGCTTCATGTCATGGGTGAAAGGAAAGGAAAAGGCTGAGGTTCCTTTTGAGATAAAACACTTCGCATAAACACTGTGGGACTGCAGACAGGCCAAACCACACAGATTTACTGCCATGTGTCAAGGCCTGCGTAGCAGAAAGTTCACTGACTACGAGTCACAACATAAATGGCGAATCAACGTAACGCCAGCTCCAGCCTAGCAGCAGCAGTGCATGAGACCTGAGGCACGGATGTTATACTTCAACGGGGAGAACAACAGAAAGGCAGGAGTTTTGGCCAAGGATGGGTCATCTGACATGTTTTAAATACCATACTGGGCCCATTTGCTACAAAAATATTTCAGCCGATCGGTGCTCACGTTAGTAGGGCTAACAGGGTTAATAGCATGTGGCTGTTGATTACTTAACATTGTAGATTCTTCACTACTGGGGATGAAAACACCTTAGAATAGATGATCTTGCCACAGGTCAGGTGGGTGGAATAGAGAACTTCGATGTCTCTTCCAGCCCTATTTCATTTTTTTCTTCATTTAAAATTTCTTCTTTATGCCCACTTCAGTCTCCAGCATTGCCTTTTGGCAGAACAGCGGTCATGTATTATCACCGCTCAGTGTTATCTTAGTTAGAGAGAAAAAGGGGTAATTTCATGGGGTCATGACAGGTTATTGCAGGGTTTCCTTTTTTAGATTTAAAGAAAAATAGAAAAACAGAGATTGTGTTCCTGCAGGTTAGCTAACCAAAACAGGAAGACAAAGTAAAACAAGGCAGGAGGTGATAGAGGAGTGAAGCAGTTGCACTCTCTTGATTTTAAACTCTGTCCCCTAACTGCTCGCCGGTTAACTGGATGGGAAATACAACATTTTGTCCTCATTCTGCTGAACTTGTGGGGCTGTGTACAGTAGCCCTTCACCTGCCTAAGATTAAGGCAATATATTCAATTCCTTTTTCACAGAAAGAAAGAAGCTATTGTTTCATGAAGTAGCTTGCCTTATCTGGAAAAGCCTGAATTTCGAGTTTTCCCTAATCCTCCGCATATCAGATAGTGACAGGCAGTGAGTGGCCCAACATGTTATTCTCTGATCCCCCCTGGGAAGTGAAAACTTAAATTCTTTCCTAATGTTTTGACTGATACAGGAATCATAGCCTCATTTCACTGGAATCTATGTGTTAGGCTTCAGATGTTACATGAGAGAGTGGGACCAGCACATGCAAAATGAAACCATTGGAGTCCACAAGAACTTTAATCCGAATTTTGCCAGCACGTTTAAAGGAAAAGTGGCTATGGCCAGAAAAAAAAAAAAAACAACAAAAAAACAACAACCAAAGAAATCCCTCAAACTTTTGTGCAAGTAGGCACAGCATAGGAAAACCCTGACCCAGATATCACGAAGATGGGGACAGTTCAGGTGCGTCACAGATTTATTGCCTTCAGAGTAACCTCAGCAATAGATTTCCCCTGTAAGCAGTAGTGTTAGACTCAAAGCAAATACATTCTTCTGAGGGAAAAGGCTTTTTGGTCTGAGCAGGCTCCAGTTATGAGTGTGGCAGCTGCAGAGAGCAGGTTGCTCTGCCTGAGAGACAGGACAGTTAGATATACCACCTATTGAAACAGGTAACTTCTATTTGCAATCCCAGCAGGAGGTGGGATTTAGCGAAATGTGGTATCTCACACTTCTAATATTCCAATGTGCCTTCAAACCATCACTAGCACGTCCTCTTCCCCTTCTTTTATAACAATAATACACGGAGGCTTTAACCTTCAGGAGATTTCGGATCCAAATCCCTAGCAAACTTCAGCTGCTTTTGTGCAAATTTAAACATGGAAGCTCAGTAGGTTAGATGGACCACCACGTAGGGGTTTTTCCTGTCATTCAAGTAAAGCCTCGTTAAGGTAATGATATATTTCCACATCTAGTAATAGATACTCTTGGAGACCTTTGTCTTTGAACCTGTGTATTACATTTTGTTATAGATTGTTTTTGCGCAAATATTATTATACAACTTGTACCAGGAAGTTACACTTATTAAAGAGAGGGAAATATTTACATTTTGATAGTGCTGAAGATAAAAGGAGACAAGTAACAGGGTGTCACTCTGTTCCATGCGGTTGCCAGGAATAATTTCACTGACATCACTCAGGCCAGCATTTCATCTCAAGTTCATCTCTGACAATAAAGGAGGCTTAACTAAATAAATGCGAAGCACTGGGGTTGTGTTTCTGTAGGAGTCTCCTGAGGATGGAAAGAACCCAAAGCAGATCTGAGAATTTTGCAGCCCCTCACCTCTGGAAGTGCATTGCCTAAGAGCGTATGGGACCGTAACTCACTGAGAGCAGACGATCTCTGTGCTGTGTCTTTTCTGCTTCACAGTTACTGTTTCTGAGCTCTGACTTTCCCTCCTTCTCCCATCTCCCACAGTCCTTCTACAGACATGGGAATAGGGAAAGCAGAAGGCAATAGTTATTGCATCTGTATATACTCCACTTACTGTAGTTAACTGAATTTTCAAATGCTGGGTATCTTATTTCTCTGGCTTCAGCTTCTATGGCAGCTGAAATGTACTCAGTCACTAGCTCTGCAGTATGAGGTGCTCAAAACCAAGACTACTCTTAGAGGCTAAAATTAAACTAGCAGTCTCTCTTTTTTAGATTTAGTAGCATTAAAACTTTTCAGATTCCTTTGTTATAAAAGGGCTAGGCCAGGCATAATGACATGAAATGAATAGAACATAGCCCTGAAATGTGAATCCATCCACAATATGCATCAGCAGGTTGCTCTGGAAATGGTGATGTGAGCTAGAAGGAGGAGTCACTAGTTATATGACATGCAATTTAAATTAATGGCCTTCGAGAAGCAGAAATTAATTTAAGGAGAACAGACCTACAAAGCCTCAGCCACTTGGAAGGCAGTTTGAGTCACTATTGACATTAAACACCATCACTCGTACCGAGTCCAAACTATGTTTACTATTGTTTCATTTCTTGCCAAAATTCACATTCTATTATCCTGGCACCTCAGAACTTGGAAGCTGTTAATGCAATTGGAAGAGAAAAATAAACAGAATGAAAGAAAAAAACTCTCAACCTTCTAAATATCTGGTTTATTTAAGTTAATAATAAAATTACAAGTGTCTAAAAACTAAGCCTTTTGTGAGAGAACATATTACCAACTATTGCTATACGTTTTTCATGAAAGGTAATAGATAGCTGCAACATTCTTTTTCAACATGTTTCCATAATGATAACTTTCTTTTAAAAAACGAAAGCAATACTTACTCAAAATGTGTGGTTTTGAAGAAATAGAGCTTTGTGAAGGTTTTCATAAATGCTTATTATACATAATGTGTAAGTATTAAGGATCAGTTTCTGAAACACTTTTACAAATTTTTAAGAGAATTTTGAGGAATAGTCCTTTTCTTTCTACACTTCTCTTACTGCTGGCATGAACAGACAACGATGCTTTAACAACAGTTGAGGAACTGTGGGGTTTTTTTTTTTAATAACTTCGCTGAAGATGTTTGTGTGTTTGGGGGATAGAAGAAGAAAATGAAGCTTTTAAATCTTGCTTCACATTCCAACTTCAATTTGAGATCAGACAGCGGCAGAGCCAGACAAACCTTGAGTAACTGTTTGGGGTGGCAGGGCTCAGCACCAAGACAAAACATCCCACCCTCGCTTATCTCCATATAAACCACAAAATATAAATAAGGGAACATGAAGCTTTAGAATATAACACACCAATTGGGTGCTTAGGGTGGAGGCGAAGAAATCCATAGTAACACTAAGAATACGTCAAGGTTAAAAATCAGAACATCTGCAGTTTTTACATGCAATTAGCAAAGAAAAGGTAATGTAGACCACTGGCTAAAGAATACGTGCACTTGTGAAGTTTATTTTCTCCTCAGATTATATTATCATTAAGCAGAATATGCTGAGAGTATTTTAAACCATACAAGGAAAAGTGAGCAGAGATTTCACAAGATCCTAGATTTCATGGTGGTGGTAAATCACAAGACTATAGTTCCCAGAATGATATATTTATAGCAGTAGATGAAAACTACAATAATCCTGCTTATTTTAAAGTTATTTTAGGAGCTAACACAGTTTACAGCAGTAGAGGGAAAATGGAGACACTTTCACAGAGGAAAGAAAATGTCTGAGAACACAAACCATAAATTCAGATGCCAGCACTTGTCCCGATCATTATGTCCTGTTCACTTGTGTATGAAAACATGTGCCAATTGCCCAAGACCATGAGTACAGTTACATAAAAGATAAATCACCCCTCATGAAAACTAGCAACATAGAGATTCCCTTCCTACCACCTCTTTTTCAAGTAGTGCTGCAATCTCAAGGAATTGAGGCAGTCTCCACTTGTACAGTCTATTTTGTTGTAGAAATGCTTGAAGTCATTAATTGTGGAAGAGATTATTGAGCAGCTCCTTTTTCCTAGCTTGTGTAGAAAGACAGAGGTTTTCCTTGTTACATACCTGTCTATAACCGATCAAAGACTCTGTACAAGTAAAAAGACTTTATACATGCCATCATCTAATATGTTAAATCAAAGAGCTAGCCTATTCTAAATAGGGTTAAACATAGTAAATAGTGATAGCGCTTCCTCACTACACAAACTTTTAACTGAATGCTATTCTGATGATGAATTTTTTAGAATTGCAGTAGGAAATGTATACTCCTGTAACTATAAGGTAAATGCATCAGTTCTTCAAGAGGATGTGTTCTTTTCTTTCTGACATTAACACATGAGTTCCTGGCCCGTTTGAGTCAATAAAGGTTTGGCTAATTATTTCATCAGAGCCAGACATAAAGCCTTCTCTTATGTCCTTTAATCAAAGAAATGTGATCAGCTGGAAGAGATCAAAGTCCATATAAGCAGTATTCACTGATGCCAATTCTTCTGATTCGTTGCTGTAATTGGAAATTCATTAAAATGCAATGGGTTTAAAATGCATTTTACTTGCAGTTGCTTTATTTCTCCTTGTAGTACAGCTTTTCCCTATGACTATATAGGTGATATAAACCTAATTAGGGGACATGCAGCTGTGCAATAGGATTCAGCTGATGAATAGTAGCTATTTAAATCCATATGATATAACCAGTTGAAGACAGACTTGGCAAAAAAAAATGAGCTAGATGGCTATCTTAAAGACATAGGAACTCTCAACATACATTTTATTTTTGTGGTGAGCCATGACGTCTAACTAGTTGACTGGCATTAAAAAGAAATCCAGAAGAGAATCTCTTTTAATTGCTATCATCAGATAAAAAGTATAAATTATCCCATTGATCTTATATTCAGAAAAACTTCCTTCTGTTATTTTGACACTGGAATGCTAAATTCAGCTAGTGTAAACTGCAGGTATCTACAGAATTCAGTGGTGCTGTCTGCTACTGCTGTGACTGTGATCCAGCAAGTTGACGGAAAATATACCATGATCCACTTTTGTTATTAATCTGCTAAGTTCCCTTAGCATTCACCTAAAGCATGAAATACTTCAGAGCAACCTTCTCAGAGGTTCACAGAAATACAGCACAGAATAATTTGGCCTCAGAAAATACTACTTTACACAGGTTTTAAAAAGTGAACTCTCAATGATTTGAATATGAAGTCTTACTAATGCCTACTGACTCAGCTATGTCGTCGACTCACTCAGCAAAATGCCAGATATCTGCTCCAATGGGTAAAGGCACACTGTAAAGAAAAGCATAGCAAGTTGCATTATCCACACAACCAAGAAAATCATGCAGCATTCCTTTGGCTGTTAAATGAAGCTTAGAAGTATAAAGGCCTATCTTGTCTCTGAGGTCTAACTATAACTTCCCAAGAGAAAGAGGCAAAGAGAATTTTCTCTTCCTGCTCTTGTGAAAGGCATAAGCATCAGAAAATAATACGGCTACCATAGCACAACATTTTGCAGTAAAAAATCAAGGAAATTTAAATTCTTTGGAACAGTAACAGGGACTTTCTTGTTGGTTTCCTAGGAGACTAAGTGGCCTAGACCCCTCCTGTGCCAAGAAGCAACTGGGACATCAGGTCAAAGGCTTAATTAACTTTTTATGTGAATTACTCAGCAATAAAAAACAGTTGGTCTGCTCAGGAAAGAAGGTGCTGCTTCAGTCAATCAGAAAAGCACTTACTTAGGTGGAAAAAGCTCCACAATTAAAAGCAAAACAAGCAAAAAAAGAAGCACCGAGATATAAATGTCCCTGCTTTATAATTTAAGGAGCTAAGCATAATAAATATTTCAACCCTTTAACTCTTCTTTGCAGCTGATCTTGACTTTGGTGCTCATTTCTTACCATCAATAAAAATGACCTAAAACAAGAGGAGGCAACTCCACACGTTGGTATGCTATGTGCCGTGATCATGAAGTTGAAGAAAACAAGTCTTAGATACATCATTGAAATTCCTCTTCATGCTGTCAGAGGACAAAGCGTGTGCAACAGACTTCACAGTAGCCACTTTAAAATAAACAAAAGATTACCTTGAAAAATCTCGGGGGACTTGGTCCTTACAAAGTATACGGAAAGGAGAAATGAGACCTACTCAACAGACAGCTCTCCTCATGGTTTACAATCTGGCTTCTGCTGCTCCTGTGCACCAAATGAATTTTGACTATTAAAAGCTACCCTTGAATGGCAGTTCCTCCATGCAGGCTGCCTGACCTGGACTTCTAAACTCAGCAGCTTTCATCCTTGGCGTTTGCTTTGTGAGGTCCAACACAGCTTGCACGGGCAACAGCGCGGAGCTTGTGAGCCAAATCCCGTTACTGTTTCACTGCTGAGATAGGGTTAAAGCCAATGGATCTACCCCACTTTTACACGCATAAACAAAATGAGGTTTTGGCACCATCTCTTAACTTTCTTGTTTATAAAGTAACCCTGGTGACACTAATGCTTGACAATTTGCATTAATAGCAGATTAATTTAACAGATAGTGTAAACCCACATAATTACATATGAATGTGATGCAGATATACCAATTGTTTGCAGATGAGATTCCAGCCCATAATACTTTTCCTTTCAAAGTTTCATCTAAGTGGTCACAATTTTAAGGGGACTTCTACGTACATACAATGTAAAACATTTGTTGGTGCCCATGGAAAAGTTTAATGTTCTGCTTGCTTTTAAAGAAATGAGTGGGAAAACACCCAAACTATAGGAATAAACATCTTTCTTACTGACTGAACTTCTCAGGGATGCCATAATATCTAATTGTGAGGGTATCATCTCTTGGCAACGAAATACCTGTGATACCGCTGTTTCTGTACCATGACTTCATTGGCAGACTGAAAAAGAACAGCAGATGGTTTGCAGAAAAAGAGGCTTCTTTAATTAACGAATATTTTTAGCAACTAGCACCCCCAAAAGTCACAAATAACATTTCTGATAAATAAATATGTTGAAATATTATTAGGTCTATCTTTAGAAGCCTTTTCCCGCATTGACATTCTGCTATTTTAAGTCAAATTCATTATTTTGGAAAAAAGATTTAGATGAATTTCATGTCTGAGAGTACAGAGATTATTAGGATGGACCAAATGCAATATACAATCTCAGCATTTCCAGTTCCGACCTATATATGGCTATTATGCCAGCTGTTACTGCGTTTCTTCTCCCCAGATTTCTATTCTGTTCGTAGCACACTATTCACTGAGGATTAATATTTTACCAGGGAATTCATTTCTACTTGAGGCTGAATATCGAAATCGATTCCAAGTTGTGAATTTTAGACTTGGTAATAACATGTAAGAAGAAGATTCTCTATCTTGGTAGGGCTATCATTCTTTTATGATTAGCTTTTTAATATTTTCATTGCTATTAGAATGTGACTTACACTTCTGATTTTCAGACTTTAAGCACCAGATTTTCAGGAAATATTTGAACATACTGAGGTGAGTATTGTGGGTATATATGTCTAAGGCATATACTGCTTTTTAATATGTGTGCAAAATGTGTTCATCTGATTGCAGACTTTATGACCTTATTCAATTTAAGTTCAATAACTATCTTCCTTTCAGCAATAAGGCCTCAAGGCTTTTTCTTGAAGGCAACCTCTAATACCCCAATATGGATACCCCATATTTCTCATGACCACCTGAGGTAACTTCACTCCAGCATGTGGAGGGAGTAGACGAGTAGGAATGAGAGAAGCTCCGCTCATCTGCACATTTTGGACCAGAACTGAGACTGAAGCAATCTGGCAGCATCAGTTTTAGACAATCAAACATAGAAACGAAGGCCGAGTGACAAAGGAATTGTATCTGCTGGAGACCAGCAAAGTCCCTCTGGGGAGCTCAGGATTTCTGGTAATCGTCAAAACACATATTTTTGCTGTACGAGAGTTTGCTCACAAACTTTTCCTATGTTATTGTAAAATCCTATTGGGAGCAATAGACTATTACGATGAGATAGAATAAATAACGACAATTATGGGCACAGTTACAGAACTAATTTTGTCTAGGTACCTCTCTGATAAATGTGGAGTTAGTGCCCATTTAGATTGAGCCGTAAAACAACTACTTTGCTTTTATTACCGCATTATAAAATACAAACCCCTAAAACCTGCCAACCTTCTGTCTTCTGAAGCAGTGAAGACAAACATGACCCATTGGTCAGTTCTCCTTGCAAATAGAAATGCATTGGAATACAGTGAGTGAGGGGCAAGCTGCAAAATGAGTCATAATGAGCAAAGGAAATAAAAGGGAAAATCAAAGTTTCACAAATGCAAAAATGATAAGAGAAAATGTAGGCCCACCAATGAAAGAGGAAGAACAAACAACCTATGACGCAAGGAAGGGTGAGGTATTTAATGCTACCTTTTTTCAGTCTTCATAACGAAGCATTTCTATAAACAGCCATAATAAGGCATAGCTGTGACCATCAATTTAAGCAAGGCAATAAGAAAAATAGAGGGTAGTATTATTTAATCAGAATCCAGTGTCAGACCATATGACCAACACTGATTACTTTAATATAGACAAGTAAACTGATAAGCATTGGGAAGTTTGTAGAAGAGAAATCTGTAGTTGCCAGAGAGTCAAACTGTGAACCATCCGCAGGTTTAAATACAAATGTTTTGTGGAATGTTACCTTTTATTCCAAATCTCAAAAAGGACAGTTATCCTCATACAGGCCAGAATTATGAAAGAAATAATGTTTAGGATGGTTAGATTTTTCAAACTAAAAATCTTGAATTTTACTTCAGAAAATCACCAAAACAGCATTTCAACAACTAGGCATTATCTTTGAGAGCTCGCATACATGAGATTCAAAGGCATTGAAAAAAAAATACACACAAGGAATAGAAGTATCTTATAAGACACAGGGCTGGAGGAATAGAAGCCAGTCATTTTATATGATCTCCAGGAAAAAAAGGAAAAGAAAAAAATATATTAAGTCCTCATTTCATAGGATTACAGAACATACAAGACAATTTAAAACATCCAGTATAATTTTTTTCAAGAAAGTAGACACAAGATTTTTCCTCTTTCTGCTTTTTGAGGTCAACATTCCTTCAAATATGTTCAGCATGCTTATGCCTGAGCTTCTCTCCCTTCCACTCACCTGCCAAAATGATGAAGTTCCTATTGCCTGACTTTTTATAGAGCTTTTTGGTAACAATCTTCCTTTTATTTTACTGGCTTCAGCTGAACTCTGTGGTTCTGCTAAAGAACTGTTTGGCAGTACAACCATCATGGTGTTGCAACTGTTCAGTCAGTTCCAATTTTCTTTGCAAATAGCACTGTTGATTCAGCTTACATTATTGAGATTAAGACATTTGTTGTTTTATTATATTTTTATGCAATATATTGTTTTCCTTTAAACAATATATGGCTCAAAGTAGTCAATACTTACAGAATGTCTGCAGGAGTAAGAGCAAAATTGCCCACGTTCGTAGTCACTGATAAGATATAGGTTGCTACAAGAGAAGAATGCCAATGTTTTTACAGCTTACATCATCACTATAGAAGCAGATTTCTGATTGTTTGGGTGCTTATGTTTTTAAAAGTTTAGATTTACTGCGAATTGAATCTTGACGCTCCACTCTTCCATTGGTTAGTTAGTTTGCTTTCCACAACTATGTTGCTTTAGTACTTGTGACAATATTAAAATAGTACTGGAAATAGATACTATGGTTCATGGTCACTAAGAAGGGGCACAGAATTCCATGCAGTACTTGATGGAATTCAGAGGTTTCACTATAAAAGGAAATTTGTGCAAACATATTTTTCAGGTTCAATCCCCAACGGCAATATCCATATGACAAATTATCACAACCTTTAACCTCTCATCTGTGTTCTGCACACTAATCCATTTCTACAGTGAATGCATCTAACATTCAAAAGTCTGGAGCAGCTTCAAATGGAAGTCATTATAATATTGTCTGGGGTGCTAGTCAAGCAATATCTCTGAAGCAAGGGCAAATTTAAAAATCAGTCGGTAAGAATTTTTGTTTATTCTTCTGGGATTATTTTTTTTTCCTGATTCAATAGCTTCTGGCCACATTATTGCTCAGCAGATGTACACTGTATTTAATTGGAATTTCTGCAATATTCCTGTTTTTCACAGTGCAAACCCCAAGATACTATCTAGAAAGAAGTCATTCTGAAACACCTTTCTGTATGTATACCATTGATAACAGTTACAGATGTCTCACTTTTTTCAGGAAAGCGTAATGCAGCATTCAGGTCAAGGAGTTTACCTCTACATATTTTATATTTTCCTTCCAATGCCTACAACAAAGGGAGGCTGCTTTGTTACCATATACAGTACGAAAGCTGGAATATCTATGATAGAATTGCAACAGCGTCTGTTAAGGCTGTGCATGTCTGACTCATGTTGATGCAGAGGCTGATTTGCATATGCACATATACAAATATGAGTGTTGAAATGCGGGGCTGCAAGACCAAAACCTGCTGCTCTGCATATGCAGGCTGGGTTCAAACGTCTGCACGCTTTTGTCCAACCCTTTTGGAAATCTCCCTCTTACCAACTTCTTTGTGGCTGCATTGCCATTTCACTGCTCTCGTTACTAATATGTTCAGAGGAATACAAATGACATACGTTGCTGAGAAGTAAATTGGATTTTTATTGCCAAATTTTCACTCCAGTTGCATTACTGGCTTACAATCTCCAGTGAAGTGAACAGAAAGGCTATACATGCATGAGTGCTGGTGGACCATCACCTTTAAAACCAAAGCAGATCTGAGTAATACAGGAAAAAAGATACTGCTTTATCCTTCATTTCCAGTTTGAACCTCAGATTTTTTGAAGAACCTTTGTGTTATTCTCGATGCTGTGAGCTACTAACATTGTCAAGTTACTAATACCTTTTCCCATTCCCTCTCCTTGAGTAAACTGCCCTGCAAAAATGTATTTCTGCCTTGGAACTGTCCTGTCTTCTTCCTTTGTGCTATCCTTGGAAATGCCTATAGACATGAACAAACTATGAGCCTGGAAGATGCCACAGACCATCCTTCAGTGTGGTTTTTATTTCATTGGTATCTTTTTGTGGTGTACACCTGTCACATGCTCTTGCTTGAGAGCAGCAAAGCAAAGAGCCCATGGGTGTTTCCCTACTTAGACTTAGAATATGTTTTCTAGAGGTTACCTGCTATGTAATTCAAAATTATTCTAAAAGCTACATCTTCTTAATACTGGATTATGAGAATTCTTTAATCTCTAATTCACACAGGGAGCTCACCGCAGTGTTTCTAGAACTCAATTCACCATTTCCTCTTACAAAAAAGGTAAGCGCTTGATAGATCCACTTAGCTGCTAGCAATATCATTGTAGAACAATAGAAGCATCTATACATTAACAATAGTAAAGTCTCTGGCAAGCAACTCCTCACATGAGCTAAACCCCTGCCTTTGAACTGTTCCAGGAAAAGTCCTGCTGATTTTAGTGAAACACCTTGCATGTGCCTTAAAACTAATGGTTGCAACTCTCAGGTTAATTCTTTATTCGGTATTCTTAAAGGAAGCTAACAAGTCTAGGTCTGCAATTACATATATGGATGGAGAGTTGGAGCACTCAAAGGCTAAAGGCAAATACCTTCACACATATGAGGAAGAGATGGAGATTAGGACTCAGCTGTTTAGATCATGGTCTCCGTAGAGATTCATGCTCTAAAAAAACCCCAAACATCATAATTAGCTGCCACTTCCAAAAACGAATGCACATAGTTTTGATCCAGAAAATGTACATGCTGATAGTTAAAAATTTAACATGCAAATAACTCAATTGGCTTTGATGGGCTGCTATAAATTATGCTCATTCCTAAGGTTTCTGTTTGTTTATTTTAGAAGAACTGGGACACGAGTAATTGAAATCATCCTGTGGGTCACTCTTTCGGTCACACAATGACTCATCTGCTTCGCTGGTAACAGAACTGTCTCTGCTGGATCTGTATTGCTTTCCCCGTGTTTCTGGCACCAGGCTCACTGCTAGCTCAGTATGATCTGCAAACTTAACATCACCATCTGCTACCACTCAAGTGGTACAACTCTTTCCCAGCATTCCTGATGTTTGATGTGCCAAAACCAAAGATTTTAGAATTTGTCAAGTGCTTTGAAGTTGGAAAGTGCTAAACTACATCAATTTTATGTCCAGTCTGCCTCACCACTTGCATAACCTGAGTCAGATTTTGGAGATCTCTGAACCTGATTTTATAGAAACTTAAAAAAATACAACAAAAATCAGAATGCAAAGGTCACTCTGGGGGTGTATGTTTATGATGATTGTCATAAGACACCCCCCCCATGTATTCCCACTGACTCCAGCATAACAGAAAGATACAGACAAAACACAGTTGACTTAAATCATAAAAAACCAGTGAATCAGCTATTTGCCAATCTTGAATGGGAACAGTTGATATAAACACAGAAGACTTTGGCAGGAAAGTTAGCATTGGTAAAAAAACTTAAATGAAAATGCCATCCATACAAAGATGGAATAAATTCCAGGTAAACCTATCTGAAGGACAGCTTAAAAGGGCTACATTTCCACCGAAGCTGCCTATATGCAAATCAGGAAGACTGCAAGAACAGAAGAGGAATGTGAAGACAAAAGTATAACAGTTTGTAAACTGATTTCCTTTGTTCCATGTTTATGTCCACTCTTGTCCCAAATGTTGAGCACAGTGAAGGGGACAGCGAGTGTCTGAAAGCTGTTGACCAAACTGTGAGAGGAAGGGAATATGGAAGTACCTTTATATCCTCTAGCAAGTGCAAGACGATCCCAATCGTGCTTTTAACACAGCCTCCAAATAGATTTCCAGAGGCTTGATCTAGGTATCTCTTCAATCTGATGGGGAAAGAAAGCAAAGTGGAAATTCCTACAGTGGTACAACAGTTTTAAGTTGCAAGGACAAGGCCCTGAGCAATACAGTTTAATGACAAAGCCCTTCTCTGAGTGAGGGGCTGGACCAGATGACCTCCAGGGATCCTTTTTGTGGTTCTAATTAGCAATTATTCTATTGCTTTATTTTACTGCCATAAAACACATATTGGGAAAGGACAGTTTGCTCCTTGAATGTTCACACATTGACAAGAAGAGTAGGAAGTTGCTATGCTGGCCATGAATACAAGTGTACATACTTGATGAGACAAAATGAGTGCCAAACTAGTACTCTCTACCTCCAGCGACAGCTAGTCGTGCATGATAAAGAAGGGGATAAGAATGGATCAAGCAGTCAGTGATACTTCCTATTGCAGGTATTCAAGTATCATAATATAAATGACAAAGAGAAATAACAGAAATAATAAATGAAGCATTGTCCTTTTCATTTCCAGACACCCCATTCATTCACACTCAAAAAAAAAAAAAAAGTAAAAAAGCTTTTCAATAAATCTATCTTGGCTGTATCCCTTATATGGGTTTGTTCAGCAGGTACTGCCGTGGACAGCAAGCAGTGCCCTACGGTAGGCAAGAGAAGACCTCCCATTTGCTTTGTCCTGTTGTCCTGGTTCACAAATAGCTGCCCAAAAGCAAGAGAACGTGCACTTAAGTAAGCCAAAGCTGGAGGAATTATTTGTAGTGCAGGGTGAGACAGGCAAAGGAAGAAACACCTTGCTAAGCCTCCCAGGAAAGTAAAAATAAGATTTCTCTTGCAATTTGAAGGAGAGAAATAGTGGCTATTGCAGTGCAGGAATCTACTGAAAAATTGCTGGCCTGAGAGCAAGCAGACTGGAGGGAAAAACACTGTCTGTCTCCGGGGAGCGGTTGGGCAGAGAGAGAATTGACTGTCATCCCTTCTCTTTTGGCCTTCCTGCCTCGTACGTCTGAGTTTTCTGTTTAAGAACAGCAAACTCTTCCTAGTACACTAGATGCTGAAAATACTTTTGGTGTTCTTGATGGACTCATTTCAAGTAAAACATACAGAAAGTCCACCTCCATGATGGCTGATCTGAGGTATCGCGTTCCCCCCCTCCCCATCACTGCTACCTAAGAAGAACCCAAATAATTTAGACACAAAGAAAGGGAATTAACATGAACATCAGGATCTAGAAATAAAATCCTGCCCTATGCTTAGACCTACATCTGCTGAAGTAAATATAAGGTTTTCATTAGGATTGTTATTCCTCTGAGGGCTGGAAAGCATCTGTAAGGCTTTTGGATACGGTCTAAAATGAAAACAACTACCCCATCTTCAAATATTTCCCAAAACTGGAAGGGCATTTGGTTGACATCTGCTAGGGGATAGGGAGGACGAACTGGCCAGCCTCAAATACATCTGTTTTGCTTGCTTTGTGTTATGTCCCCACACAAACTGGGGGGATTGACCCTCTCTGAATGTGCTTTTGGCTTCCTCCAGAAGCTATAGGAAAAAATCCCAGAAATCAGTGGATTTCTTCCCACAGCCTGCTCAGAGTCAAACCTCCCTTCCCAAAAATAACTTCACATGAAAAGTTCCAGAAGAAGACTTTGTAGATAAGATTTTTCCCTTTCCCAATTCAGCCTCCCAGACCCACTTGCCTTTTCTGCAGGACATAATAAAACAATATATAAGAATTGGCAAAAGGCAATTGGACAAACATTAGAGGACGCTGGCAGATCTGGTAGTATTTGTAACTTGACCTTTTTTTGGCTAGCATCCTTGGGTGTGGGAAGCCCTCCCACAACCATTTTAATTCTTTTAAAGAAAGCCAAGCAGCCAGTCCCACGCTGTGACCCATTACTCAATGTAGTGCGTAGCTGGAGCTGGAACTGAGGTCTCCTTCAGGGGATTCAGAGGATGACAAAATCGCTGCTGGGCCCACTCTGCTGAACAACATGCGTTCAGCAGGGGCCTCTGAGGTAAGTGGTGGTCTCTATGGATTCGCTTTGTTTGAGTGAAACTGTATATGCACATATAGAAGTGAAAGCCTACTGAAGTCAGTGGGAGTCCTCCCCCTGTTTCCAGGAAGTTTGAGAGCCGACTCAATAGGATGCGAGCTTGTTTTGAGAAAACATCCACGCAAACATCAGCATTTCTGCCCACGGCTTTGCAGATGCATTCTTCCACTCAGTGAGACGGTTCTTGTGCACAGCGCAAATTCCTCAGGTTTCTGTACTTACTTATCTTTTTCTAATATGCAGCACAAAAAGACCTAAAATATGATCATGTCTTTTAGCTACTTCTGTAATGCAAAAGATTAACATACTCATTAAACCAGCTTCAGCTCCAGGAAATCTGAGGCTGGTTTTGATATTCCCCACCATTGAAAACTCATCTTGAATGCTGTCTTCTGGCTGCTAAGTTCTATGTGCTGTTCAAGGATCTTTGAAGGGTGGAAAGATCTTATATTTTGATATAATAAATTGAGCTTTCTAATACATCCAGCTGAAAGGATAGAAAGGACTGCCTGATGACTTCGTAAGATAAGCAATTATATCCACACAGCGACACTGTGAGAGAGAGGGAGATGAATTAACTGCAGACGAGACTGCTAAAAGCTATCAAAAAATAAAGATGTGTTCAAAAAATGCTTACCTTTTAAAATAAAGATCAGGTTGGAAGAAATTGTCAAACAGATCTCTTACCAAATCTTCCGAGTATGAAATTTTAACTCATGGCTGGAAATATCCCTGGTTCTTTTTCATCACAACTGTTTTCCTCAATATTATATTTGCACAGAACTACACAACTCAGTGATTTGCAGAAGGGGGGAACAGACAAAAAGTTGACGTTCAGTTGTGCACCTTTAAGGCTTTAACTGATCACAGATGCAGCAGATAACATGGTGATTTACCTGTGTGAACCTTGTCAGCCCTGTGAAGCTTATAATTATTCAAATTAGATAGGATTATGGAGTTTGCAGAGAGAAAAAATGGCATGAGAGCCTTGAGTTCTTGTTTTCCTCATATTCCATTGATAACTCAAATTTTGTCATGTCTAGATTCTTCAACATTGAAATTAAGTGGAAAATATAGTTTGGCAGCTCACTAACGGTTTTGCCATTTGCAAGAAAAGTGGCTCTAGGTAGAAAAAAAAGTGTTAATAGTTAATGTTCAGCATGCTCTGCAAACCAATTTGGCTTTCAAGTCTGGCATGGTTGGTTTTATATTATACTGATGGATTTTTTGCAGCTAGAACTAGTGCTGTCAGACATTTCATTTTCCTTTGTTTCATAAATATATTATGTTGCTCCATTTTCTGTAGTGATAAAGAATGGTAAGATTGTTTTTAATGTTTTCAAACTTTAAATCTATTTCTTATTAAATTACCAGAGGATAGCTCATGTTTGGTTTCAGGTTTTAACATAAAATCCTTGGAAGAAATACACATTCGTATGATCTTTTTCCCATATGCATTGTGCTTTCAAAAAATCGGATCTCAAAATAGCAAAATGATATTCAACATTTCTTTGTTTCTATTGCAATGGAAAAACTGCAAGGACTGGAGTTCTGTTTGGAGCTACCATTTGTGCAATGGGATTTAATAAACAGTAGCTAAGAAAAAAGGCCAGGGCAATCCATATGGAGAAGCCCGTAGATCTTTTCTGCAGCACTTTCAATAACTTGGCGAGGTTTATTCAAGAAAGACAGGAATGGGTCCTGCTGAGTCCTTCTACGAGCACTTTGGGGGGCAGGGAAGGTCCACGCAGCTCCACTCGAAGCAAGTGTTGCTCCTGCTTGGGGGTTGCTGCTCATGGGTGTTTCTTTGGTGGCAAAGGTGAGTCCCGGGAGAAAAAAAAAGGACTGCTGATAAACAGGGAAACCTGCTGAACCAGTACCTCGGGGAGAGTAAGAGATGCTATCATCAGTGGTTCCGCAGGAAAAAAGGAATCTGAAAATCAGGTTTTGGCAAATAAATATAGGCACAAATATTCTTAAAAGAGGTAAGTCTGTGTTATCGGGCACCTTGAACTAAAAAATTCCTTCTCTGTAGAGCTTTGAGGACATAAATACCTCCAAGTAATCATTTTTCTACTTTTTTTTTTTTTGCAGACTCTTGGAAAGGGTCATCTTTCTTTGGCAAGATCTGAGGAGCTGTCTGCAAAGCCAAACACTGAAAACTAAACTTTCAAAAGAAAACATTTCAATGAAAGACATGTAAGTTTTGACACTCAGTTAAAAACAGTTGGAAAGCCACCAGCATCTTATATCCTACCTAAGTCAAAATCCAAGGACAAAGTCTTTTTAATGAGATTTCAGGAATTCAACTCAGAGTGCTCTGAGATCTCGATCTGAGGCCGTCAGGCTCCGTACAAAATGCACTTGTCATTTTCTTAACAGACCTAGTGTGCTGTTCCTTCCTATAATGGCTCAAACACTTACCAAGGCAGAGGAAAATCTGAGTTTGGGTCTCTGTTATCCTAACGATTTTTCCTGCTCAGAACATTAGGGCATGGGGAAGGATGATCAAATCTGTTGAAACTGTGAGCGCGCGAGAGAACACAGCTCTGCAACCTGGTGTATACGGGCAGGAGCGGACAAAAGGGATCCTGGCTTCCCGTCCCCATGGCATAAATTGAACCTGCGGGAACCGACCTGAGAAAGCACCATCTCCATTCCATGTTTTTGAAGGAAGAACTTATGATCCTGCTTTCAGGGGCAGATGCGGGAGACCAGCTTAAATCAGCAGAATCACGGCGCTGAAGCATTTAGCGAGGAGCTAAGCGCGCTAGAGGAGACAAGATTTAGGCCACGTCATTCTTCTCATCTAGCTCTAGGCTGTGCCTACCTTTCTCCTACAGAAGAACTCAGGTTGTCTCTAAACCCAGCTGGCACTCTGGATTCGGAGGTTAAGGTACAGCCAGCAGCACACCAGGAAACAACGTGCTTAATATTGCATCGGCTGCTGGGCTGGGTGACCAGTTGTGCTCGCTGGGGACTATGTGGAGCCAGGGAACCCTTGAGCTTCCAGACCTAAAGCTGTGGCAAGGTGTTTGCTGTGGCCTGCAGGGATTTAGGGCAGGGATCTGAATTCTAGTCCTGGGACCAGGAACATAAAGTAGGTTGTATTAGGTTAGCATGGTGGGATATAAGTCCCTCTGTAATGCTGTGAAGACCGGTTTCCAGTCTTGGTGAGGTTTGAAGACGTTCAACTAAACATATCTATAAGAAAGTGGCAATGAAAACTGAAAACTGAGTTATTTGCTAAAAAAAGACAGCAAGAAGAAAAAGCAAAACTAAGATTTGGGGCTTATACAAAAAGAGCTGTCTTTTTGACAAAAAGAGATTCCCTCACTTGTGTTACAAATTGTTTGCCTAGACTACTTTTGCAACCAAAACAAGAACCCAACCGAATTTCAGAGGACTTTAATGCTGGCTTGCTCAAGGAAGGCTGCAAAATTGTTCGGGTTACGACACATAAAGCAAAGCTTTGAAAAAAAACTCAAGGGCTGATATAGTAAGAATTCCCTCTCTCAGAGATCTCTCTGAATTCAGCGTAAGGAAGCCAGGAAAATCACTCTCACTTCAATTCACTTTAATTCCCTCAACAGGATAGACCAGTAGGTGCAGAAAAATAGTGAAAGACACCATTAAAACTAGACTTATTTTGAAAACTGGATTGTAAGGGACCCCATGTAGTTTGACATTGGAAGCGGCTACTTCTCTGAATTCCAGTGGCTGGGATTCATATCTCTGGAGAGGGTTGGGACATCAGAGAAGAGAAGCCGACCCTTTCTGCCTCTGCTTACCTGTGAGCCTGCTAGCCCTCCTCCTGAGACAAAGATGCTAAATCTTTGTTGTTGTTTTTCTTCTTCTGGCTTAATTGCTCTCTGGGCTGTTTTCTTAGATTCTCGGTTTGAACAACCAATCATTAATTTGATTTCTTTGGAAGAAGAAATCCAAAAATATCAAAAGCTGTGCACTTTAAATAATGACTCAAGCATGGCATTCTTAATTCCTGTGAGAGCCAGGGAGATTATTCAATACATTTCAGGCAAAACAAAATGTCACTTTCATCACCAATCTGAAAATCCAAGTAAGTCAAGTGAAAAAAAAATGAATCAAAAGGAACAAAATTTCTTTTGTTGCCTCAGGATACTTGATAATAAGCATCCTGTGAGGGATACGTAGAGATTGTAATAATCATCCAGGAGCCTGTCTTGTGCTCATTCCATACATGAACAGGACCATGGAAATTAATGGATCTAACCATCAGAGGTAAAGGTCTGCAGGATCAGGCACCTGGTCAGCAGTATTTACTCCTGCTCTTTCTGGAGTGTACAGGATTTTGGAGGGGGTGGGGTGCACAGAGGAGGAAAATACCATAGCAGAAAATACCGTAGGACTGGTAAGGTCATCTAAATAAATCATAACTAATGAGGCATCTGCCATTAAAAATAAATCATCATCACTTTGTCACTATCCAATTTCCCATTAAATTAGTTTCCAGATATGACATCAGGCCCAATCTTTTCCTATAAGCATTGATGCTTTATTATTGTAAAATGGGAGCACTGGAAGGATGAAAATGCTCAATGTGCATTAGTAATCAGATTCAGTAATCAGGCTGTTTGGAAATGTGTTCTTCTTGCTGTGCTCCCATTCCTGCTGGCATTTCTGATATACAAAATATAAACTAAACAATTAACTCCTACTTGTGCACTTTTGGCAAGGTAGTGTATTCTTCACATAAGTAATTATTGCTTGATTTTTTTTTTAACTTGTACACATTATTAGCAGAAAAATAATACTGTGACAAAGACTGTCAATCCAAAAATTTCAGAGTAATCTAACAATTTTATCTTAATTAAAATGTTTCCCTGGAGAGAGTAATTTTCCCTCAAAACACTGCTCAGATGTGCTGGATGACATTATCTTCCTAATAATAATTTAAGAAAATGCTGTCAATATCATTGTCTAACCAGTTAATCTACTTTGCCTGTTCCCCTGTGTCCTTATTGCAGGTTTCTTATCGCATTTGGAATTACGTTTCGCTGAACTATAGCAAACAGTTATATAAAATGTAATTCAGTTTGATCAGTTGCCGGTGTTTGTATAACCAACAGACTAATGGTTCTCTTTCTCTGCAGCAGGAGAGGCTCACTTACAAAAAGAATTCTTCCAGATTTAAACCAGTTGTAACAGGGAGCAGAACTTGGCTCATCATATAGTTAGCCTATACCTGTGTAGTTAAGAGCGTAATTGCAAACACGTGACAGTTGCAGCAACACTGGGCACGTTAAATGAGAAAAGGGCATTGCTTGATTAACTGCACTGGGAACTGTCATATTAGATGGATGGTTGAAGGAGTGCTTCTGTCAGGGCTCCCTGGAACTCCCTCTCTGAAACTACTAGTTTCAAAAGTCAGCCATGGACAGCGTGCAGTTGTGAGCCCAATAGTTTGTCGCAAGATAGGAAGAGTTACCCAGATAAGAGGAAGCTCAGCGGGGCTGGTACAGGCCAGCAAACACGGGGTTACAATTTGGTCGTGACTGGTTTCCATCGCCTCATAAGTCTGCAGCTTCAGCAGTGCCTGAATCTCCATTTCGGGGGAAATGGATTTGCGTCATACCTTACCCGCAAAGGGCGATACCCTAACTGAGCAAATGGCTTTTGCAACTTCAGTGGAGCTGCTCACAGACGGGGCTCCTAAACCTTGCGCTACTCTTCCAGTCTGATTCACAGTTGTTTGTGGTCTTTTAAGAAATACCGTTGTTAATAGTCCTCAAGCCCATAGCCATCAACCATCTGTACCTTAACCCCCAAGGACAGTCCAGCCCAAGCACGATGAACTTCCAGGGATGAAGCCGACTGCTTACTTTGTTGTCCGTTTATCTTACACCTTGGTTGGCACCTAAAAACACATCCTGACTTTACTCTCAGGAAAGCTCAAGCAGTTTGCCAGCTGCAGTCCCACACTTCCTTTTCCCTGTGTTGTGATTTTCTGCAATTTCTCCATAGCATACAGGAGACGAGTTGCACACCCCTCATTTTCCAGAATACTTTGCTTGACACAGCACGTGGAAACCTTGAGTCTATTTCGGTGCCGCCCTTGCAAAACATACAAGGCAATGTTGGCAGCTTAGGTGCAGGCTAAATGACATTATGAAAGCAGGGATTCATGTGACTCGGGCTGATGAGAAACGACCCCTTGGTTGGGGCTAAACATTAGTGAAGACAAAAATTTACAGGGTAGTTTCTGCAATCCTGATCTTATGGTGTGACTGGGGCTTCCCCTCTGAGGTCATTTCTTATTCATATTTGCTCAGGTACAAAGACAAAAATCTCCATTAGCAAGAAAGTTTATGCTCTAGTTTGCAAGTTTGTACCTCACTGCATTGATAACACAACATGAAGCTATTGCACACAGCGGGTCAGCTAACTGCCTGGGAGAAGAGTTGGCTGTTCTACACCAAAAGCACTTGTTACTGCGCAGCTTTAAGAGCCTTAAAACACAAGGGTTATGTAGCTGTTTAAAGAAATTATTGAAAATTTTACCAAAAGGGTGCACAAATAGCTTCACAAGAAGGAACTGAAACTTTCAATGAAATAAAAGGAGTGCGATTTATTCTGAACTAACACAGAGCAACTAAAAGCCAGTCGCGGTCCAGAGCATCAGAAGAGCAACACAAACATTTCAGAATAACAGCAAATTCCTCTTTCTTACAAACTTACCTTCTATTCACTCCCAGTGATAGTTTAGGACAGGTCTACCTTGAGCTAGATAGTCACAATATTGTGTTTTCAAATGTGTCTTCCACCTGTAAGTGCTTATATTGACAGGTATACAGAGACACAAAGTGAGAAGCTCTGCTTTTCTTGGCTGAGGATGCACTGAGGAATTTCTTGTCTGCACTGTGCAAAGATCATTCCCAAAACAGGCTATTGCCATGGAACTAGCAATGTGGGGTTGATCAGGAGATGGAAATTCAGGTGCCTTGCCAATTTTGATATTTGAAGAATTGCTTTCACCATAAATGAAGACAAGAGTCAGTATATTATGATTTTTCATTTTAGAAGTCTAAAATTGTATTCAGATAAGTCAACATATTTCACTCCGTGTTGAGTCAGTGTTAAGCTGAATATATCTGAGCTACTGAGGCACCTCAAGGAAGCTGTGCTTCAAATGCTGAATAGCTCTGTTCACCTGTGAGTCGGGTTTCCTAGTTGGACAACGTTTTACACATTCCAGGTTGGGCCATGGTTTTAGTGCAATGCACAGCCTCAGGGGAGACCATGTGGTGTCATGGGCCAGGTGGTACCATATCCCAGCCTAGTCCACGTGAGGCATCCTTGGCCTCATTGGCTTGGATCAACCAGTGGAAAGCAAATGTCTAGATTAGATTTTTAAAAATGGTATAACAGCTATTTTCAGGAAATATTAGAAATATGGGAAAAATACCAAGTTCGGGAAAAAAACCCTGATCTATTATTGAAATGCAAGTGCAAAGCAGTAACTGAAGTTGCCGGAGATGCCTTCTACATGTGCAGAAGACACCTAACATAGCTCTGCAGTATCCATCCCTGTTACATGGACTGGGCCCAAGGGCTGAGGATTTACCTTCTAGTCCCTACCTCTTGTAACGGCTGATTTACGCTGTATGAATGGAAGACTAGCCTTGTGTAAAGAAGCAACACTGGTGGCGTTTCAAGGTTGCAGGTTGTTCAATGAGCCTGGTATGTCGGTGGGAAAATAAATCAATTTCTGTAAATCAGGAAGAATAAAGTACTTCCAAAATCTATCTGTGGAATTTGGAGGATGACCCACTAAGTTTGACTCGCTTGTTTTATGGTGCTCCCAGGGGCTGTGTTTTGTTTAGAGTTTGGTATTAAGTAGTCTAATTGTGTCTGTAGATGGGGGCCTTTTTCATTTGCATAATCTTCTCATGGGACTACAGCTGCTAATTTGGTGATTAATTATCCATATTACACACTGTTTATTTGACCATGCCTAGATTAATTTCTCTTTCCAAGCAAATCACATTTCGATATGAATTTGCATATCTTGATTACATTTTAATGCCTTGGCTATCATTGTTTCTTCCCTAGGTACCTCATCAGATTAGAGAAGAGTGCTCAAGCAGAGAATGATGGAATGTCTTAAATGACATTGTGTATCAGTGGACAGACCATGCACATGACTCCATGTTAATGGAAAATGTGTTCCTTTTACTATCAGGAAGGTTATGACACCTAGGCTGCAGGTCTTTTGCAAGTTTTGTGGCATGATTACCCAATGAAATGTTTCAGCCCGGATATTTTAGCAAGGTAATATGAAGAATAGAATAATGCATGTTTACAGATTGAAAAGATACTGACGTTCATAGATTTTCATCTGCACTCCCGCTCTTCCAAAACTTTTTCATCTTTATAGGAAGAATAAACACATGTAAAGCTTTTCCCTAATTTAACAGTAGGAGTTAAGTCACAGGCACAGAATACGTATTTTGAGAATAAGTTTCAGAATGCAACATGGCAAACCCTTGAATATATTCCACTAAAAAGCAGAAAGCCAATTTGTTCCTGACATGCTTTTCTGAGACAAGTTTTTGCAAGAATTGCATTCTAACCCAGCTGGAATCGGTGCAAACAACAGGAAAAAATGGATTAGTATATTCATAAAAACCTTTCCGAGGAACACTGTAGTATCTCAACAGACAACTAGGAAATTCTTTTTATAAGGCAAGCTGCTTATTCTGAATACCTTCAAGTTTATGTATGCCTTGTATATTGGGAATTTTGTGTCTCTTTTATTTGCTTTCACAGCACATGCACTACAGAAGCACTACAGCTAGGTATAGCCTTAAAAATAGAATAATATTTATTGTAAGAAGCATGAACTTTTATAGCTCTTATGATTTAAAAGGAGTGTTCTCTTCTATACGTTTGTCTGTTTTCATCACAGCAATGATCTGTACACAATATAAATTATAAAATGCAATACATCACTGTTGTAATAGTAATTAATTCTATCATTCTTTCCCATAAGATGGCGGCAAAAAAATACACTGAGATCTCCAAGCATGTGGTTGCACACAGGCTTGCAGGGGAGGGGAGAGGAATGTTATATACACTGACTTACAGAAATTATTAACACTAATTCTATTTGTTCTCTTGTAAATGCTCTTCCAACACTACTTGTATCCAGGAAAAGAAAGCTAACAAGCAAAATTATAATTGTTAAAATCTGATAACCCAAACATATTCCTATCTTTTGGAGGGGAGGTTTTTGTGTGTTCAGAGCATCTTATCACCATATGAAAGTCAATGGCTCCTATCCACAAAACATTTCAGGAAGTATGTCAAAATATTGGGAGTCTGACCCTAAAAAACACCTCCCTGTTAAATCAGTCTGATTATTCATGTGAGTGAAGTTATTCACATGTGTTAGCATTTGCTGTAACAGACCCTTGACCTTTGGCTTTACGGGAAGACAACACAGTTGTCATGATTTCACAATATAAATAGACACTATTAAAAGGCGTAGAGTAACGACAGAGACTTACTGGGATTAAAAACAAAGCATCATAAATGTTTATGGATGTCACAAATAAAAGGGCAACTTCAAGTTCATGTGAGCTCTGCACATTTGTTGTTTGAAGTCCAAGTTCATGGGCTGCAGCCCTCCTCAAGAAGTGCCTTGCCAACACATGTACACATATTTCAGTATCAGTTTGATCCTCCTTTTAAAAACAAACTGTGTTTTGTTGCACAATGAAGATGAAAAACAAATTAAACCCAAATTAATACTCCCTAAGGAATGAAAACCAGCTTTGGAAATTGCATAGAAACTTTTAATTATTATTATACTGCAGCTTATAAAACTTTCAAAAGCCACACTAACATTTCATAAAGAAGCGGGTAGGCAACTCCATCATGAAGCCCCCAAACACAATAAACAAAGCTGCTGGCAAACACGACGCCTTTCTCTGTTCCAAAATAGTGTTCTTTGTGTTACGGTCCTCAGTGAGGCACGAAGGGTTTGGATGACATTCTTGCCACATTGAAATCCATGGTAAAAACTATTGACTTTGAGCCAAAACCTCACCCTCTGTATTAAATTAAGAAGAGAGAAGGGGGAGAAGACGCTGACTGAACCGACCCAGAGCAGAGGCTCGTCCCTGCTGAACGGTGGGTGACCTTGGTCCCTGCTGCCGCGGGCACGGCCCGGAGCCTCGCACAACCGCGGCAGCCGCTCCTCCCCTCGCGGCGTCGGTGCTCCAGCCAGCAGCAACTTGTCTTTGCAAATGTGCTTAGCTAGCTTGGGAGAAGTAAACAGGGAGGAGGGCCCTAATAACGAGCTTTCCTGAACCTGCAGGTCCTCGGGAAGCTGTGCTAGAGAAGGCCCTCAGCTGGAAGTCTTCCTCACACCCCCAGGTATATTTGGGTTGGTCCTGACCGTGGGATGCACAACGTCGCTGACGCAGTAACGCTTTACCCGGCTAGCCTTCCTATTCCCCTTGTCTAGCTGAGAAGAAACTTCCCCGAAGAACCTTAGTGGCATTCTTTCCCCACCTGGAAAACACTGGGAGAGAAGTGTAATGATAGTAACCACTATGGAGTCACACCGCTTTATACCCAAAAGGGTCTGAAAGAAACTTAGATGAAGGTGTGTTTTTCTGTCTGCTTGACCTCAAGAGGTGAGTTTTATTCCTTTTCCAGGTGTAACTCTCCAGATGACCCGGCATCTTGAATGTGGCCAAGCTATTCTTATGTGACAAATCTAGGAGGGAGTTCAGTAAGAAGGCAATGAAGAAAAAAGTCCATTGTTAAAGGGAAAAGTTGAAGAGGAAGAAAAAACAACAACAAAAAATACTCTACTAAGCAGCTCAAACATTTGCCTGATGAGATTTCCTGCATGGAGTCAGTGACTATTACTATTTCTGGCGTTATAAATTCATAGAATCATAGCATTGTTTGGGTTGGAAGGGACCTTAAAGATCATCTGGTTCCAACTCCCTTGCCCTGGGCAGGGACACCTTCCACTAGAAGATTCCATTAACATAAATTGGGTGGGTATTTACTATTTGGACATGTTCCTTAATCTTATGTTTCTTCTGATAACAGAAAAGGAAAATTAAAGAAATGACTGTAAATGGAAGAACTCAGGACAGTTTTTCCAAGTGTTCTGGAACTTTTCAGTAGCCCTCAGGGACCAGGTTGGAAGCCGTCTTCCTACTGTTTTGTTAAGACATGCAGGAAGCGTACCCGTATCTAATAAAGACACAAGGGTGCTAAATTTGGACCTAACTACTGCTCTTTACAAATCAGCACAATGATAAGCATTAAAAGTCAAAGAGACTTTGTCAAAATTCTTGCAAAAGCCTATCATGCAATCTGTTGTGGTTTTTTCCTCTTTACATGGTGTATACTTCTCTTTAATTAGAAAATATGACTCTATACCACTGTTCTGATTATACTCACATATAATATATAAACTCTTGTATCTGTCTGTGACCCAATGTTGGTCACAGACAGATACACTTCCAGCAAAATGTTCTGAAATATTTGATAGAAATCTTTAAAGTCTCTATATTCATGTAAACGTCGATGTTGTACGAGAACAGCCCATTGTTTTTTAGCTTCCGTCCACTGCAGCTGTTCACATCTTTTTGTAAGGGGTTCCTTCACTTTTCAGGCTACAGCTCTATGTCTAACAAAGTGCTCCTTAAACCAGTACATACCTTTATAACCCTTGGAAGCAGCTGTCACGTGTATGTTAGCTCAGACATATTTCAGCAATTTTCTCGTGGCAATGGCTGTACTAGGGAACGGGAAATGTGTAAACACACATGGATGCCATCCTGCGTTAGAGTTCAGCTTCTTGCAGGCAACCCCAGAAGAGCCAACATTTGGCATGAATTAATCTTTTGAACAGTTATTCACAAGAGGCAAATGTTATCCTTCTCATTTCTGAGTGATATTCCCAGCAAGAGGAAGATAATATATCTTTTAATTACATTTGTATATGACTCAATGTATTAAAATAAGCACAGTTATTTAAAACTAGCAAAACAGTAATTTTTTTTATGACTGACATTTATGACTTGCATTCCTAAAAATCAAGCTGGTCATTACTAAAAGCATATTTACAGGATATTTTTGTATGAAATTTACAAAAGAAAACAAGGCTGGTTGGATGGTATAAAGAAATAAATATAGATTCTAATGAACAGCAACAGCAACACTGTTTTCTGTCTGCACTTGGGACAATGTCACTATAAAAAACAAGAGCCTGGGAGATAAATGAAGAAAAGCCCTTCGGAAAAATTGTCAAGGGAGTCAAAACTGAGTGCATGGGTTGTTCACCACAGTAGATTAAAAGGAATGTTTGCCTAAGAATTGATACATGCCCGTAGGATTATTCAGCATCCTTCTTCGTCTACTCTCTCTTAATCAGGGTGAAATTAAATCTTCTGCTAATCAGTATAAGACCCCGCTGGATCCTGAGTTATCAGCTGAGCAGTGAGCATGGCCTAACCAGCCTCCCTAGGGAAGAAATTCTCCTTGGACTCTGCAGCCAAACTCCTCTAGACCAAAGCAGGGTCAGAGCTGCACTCGATCGAGTCTTCCCCTTCCTTCCTTTGCTTCTCCTTCCTGACCAAGACGATGTGGAGCAGCACTGTGACCTCTTAATGGGCGATGGGAGCTGGCAGGGGACATGTGCGTGTACCAGCCCTTTCTTTCAGGCATCTTTCTAGTGCTTCTCTCTCACTTACTAAGTTACTTACCTGCAGAGAAGTGCTGCACGCTGGTATACACCACTGCTAATTCAGAAAACCCACATTCCTTAAATTTACTGTTCCTTGAAAGCAAGCTCTTGGAGAACCTGCCATGGTCCATCAGCCTCATGGGCTTCCCCATGCAGGAAGAGAGCTCTTGGCCAAGTGGGAAAGCCCAGGTTGGCTGGGTTGAGAGCCTTCCCCTCTCCCCTGCCCTCGTCGCTGGCTCCTTGGGAGCTCCCACGGGAATGAAAAAGCTTATCGGTGACCCTGCGCCTGGGCAAAGGGCTGGCTGGTGCCCCACGAGAGGCACGAGAGCTGCTCCTTCACAGCGGAAACTGGACGCCTTGGATGAGGCTCTGCTGGCACCTGGCTGGCCATGGAAGATACTCAGATGGGGCCAACCACCCAGAAGACTGAGACTACCCTGGCACAATAGGTCTTGGCGTCTACAGCAATGAGGGTGAGAAGGCTTTTTCATCCCTCAGCTCCCCCTTCGCCCCAAAGCTGCCAGTCTGGAGACAGCCTGAGAGCTGCAGCCAGCGGGTGATGAACGGCAGTTCATCGCTCGATGCCTTTTAAATCCACACCTGCCTGCCCCGCAGGCAAGCTCCCTATATTATCCTCCCACAAACAGTTCTGCTTTGGAAGAATTAAAGGTGGAGGAGCAGCGTGTGAATGTTTTTTAAAAGGCCACTGATAACCTGGGGGCTACAGGCATGAAAACACGGTACCTCCCACTGATACAGCTATTACTCTATTCATTTTGTCAAAAGTTTCATACACATTTCAAAGCTAGTGACATATTTCCCCTGAACTTGTGGTCCACCACATTAGCAAAGGTTTCGGCATAAGCTTTCTGACCCTGATTCAGCAAGTAATTAACCATCTACCTCAAGGCCGCCTAAATCAGGAACTTTGTGCTGATGGAAGAGCATTGTAAGAACCCGGGTTAATTTTAACACATTGTATACATCAGCATTTCTTTCATACTTTCTCAAGATTAAAGGACCTCAGTTTTTACCTTCTTGCTGCTTTGGCCAGTTCCAAAGGTACTAAAATATTTCTCCAAAGAGCAGTATCATAAGAGGCACAAAGCATATCTTGGTGTCTACTTAGGTCCAAGTCTATAATTTAGCTAGTGTGGAGTTGATATGATTTCTGTTAAAGCAGCCAGCAGAGACAAAGAGAAATAAGTGTTCATATATATATATATATATAGTCATAACCCAGCCTAATCCAGCCTGGATGATCTGTATATTCTGTAAACTGTATATAATCAGTGAAACTGGCTGTGACGTAAGAGATCCCCTGTTATGATAAACTAAGGAGCTATTGAAAGGCACCGAATATTGACCTTATGCATACGTACTAACTGTACAAGGGAAATTGTATATTAGAATTTGGGAATAAATAAAAACAAATGATTGACACTGTAATAGAAGAGGTCAAAAGAAGTTAGCAAGAGAGAGGAAATTAATTTGATTTAAATATGTAAATTGAATTATTGCATGAGCCATACTAGAAGAGAAAAATAGCCTTTCCTGATTGCTTTAAATAAGTAAATAACATTTCTGTCACATTCCCTGAAGTACACAAACACTGATAATGTAACTGGCACGGTGTCCTTATAAGTTTCTCTAAAATAATGCTGTACTTCCAAAAAGGGATAGCCTTACTTCTTTAATGAAACAGATCACTGTACTGGCATAGAGAGATCCGCTTACTTGGAAAGCCAGGCATGGTTTGCATTAAAATTGCCTCACAACCCCAGTTCTCCAAATTTAGAGGGCTTTAAACACTTAGTGCGTTAGAATTATGTTTTGGTCAGAGATTTCAGAGCTACATTTGGTGTTTCCTTAAGCTGCCTTGGCAATGTGTGTGCCAGGCATGAGGGAGTGGGTTGTGTTATTCACTACGTTTTATTTATTACGGTAAATGCCATAAGTTAGGCTGGTCCAAACCAGAACTGTTTTTTGGTTTGTTTTTTTGTTTTGTTTTGTTTTTTAAATTTAATTTGAAATGAATTGCTAGCTTTAGTGTTTCATTTCTTTAACCTTTTCCTCCCTATTTTAAATTTCAAATTTTTAATTTAATTGGAATCTGAAACAATATGAAGAAAAATCTCTTCCAAATAGGCTTTGGAAAGATTTGTTTCCATGGGACAATAACCAGGAACCATCTTTGCACCTGTCCTAATAATTAACATTCCTTGCTGGGTGAATCAATGTAAGTAAAATGCTTTTGCTGGTGTCAAGGCAGCCCCCTCCAATCCCACGACTATAATTCCATGGGAAATTTACCTGCCTGTCCTTGAATAATTTGCTGTCCTGTTAGCTGGCAGATCCAGGTGTCAAGAATTTGGATTGTTCTGATAATGCTAAATGAAACACCTTGGGGACACATCCAAAACACACTGAGCAACCTGCCCATGGCAAGGGGGTTCGAACTAGATGATCTTTAATGTCCCTTCCAACCCAAACCACTCTATGATTAACAAAATATTCAAACAAAATGTTCATTTATAACAGTTGCACATGAAGTACGATAAAGAGAAGGGATGATGCTATTTCCATGCAATGCACCTGGAACCGAATCTTATTTTAAACTACATTTATGTCTCATAGTATCATTCTATGTCATATAAATAGGATTTTCTGATCCTTTTTGCACATGCTTATAGAAAGTGTGCAGGGAGGAGGGTAAAGCATGGGAGGGCACCGTTGTGAAACATCCTTCTTTAGACAACCTTAGGATTCAATTTAATGGGTCCCAGAAAAAAAAATGGAGCTAGTATTTAATTACTGTGACTAAAATTATGTATTTCATCAGCTGTAAACAAAAGTAATCAGATTTGTTATGATGAAAAATGATGCAAATACTTACTTTCGATTCTGAGAATGCCAGAAAATTAGAGTCCTGTTACATTATGATTAATTGATTCAGAATGGTTCTTGTCGAGTAATTTTATGCTTAATGAGAGTCCATCCATTCAATTTGTTATCCATTCTCTTTTCATGGAAACTATAATGGTCTCAGGTGCAAATTTAAACTGTCTTTCATAAAATATAGATCTTTAGAAAAATAAATTATATCTCCAAGATTTATGAACACTCTTTAAAATAATGCAATTTCAAAGAATTCAGATTGATTTATGTGTTTCAAAAAGAAAAGGCTGTTCCAGTGAATTCATATTTTTGCCTACCTGCAAGAACCAGAAAAAATAATCAGAATAACCTAAGAACTGCATGGTATACAGGTAATATCTCTGTAAGTCTGTATGCTAGCCTGAAATATGTCACGCAGACACACAATAGCCATACTGTGCCCTGTTTCTGGCAGCTAATCAGGAAACTATTATTAGTTAGTGATTAATTAAGGGAGGTACACCTGAAGTCATTGTGACCAGCGGGTATTGGCAGGAATCATGTTTATTTTTTGCAGATTTCATCTTGTCAAGCTGCATTAGGACACAAGTTGTCATATTAGCTTATCTTTTGTGACAGCTGATATGATCACACTATGACACAACGCACACTGAACAATGACATGCAATATACCGAAATACGACAGCAAAGGTAGACCCCGTGAAAAAAAATACACATTTCTCTGAAAATGAACGTGAAAACACTGAACAAAATGTCTGCCTGTAATCAGTAATTTGCATTAAATGGAAACGCCTGGTCCTCCTGACATGGCATGAACATGCGTGTGTCACCAGGACCAGGACTGCACCTGAATCTCCTGCTACGACTGACGCGAGTGGAGGAGCCAGAGGAACTGCCAGTACGATGCCGGCGGCACCAAGGGAACAGACCACACGTCTGTGGAGGTGCAGTTCTATAGCAAATAAAGTTGATGATTTCAAATACGCTGACTGAGTCTTTGTTCTTTCCACCACACTGAGAATAGATAGAAATGGCAGGACTCGGTGAGTTCCTTGAAACCGTACTTAATCCGTAATTTTTGAGCCACATTTGCACACAGCCACTGTGGAAGTCGGGCAGCTCCACGCAGTAGCTCCCAGGCTACTCAAAGCGAAGCTGTTCTGCTCTTGCAAACCCGGCACGGTCTTTTCCCTCGCGTGACTAAGGAGGGGACAACGCTGGAGCAGGAGGGGATGCAATCCTGGCAGACTTTGGCAGGGGATGCAAATACTCGTAGCCCCTGAGTTGCCCAGCTATCGCTGTGATTCCTTCTGCCTTGTGCATAATTTGGTCTTGCTGGCATATGAGAACCGATGTAACATGGAAAATTTACTTCACCTTGTTTATTGATGCCTGTGGCAATCTAAGGCTTGCAGTGATCAGCCTGCTATGCTTCTGCTCCCGGCCCACCCTGGGAGCCCCCGCAGAGTGTTTTCTTAGGCATCCATCTGCACTCCCTCTTGCCAAACTCCACTCCATACCAGTGAAGTTGCTCAAAATGCATAGTTCTTCCTTGTGATATGGGTGATTACTATTGTTTCCAGCTGATGAAATGCATAATTTTGTTCACACTAATCCAATACGGGCTCCATTCTTTTCTGGGAGCCACTGAGCTGAATCCCAAGCTGTTTAAAGGAGGTCATCTCGCAGCAGTGCCTGTCACACTTGTTTGTCACAGCCGGGGTGGAACCTTTTCAGAAGTGGCTTAACTGTGCCTGTGCTTGCAGCGTACCACCCCGGCACGTGGGTGTCTTCCTCCTCACAGCCCTGCGGAGCTGCAATCCCTTGTTGGGAGAAGGAAGGGCTTGTTTACCCCAACCTTGCTCCTTTCTCCGGCCTCGGTGTGAAGAGATGCAAACGCATCCCCACAGCCTTGACTTTCTGGGGACTGCAGCAGCAGCGCGATCCCTTCTTCCCCTCCTGTCAGCCAACACTAAGAAATCCTCCTCCAGGAGATGGATTTTTGCAAATGGAATCGTCCCATGGCAGATGGAAATGATATGGTCAAAACAGCATCCCACCCCCACTGGTAAATGATCCTCTTACATGTGCAAATTCATTATCTCTGTAGGGGCAATACAGAATTGAGCCATGACATAATCCAAGGTTATCTTTCAGGAGGAGATGAGGCTGCCTGGCATAATGCACTGATTGATAGAGTGTTGACAAATGGATATACGATCTGCTCAAATTAAAAGAAAATGCACTTCACAGGGTGAAACAACATTTAGGTAGCATTAAGGATGAGACAGAAACCAACAAGTCAGGAAATTCTGCAGTGAAAAGCGTGTCCTATCTGTGACTTTTCTGGCTTTTGTAAGTTTATGCACTAACTCAATCATTCGGCTACAATTATCATGTGTGTCCTCATTTTTTCATTTGTGACACAGTATTTTACAAAACATCTTTTTAGCATCAACTATGTAAGATCATTCTCTTTGTAAATACAACACAAAGCATTTAACATAATCTTGACTGACAGAATATGTACCTGTAGGTGTTTTTTGATGTATCTAATAATATTTTGGTATTAAGTCATTACAGAAAACAAGAAAAAAATAGGAATGTCTTTTGCAGAAGATAACTCTGCATAATATTTTGATAACCAAATGCGTTTATTTTGTTAAGCACTTTGTATATACGTAGATCACACAACCACCATGCCAGTCTACCCACAGAAACAGTGTTTGGCTTCAGAGGACCCATTATCGTATAAATTGTTTATGGTTCACATAGTGAACAAAATGTTTTAAATGGAAATTTATAGCTTTAAATTAAGTGTGAAAATTTAAAAAGGGCAACATGTACTTAATCTAATCTTTCTAACAGTCTCGGTAGTTGCATGCACTCTCACACACACAAGGCACACAAACACTCTTTTTTATCCTTATTGTGGTCGTAAATTTTTTCAAGAGAAAAAAATCCCCAACCCGAAAGCCCAGCGTTGGCATTGCTCCAGCCGTGAAGGCCGAATTGGACGCTCATGTCAGCTGCACGTCTGGCCTCTGCCAGGCAGCTCCAGCTTGAGCCTGCAGACCTTGCTGGAGTGGCCGCAGCCTCACCCAGTCCCTACTCTGGCCTTTTGCTATCGATTCCTGAAACAACATCCAGCGTGAGCAGGGATTTCTGATGCTCCAAACTGAGCGGGCCGGAGAACTGACCTCTGACGGTTGTTCTAACAGTGCCCATGGACATCGCTTTGGAGTATTGACTTGGTCCCTTTTGCTGTATTTTTAAATTACATGTTGTCATGGAATAACATTGCTGCACCCAGGGGCAAAGATAACGCTCTGGGCTTGTTTCTGCACCCCCTTCTGAGACTGCTGTTGGGGACAGAAGAGTAGGATTCCCAGCAATTACAAAGACATTTCACAGCAGAATTCCAGTAACTGAAGTTTCAGAATGCATTGGATATGTTTGCATATGAGGTATTGCATTTTCCCTGGGCAGAACTGCATCTGGTTTCCCCTATTTTTATCCCTTGGACTTCTGCTGAATCTAAACTGCATGAGGTATCCAGCTCCCTTTTAATTAGGTCAAAGATATCCCATCTCAGGCCTTAGAAGGCTTCACAGGTCAGGGAAGAAGGTCCTCACCCAAGTCAGTTATGCCTGGGCATGTTCAATAAAGCCTGGCCAGCCAGAGAAAATAGTGCTGGAACAAATGTCTGGTGTCTCTGAATACATATTTGCCAATGATGAAGAAGCTGAACTGTAGCAGATTAGGGGTTCTTTTTCTATCCATCCTGACATTTGTTGCCTTAGGTGTTTCAATTCAAAATTTCCTAGCTCTCAAAAACCAGGTCCTTGAACGTATATACTTCTGCACACTCTTCTATGTTGGTGAAATGGGTTTTATGCTCGAAAAATGTAGCTCCCTGTGCCGGTTTTGTCTGGGGCAGAGATAATGTCCTGGGCGGTAGCGGGCGCGGGGCCGTGTTTGGCTTTG
>JANZLQ010000065.1:11879381-11923375 GCA_026212715.1 Elanus axillaris | reverse complement strand
ATTCTCTCCCCCATCCCGCTGTGGGGGGAGGGAGCGAGCGGCTGCGTGGGGCTGAGCTGCCGGCTGGGGTTAAACCATGATGCAACAATAATTATTAATATTAATAATAATTATTATTAATAATGCTATTATTAATAATATTTTTGTTCATCCTTACAAAAGCATCTAAGGATTAAATGTTGGCAAAAAACTGTCTGCCTCTAAGTGTGTATGTCTATTATGTTATCAACCTTTCTGTCCGCTCTTAGTGTGTTTAGCAGCATTTTTACTTTGAAGTGACACTTTAACACTTTTGTGAATAATAACAACAATAATAAAAATTAAAATCTTTTTGTTTACTCCACTGTAGAAGTCAATGCAATCAAATTTCAACTGGAGCACAAGACACTTAAGGCTGACCCTATTCTTCCTGATAGACTTAGGGTCCTGTTAGACTTACTGGACATTTATTTTAATTCGTTCCCTCAAGGATGTAGATACACCCTTGAGAAAGGGTCACGCGTGACCTCTGCTTTCACTTATTAAACTGCCCTTATCTTGACCCACGAGCCTGTTGTTATATTTTCTCTCCCCTGTCCAACTGTGGAGGGGGAGTGACAGAGCGGCTTTGGTGGGCACCTGGCGTCCAGCCAGGGTCAACCCATCACAGTTGCAAAATGATATTGACCTATACAGTACTTTGTTCTAAGGGACATATTCTGAATCTGCTTCTTGTGCCCTTTCATATTGAAAATGTGTTAATGCATTGAAATTGCTGCAGGAAAAATGCACTTAAACCTAAAGACGACATTGAATAGCAATGTCTTAAAATGACTTAAAAAAGTAAAAGTGGATTTGAAGTGACAGGCAAAGCTAGAATAGCAAATATGTTGTTCAGATACTGGTATTTAATGTATGACCATTACTTGCATAAGTGATGATTCAGCAGGAAGACTTTAATCAAGGTTAGAGCCCCATGACACCAAGTGCCACATTGCATAGACATAAAACACAGCCCTTGCCTCAAACAATGTTCCAGCTTACGAGCAAAAGTAGAGTGGAAGGAAGAGTGGAAGGAAAACCAAGCCAGGACTAGAACACTCCATCCTAACTCCATTTCTTACAGCTACTGCCCCACAAAATTAGTTTGACAAATCTATGTATGTCAGCTTTCTCTTTGATTTTGTTTGGTTCTGCCTTTGAATTCAAAGTTGGCAAATTTTCAAGATGCCTAGCTTACATCTGAAAATAACAGTCTTAGCTAGATTTTTAAAAATATCTTTTACTTGCTGAATTTTTCAGAAAAGTTAAGCACCTAGCTCCCATCATTTCCAAGGAGGGGAGGCTTCAGAGCCCTTTCAGAAGGATAGTCTTGATGTTTGCAGTGCTGACTGCTGTAGCAATTACATTATTTAAAAGAGGGCAGAAAACTGCATATACTGAAATGATCACTGGAACATGCCCTGGCACAACTGTCTACTGCCAACTTCAGCAAAGCAGAGACACCACCCTGCAACACTGCCACAATACTTGGTGATGGTCTTCCCAGCTTCTATTTGGACCCTGGGGTGGAGTTTATATAAACTGACTACAGATGTTGAAAACCTACAGTCCTCAATAAGCCAGCCATGGAAAATGAATTGTGGAAAAGACGCACTTAGGGGTATATTTCGTCTCGCCCAAAAGTAGAAGTCCAAAATAGGTCAGATGAGTTTCCATTCTACAGCGAGCTCTATCTGCATCTCAAAATCAGTTACTCCTTTTGGAAAACTACTCCAGACTACCACTCTTGTGAACATTAACCCAAGCTTGCTACCCACTGGGTGACAAGAGCGCTCGAGTCTCCCTAGTGAATCTAGTGCAAAGGGACTTAGATCATGCAAGTGCCAATTTAATAATGATCCTATAAATAGACTGTGCATTACTCACTTGAAGCAATTCAGTACAGAAACACAAATCTAGGTCAGCAGTATCTTAGATGAACTGTACCATTCTTGAAACATAAGGCTTCATTTCTCAGCTAATGAACAGTAGGTTGTTTGTTGGGGTTGTTTTGGTTTGTTTTTTGTTTTTTTAATAATTGTCAAAATACTCATTATTGTCCCCTTTTTAGATACACAATACACACCTTGTGACTGCTATGAACTAGAAGGCCCCCTCCTAAGGAGTGAAGGGGAAAATCAGCAGCACACCGGTTTCAAACTTCTTCTCCAGGTGCATGCTAATAATGTGTGTGTCACTGCCTTCACATATGCACCATGGAGAATAAAGGTAATTAACAGCTACTTATGCCAGAGATATCTGTAGCTATAAAGAGGACATTGTGACCAGTACGTGGTAATGAGGTATGTGCAGAATTTTAGCAAAACACGAGGCTTCTCAAATCCACGTATATTTTGGGCAAGAGGACAAAGGGCCAGAATCAGTCAGGATGTTTTGGCTTTTAGGATTTTGCAGGACAGGATGTGGCTGCTGTCGTGGCCGGGGGCTCTGCAGCTACACGTGAGTAGGCAGCACTCTTAGGCAAGGGAGCTACAGGCACCCTTCTGCCCTGCTATCCCGTTACTGGTCACTGTGACACCTAGTTTTTACTGTTCTGGCATCAGTGGAGAACGGAGAAGTGTACCCAGGCTCCCAGTGTGCTCAGTGGCCCTATGGAAATGGGACTCAGAGGAGACCCTGAGAGTCCCAGAGCAGGAAGATGCCTTGAGCTACCCAAAAGGAACTAAGCTGGGGTTTATGCCCGATGTTGCATGGAGGGGAGTCTCAAACATGCCCCCCATGTGGCAAGGATGCCTTGCTCCTGCTTCACAGGCTGCAGCCCATTCGGAGACCCAGCCTGGAGGAGTTTCCCAAGAACAGGTACCTACCGGCTCTCTTTTCAGTAACTGAGCCAGGTTCACTCATTCTGTTTTCGAACAGGGGCAGAGGAATAGCATTCATCCTATTCCAACACCATCTTATTTACGTTACAGTGCTGGGAGAAGGTATCAAAGGCAGATGTTCCACTGTCAAGCATAATGCTCTAACTGCCCTCCTCGCTGATTTGCCAGCTCACTGATCAGGACACTCACCTGAAATATTTGGAAAAGAGAGGCTTAAATCTCCTGCTCAAACAAAAGAGTGTAAAGCTGGGACATCCATTTGCTGGAAAGATAATTTAAAAATATCACCACTAGACAGAAAACGATCATCACCACCCTCTTCTTTGGGTATGTCTTAAAGGCAAGGGGAACCACATCTTCATTTTGGCAGGGAATCCTGCCCAGAGGTCTTCTGGGGTTCCTCCAACAGCATTTCCAGGATAGAGGAGCTGGCCATGGACTAACCAGGTCCCACACCCTGGCTTGCTTAGAATAGACCTAGCCACATCATGGTTGGTTGTGAGTGCCAAGAGATCCAGCTGCATCCACCTGGAAAAATGTCTCAGCACTTCAGGCAAACCCAAAAGCAGACACAAGTAAGTGGGGCTTTTTGAGAATGCAGTTTTGGACTGGTGCAGAATTACTGCACGTTTTACATTTGGCTCAAAGTCAGCAAACAACATGTTAACTCCTGATTTGTATCCCATTATAGCCAGCTCCCAGCAACAAAATTCTCACTAGCTTTAACTAGAAAAGACTACAGCTCTCAATATTGTTGCTTATTTCAGCGCAGTAACACCACAAATGACCTTGCCTCGTAATCTCAGACAGGGAAACAACACACTTATGCTGAGGCACCAATAGCAGAAGTGCCTACTGGACAGGCCAATATTTACCAAACCAGGCTTGCTTAAAGCATAAATAAATGACAAATAAAATCAACAGAATGCTTTGTTGTGTAAAACTGGAACAGAAAAGAAAGCAGCCCAATTGATCACTGTTATATTCGGTCTCTCTGGAGTCATTATGCCTGAGGAAAAAAAGAAAAACCCTATCAAAACCAGAGTTGCATAATGCCCTTTGGGTGATGTTGCTTACAAAGAAAGATCTGAATCGCTGTTGTTTTACTACCTGTGAGCTGGACCATTAGCTTTAAAACCTTGTAGAACAGTTAAATAACGCTCTTTTGTTTTTGAAAAAAAACCTTAAACCAACATCGAAAACTAACAGGTTTTTATTGTGTGACAAAAGAAGCAAAAAAAAAAGATAAATAAAAAGGAAAGCAGAAGGATGTGAATTTGAAGAAACAGGTAGGAAGAAATAGTTGATATTCCTGAAAGAGTGCTCATAAAGGATAAAGGTAGGAATGAGGCTTTTATCTTTTGTTTATTGGCATGATCCCATGAAAAAGAAGGACTCAAAATAGTACTGGCCTATCTTTAGAGACATCTATTTCATTTTACCTTCTATGGAAAAGCTGAACAGAAGGGGAGGATCCTGGCTGCTGTCATTGAAGCTGTTTCAGTCAGAGTAAGAGTGAATAAAAAGCACAGCTGCCAGAAATGATACATTGCTGGCTAAAGTCTAAAGTCCAAATATTCATTTTCTCATTAAAATGGGGCTTTATTGCTAGTGGATGCAAATAGGCTGGGAGGTTCATTTCTCACTGTACGGAGAAACTAACAACGGAAAACATCATTCCAGTATCAAAGGCAATATAAATTAAGCAAAGGTTCAACCTCACCACTGCAGTGAGTGTGATAGCGCTGGTCCAGAGTTCACTGACACTGCACTGGGGCCAAACCTTGGAGAGTTCTCAGTAGATTCCCTAGCAGAAATGTTGTAAACGCAGAGCATTCCTCAGTAAAACAGATTAGCCACAATATTTTAAATGTCTTCATCCTTCAGGTTGGCAAAATTTACAGTAAACATACAGATCGTAGTCGGTAAATGATTATCTGACTGTTTTTTTTTTAAAAAAAAGCTTTTATAACTAAGTAAACCATCGAAGTGGGTGGTTCATACAAAATACAAACACAATAAAAAAACTACTGCTGCTTAAATGGTCAAATTTGGCCAAGCTATTGTAAGGTTAATCTCTGCTTTTAGTCTACAATAAGCCCCGCAGGGGTGATCTTTACAGGGTTGTGAAATGAATAGCATGGCTGAACTATTGGCCTGCCCCACAGGGATTGAAGGCTAGGACTGCTCTTCCCATTAGCAACATCCCGTATGGGATGGAGGTGTCTCTGAGTTAAGCGCTTCTCTACCTCACATTTAACAACCAGCTTCTAGCTGAGAATACAGAATTAGATGCCTGCAATCATTATAGAGGGAGAATTGGGTGACTCAGAGTGGCAATCCAATCAAACCCACATATCGAGTTGCCTAGAGCTACGAAATAAGAATAACTGTTCAGGCATAGACTTGGGAAGCACATCTGAAAGTGTTCCTTTCTCTTGAGTGTATTCAGGCTTCATGAAACAGCTCCGCTCAGGGTGACCAGCACACCTTCTCCAGGTGGACTCGTAAAGACATCCTCCGAAGAACCGCGTGCTTTCCCCAGACGTCCCGCTGGGCTGCAGGCTCCCCGGGACCCCCGCGAGGACAGCGTAGTCACGGGACACACACCCCACGCAAACACCGAGGAGCTGCAGTTCAAGAGCCAAACCCCTTTCTTATAGTCAAAACTCACTCATACTGTTCCTCCACAAAGATAAAGACCATAACAACATTACCTTGCCAGCCTGAAGCAAGTTCTTAGTCCTTCATCAACTAAGTCCTAAAGTCTTAGTCCTTCATCAACTCCCTGTCCTCCACCCACAGGCTAGGTTACATTCTCCCTCCGTCATACCCACCTGGGCTTTGCCTTCAGCTTTTCTCTTGCACCCTGTTCTCATCCTTTGGTTTCCTGCCCAACATTCAGCCACAGAGCCTGTTAGAGCGTCCGTTTTCTCGGAAAGATTTGCACTTTTGGTCCCAGCAGGACAAGCAGCAACGACAGCTTCACAGTCACAACTTGGCCACGGAGAACCTCATCGGGGGCCAGGACTTCACTGCTGGAGATATCCTGCGTATCAGTTACTAAAAGGTGATCCAAACACCAGAGCCCTTTGAGTCTAACTAGAGGCCAAAAAGAGGCAGGAAGGTACGAATGGAGCAAAACTGATCACTGCAAGCAACGCTACCTGCCTGACCTTTGTGGATTAATTATCAATATGGAAACTAATTTGGGAACCACCAAATAGCTCCTATTTCAGGTTCTTTATCATAAGGGTAAAGTTTAAGCTGGCCCAAAGCATTCTCAGGGTTCGTTGAGTACCACAGATGTCCCCGATGAGGCCCGTTGGCCTCGCTTCAAAGAGAAGCTACTGCCGCCCTCCCGCAACCCAGCTCCCAAGTGACGGAGGCAGCTGGTCTTCGTTAAACAGTTACCAAGCAAAAGTCATCCTCTTGCTCTGCTGTGCAAAAGGTTGTTCTAAATATTATTTCCACTACTTATTTAACTCTACTAAAAGGGCAAAACATTCTCTTGAGAATAACGCTTTGGCTCGGCCAGCCAGTAAATAATGTGTTTTGAGTATTGCTGGCCTATCTTAAGTAAGATTTATTATCTAGGTCTTCATTCATTAAGTAGGTTTTGCTTTATTATTTTTCTTTTTTTATGGAAAATAATTAAATGCTTCTATAATTCATAGACTTAGAAATATTTTATACAACAGTATTACCTATTTTAAAACCTACTTCATGGCTTCATATAAAAATGTTTCTTTCTGCTTTTGGAAAGTTATAACAAGAAAATCATAGTCTCATAGGAAGAATCCTCCGCAGTGAAGACTAATTTAAAAGTTCTGTGTTGTGAAGACAGGCTTTTATTTATTTCAGCTTGATTTAGAGACTTTTAACAGACTGTTCTGTTCATCTTGTGTTTGTCCTAAGATGTGGATTTCACTCGATGAAAAATCCCAGCATGTACTATCCCAATTTTGGGTCAGCTTTCTTCATATCCAGATGGAGCAGAGTTCTGCCTAACAAGCTACACGTTCCTCACCTGGGATAATTTTTCAGCAGTCCACAAGCACCAGAGAAACTGTGGATATTTATACGAGTGGAGGACCCTCATCTGTGTTTTTACTGATGGAGCATTTAAGCAAAACAAAGTATGGAAATGTTTATGCTCTACAGAGGACCTTAAATCCAGCTTTTCCCCTTGATAACATTTCTAGTCTTAACATAGAAAAAACCTCACCATCCTGAACTTTAGCAGAGACGGATGTTTGAATTAGTTGCATCATGTATTGCAGAATTTTATTTTAGGTGTCTCAGTTCCTATTTAGGTTTGGTTAAACTTAGCCACATGCTGACACTGGGGGACATTACTCAAGTATTCAGAGCAAAAGCTATTTATTATCTCTTGGTGGATCAGAGTTACAATAGTCAAAGAAACATTTTACATGTTTGAGGGCAAGTTGAGAAATTATGTATAGGTATGTAATCTCACTATTTCCCTGTCCCTTCTGGGAAGGAAAGAAGGCACTACGTGAAAGAAAAGTGCCTCTAAAAGGAGGGGAAAAATGGTCCAGAAAGGGGTAAAGTAATTTCTTAATATAATCGGTGTCATTCTATCACTGACCTCTTCCATTTCTCCGTGCTTGCCTGTACTCCTTTGACTGCCAAATACTAGCTGGCAATAGCAGCATGTTATTTACAGTTGATTAAAAGCACTAATATGTTCAGATATTATACTTTCTATTGACATTTACCCAGCAAAAAGCAGACTGGAGAATGACACAGTCCAAAAGCACTAACACATGGTATTGATAAAAGTGCTGGAACACACACTGAAAAATCAATCTATTGCTTTAGTGACTGATGCCTGCTTATTTTGCAGTTTTCACTGTCCGCAAATGTGCTAATTACATTAGTTATTGCTATGGTGCTTGAACAAGTTTGTGCTGAATGGTTTTGTGGCTTCATAAATCACCATCAAGCATTAAAAAAAGCCTCACTCATATGAAGAAATCTGCAGTTCAAACAGAAAACGTTTAAGAGTGAGAATTTGTCTTGATTTTTCCCACAGTTCCTGTAACGGATGCAGATCCTAATTAGGAGTGGAAGAATTGGTAAAACCACTGGCTCCCAAACACTGAAGCTCGCAACAGTAGAAGGAACTGAAATCAGCGCCACCAGAACCGTCCCACACCTGGTACCTAAACACAGTACGCCAGGTCCCCCAAAATAATAAAACTGATTTCAAACAGCATTGCTAAATACAATAGGAAGTGCCTTTGGGTGTCTGGCTCTTTCACTTCTGTTTCCCGAGGTGGGTTCACACTGAGGGACGGCTGAGACTCTCACGGATCTGTGCTGGCACACGTTTACAAGACTTGAAGATCAGAGACTTTTAAAGACCTACTTGCTATCACAAGATTCACAGTACGGTTATAAGCGTTAGCAACCTTGGGTTCTTGCATTTTATTCACAGCTGAATAATTACTTTGCTCTGTGATTCTGAATAAGTCATTTCCTGTCCAGCAAAAGATGGAAGCATTAATATTAAATATGGAATATCCAGGAGTGGTGATAGATTCAAAGTGACTCCGAAAAGTCATACCAAGGCCAAAAAAAGAATGAATGAGTCAGAAATTTGAACATCAGAGAAAATAACTCATTCAGATTTAGCCTAAAACATGGAAAAGTAATTTCTTCTAGTTAGATTTTTAGAATATACAGGTAAATATGTGCCATTTCATTTCCAGAATCCTGGACCAAGAGACATTAAAGCTGGAAACATGGAAAGGAATGAACATACAGCATTCAAAGAAAACAAACTGAATCCAATGACAAAGTCCCAGTAAAGATGACACAAGGGAAAAAAGGAATAATGCGCAACTGATCAGTAAAGGAAAAGCAAAAAAATGTTCTGTAATTAAAGTGGCAAGGCAGCTACTTGATCTTCATTGCAAATAATTTCTCTGTGTTTAGCAGCTTTTCCAGGACTGAAACAAATAAGGTTGTTCTCTAGATTAAGAATGCTTTTACCATTAAAGACAGAAATTTCTGTCAAGTGCCTAGAATTCTGCAATCACAGTCTTTTAAAACTAAGGCAGCAGATGTGCTCCAGCAGTCAAGCTTCTTACAAACTGCAATACCCTTTCTAGAATAAAGTTGAAAAAAAGATTTAAAAGCAGTTGAAAAGTAGCATTTTACTTGAATGTAGGTCAAGAATCCATAAAGGATTTTTTTTTTTCTTTGAGTGTGTTAGCCACTCATAGTGTTCTATCCTTTTGTTTCTGGAATCTAGAATTTTGACCTGGTTTTCTAGGGCCCGATTTATTTCTACAGTATATCCTTTCGGCACCAGAGTGGCAATACTGGTTTTAACAACAAGAAGACTTTTGAAAGAGCTGTTTAGTGGTGAATCACAAAGCCTGCAATACCTGGTTTATGTCATTCCTCTTTTGCATTGTTATTCTGCAGTATTCAGACCTTGGATATAACAGCCCAGGAAAAAAAAAAACAAAACTCCTACTGCAGTCTGTGAGTCACTCATGTTATTTTGTCACAGGTTTACTCTCCAATATTACCCTATGGCATTTTGCTGAATTTTTCTTCATTAGGCTACTCAAAAACCAAATAGGAAATTCAGGATGAACCTGTTTCTGACAAAAGCCTCCTCGACACTTCAATCCACATACTTGACAGGGAATGCAGGCTGCAGAATAAACAGTCACCAGCTGCACTGCTTTGAAGGAATTGAAAAAATATCTGGAGCCAGGTTCAGTGCTTCACCTCCTAAGGGAGGGAGAGAGGATGCACGGAATGGTTTTACAGTGCTCTGGGAATCTGTCTAGGGACCAGCCCATGCTCTGGGCTTGAGAGATTACAGCATGTTGCCCACTGTCCTCTTCTGTCCTTTGGCTGGGTCCCCAGAAAATCCTTCTTCTGGGAACTGCAAGAGAAGGTAATTATATTTTATTTAATGGGCCACTTCTCTATTGCATCAGCTCGCCAATGGGGAGGTACTTGGGGCTCAGAAGATGTTTAATACCCCTATCAATATTTGCAGGAAGCAAACTTAAACTCAGAATTTTGCTGGCAACTCTATGGGGCTGTGGCTGGCAGGACGCAGAGCCAGGTTCAGATGTGCGGGAGAAGAGGGAGACAGGCACCTTAGTCTGCGTATCTGAACCACAGCTGGCTGCTGGGGCAGCTCATGAAAATGCTTCCATTACAAGGAACTTGAGCTAAGGCTGGGAAGCCACCGCTGAGCACGTGTCTGGTGAGTGGTAAATGGCTTTGACACAAACGATCATAAGGATGCGGCTTGAGGTGTGGGTGCGAGGCTGCGTGGGCACCTTCAGGGAGACTTTTCTTCATGGACCATGAAGGTCATCAGATTCGGCTCTCCACCAACCTGCTCCGACGGGCAGAGCCCTGCCCAGACGTCTGGCAGGGCGTATGGGTACGGCCGAGCTGCTTTTAGGCTCAGTGCTTGTCAGGCCGTCCCCACGAGTTCTTGCGGCAGCAGAGGCTGATGCCATTGCTGATGATGCCACAGATGCCAGCACATCTCACCAGTGGAAGAAGAGAGCAGTGGAAGGGTGCTCTGCTGGCCACAAGAGAACGGGGTAGATCCCTGTGAGGTGTGGGTGTCGTGCACATATTCGCTGCAGCTGGGGTTCAGGTGCCTGAAGTGGAACAGCACCTTTACAGCTGCAATAGTCACGGGAACTGTGAGCAAATCCATTAGTAATCTCCGCACAGCTGGACACCTCACTTTTCCAGACCCCAGTGATGATAACTGGCATGTCATGGGCAGCAGCATGTTGGGGAGTGTTTTGCAAAATTTCAGTAGCAAACAGCAGAAGATACTCAACAGTACTGAACTGCTCATCTATTCCCATACGGCTCTGGCCTACCAAATACCCAGAGGGTGATACTGATTTCTGAAATAGGCTGGGCTTATAAAAAGAGGTACTGCTGCCCCATACCCCATACCAACTGCTAGAACAAAGCCATGTGAACAGATTCCTGAACCTCGTACCCCAAAAATAGCAGCCCACTGTTGCCATGGGGGCCAACAGGCAAACTTAGGGTACTATCAAGATACAACAGGGCTGATATGGACAGCAGGAGTCTCCAGTCTTCTCAGGGCTCTGAGGACTGGCAGGTATGTGTCTGGAGCTGGTACCCACTGTGAGATTGCATCAAATATGCTAGTATGGATGGGGATCCTCTCGGGATGGGCGTTTCTTCCAGGAAACCCTAACTACGACAGCCTAGGAAGTCATTCAGACATGGTAGAGTAACTTCACTCTGTTTAGAAGTAAATCCACGGGAGTATATTTAAACGAATGCTAGCTCAGGACCAGGCACACGCTACCCCTGGCACGGTCCATGGTCAACTTGCAGGTAAGCATGTTTGACATATTAAAGCACTGGAAAATGCATTGTAATGAAGACTTACTGTGATTTTTACTTGCAACTATGTTTCCATATTCGAAACCTAATTAAAAGCAGGCTTAATACATCCATCATTATGGACTCAAAAATCTCCCTGTAGCTTTAGAAAACAAATAGCTTTCATTTCAAACAAGTAATGCTATTACAGCTCTTTAGAAGGTATGGGGGTTCAACGTAAACACTGACAATTTTTTTTTAATGTGTGTACTCATCAAATACCTTCCAAAGCATTACAAATCCTGTGCTTCTCTACAGCATTAGTTTATCATTTCTACAAGTAATGAATCCAAAGAGCATAATGGGGAATGGATGCTGGGTGAGACAGACAAGTGTGCTAAGTCCATTGTTGTATTTCTGTAGAACTAATTAGTCCAATGTAAATTTGGGAATTCAATTTGAAAGGATGTTGAATGTTTCAGATCTTGCTGTTAATTGATTTCAAATAAGGCTTCTTGGGTTTTTTTTCTTCTATGAATTGTGCTGACATGATGTCCAGAAAACATTACCGAGGAAAACCTTTGCCTGGAAATCTCTCACATTTATAGATTTGAAATTACAGAATTAAAAAAGAATTGGGAAAGAAATTCCCCACTTTCCAGTTTGCCCTACCTTTGGGGGGGGAAACTGATTCTCGTGCTAGGAAAATATTGGAAATTAAATATCATATATTCTCCAAATATTTTAACAGATTTCATTCTAGAGTGAATGCGCATAGAATAATTCAATCATTTGAATCACCCTCCTGGGCTTGGAATCACCAGACGTTCTTGAAAACCATGAGTGCTACTGACCAGCACCGACCACCTCTTCGTTTTGGGCCGATGCCATAAACTGGGGGGTGATACCTGCTGACTCACTCACAGTTCACACAGGCAGTTGTGATTAGTGCCCAGCATTGCACCATCTTGAGCGAATTATCAATGTGCTGGTGCATTAATCCAATTACTCATCAATTGTTCTGTTCTCTTTCTCTGTGGCTGAAGAGTCCAGCCTTGCTGTGATATCTTCTCTTTCTAGTACACTAGCTTTTGGTCCAAGTTATTTCCACTGATTAGAAACAGTTGTTGGAATATTGTTCACTAGGGGCTACAGTTTAATGCAGTATCACTACAGTGCGTATACATTCAGTAAATTAAATAAATGAGTGAATAAATAATACCTCCCAGCACCACACAAAAGCGTCGTGGGTATCACTGTGCTGTACAGTGTCACATCAACCCGGCAAATCCTTTTCCCTGTCACAATATTCATCATTATACCACCCAGGGTTCATAAAGCACAATTTAGAGATAATGGAAAAAATACAGGACACAACATGTTTCTGGCTGATAATATTGATTCCAGGTGTTCTGAGAGAAAATTAATTCAGTCATATGTTCCAGCTATAGCACTGCTTACCCCTTTTATGGATGCCTGTTGAAACAGCTCCTAATATTCTGCAGACCCCAAACCACAGATCAAAACTAATTACAAAAATCAAGCTAATTGTTTAAGAGCTTGCAGCAGAGTGCAGATTAGAGCCACCAGCAGCTGCACAATGCCACCTGACTCTTTTCTTGCCCATGTGGAGTTTATGAGAGGAATCATACTCAGCCGAGGATTAATAAATTTAACAGATATTGTCTTAAACTTTTCCCAGGGTATCATGCTCTTGGAGCCTGGCTAAGTCACAACCATGATGTCCCCTTCTTTTTTTTAAATTTGCACATGACATACGTCAACAGATGCAAAACATTTCCATTTATTTCAATCGGTACATTAAGAGGACTACTGGTTAGTAGGGCAGCTGAATTACTCATCATAAATACCGTCTTCTTAGCCTGCAGATCTTCAGCAACTCGATCCACATTTGTGCAAGTGAAAAAACCAACTTGCCAAGCAGTTCACTTGTGGTCAGATCTGAACTTAGGACACGCTTGTGAACTACTCTTTTTGGCTCTATCACTGACACTTTGCCATGGTTATTCATCCTGTACAATGTGACATCTCCTGCTATGTGATGTTACCTTTGTCTCACGACTGACATTGCTAAGCGTGAGAATAACCATACAGATGTCGAACAATGAATATTGCACATTGGAGATGAGTCCTTGGATGAAACTGCATTTCTGTTGAGTAAAATAAACTTTTCAAGGCCAGCACATACACTGTTAAAATATTTCCATATTACTTTCTAGTGTTCCAAAAAATTAGCTACTCATTTTCAGAAGACCAAAGGTTTAATCACCTCTGACTATAAAAACAGTATGATGAGAGAGAACTGATGTGAAAGACATCTTCGCCTTTGGAATCAGGACCAGTAATATCAACTTCCTTGAGCCAAACACTGAATATATACTGGGCAGGAAAAAGCGAGGATTCCGTTGTGGAATTCCACAGTGCTGATGAGGCAGAGTGCTCTTCCTTCAAACCTCTTTTGGAGTTACAGCCATGAGTGAAAAAACAAATGTGCTAGCCATAAAGCTCACTTGGGTTTTCCAAAATTAATCTGCTTTTGTGCTTAAAGAAGCATTGTTTTTCATGTACAGCTTGTAGTCTTTCTTATAAAGGAAGGATGAGTTTGCTTAAAATTTATGACAAAGGTGTGGTGGCTCTTGGTGAATCAGATTTTGGGTGTGAATAAGTGTGATCTAGGATTTGCACGAGCAGTCAGTCTTTACGTTCATATTTATTAATCCTGGCCTTAAAAAGAATAATTGACAATGATATACGAGGTGGTGAGTCTGAGTTTCCATGGACTTCTGCATAGGATGAAAGTAAGCAAGTTTGTTCTGCCATTCTACAAGAAGGTACCGAAAAGTAGTCTGACAGCAGAGCTATTTAGATGCTCTCCTTATTTACTTTGTATCTAGATTATTCAATACAGGTTCCCTTGTGAGACATAATTCCAATTTAAATTTCTTCTTATTTTAATTTTGCTATGAGACTGTTCTGGAGCTACTTCAGAGCTGATTAAGCTGTTCTCTGAAGATAGCAAGCAAATTCCACTGCAGAGAAGACAAAATAAGCTGATTTTTATCTATGAAACTCTATAGTGTCGCTGTCCTGTATCTTTTTTCAGTTTATATTAGAATTCATCTGACCAGACTTTTCTATTTCTTTGTCCTGTCTAACTGAGAACTGCCAGTACGCAGTATGTATCCTGCTATCATGGGAGTGAAATTGTATACATTTCATGAAAATTTCCTCTCCTTGTATTGGATTCATACCTAATTATAGGGCATTTATCATAAATAGGCCCCAACCCCATAACTACACAGAATTTATCTCTCTTTGAGTTTTTTGTTTTGTTTTTTTGGGGGGGCGGGGGTGGTGGTGTATTTATTTATTTATTTATTTATTTATTTTTATTACACTGTAACTTTAAAGCATGCATGTGGGTACTTATAAGGCCTTCTGCAAATAAATGAAAATGTATGCAAATGGACAATGTGGTGTTCCTTCGTAAAGGACATCAGGAGGTACAATAACTTGAAATTCACATTCCTATTTGCATTTGCCCTCCAATTTCTTGAAAATACCCAGACAGAATTTGCTGAGTTGTGTATTTAACCATCTTTACAGGCTGCATGCAGAACCTTTTGAAGACAAACCAGCCATTAGCAGCTGGAAGAACAATGCAAACCACTGTACTCTGTAACAGTTTTTACAGCTTAACTAGAACAAATAGCCTGATCCTTTGTCAATATTCAGAGGGCACTGGGTTTATTTGGTTTAGGTTTAAAAAAGTACAAGGTGTGCCACTGGTTGTGTTCATGTAGTATATTCATAAGTCGTGTTAAAAGTAAGGAGCTTCAAATGATGTTTGTTAGCAGCTAAAGATACCTTAGATTTTAAAAAATACTAATTAATCTCTTTTCCTGTGAGTCTTGTAAATCTCTTTGTCTGTAGTGTGAACAGGCAAGCCAGAAACCAGGAAGTTTGCTTCCTGGATAAGTTTTTTCCAGGCACCTACTTCAAAGTTTTAGAAAGCTGCTTCTAAATAACATATATTCAAAATGAAAACAGGTGAATACTCTGTGTTGACTGCCAGGACACCTCTGAGAAACCATCACCACTGGGGGAAGGAGCTCCCACTGATCCTGAATGAAACTATCACTGAGGAATGAAGTAGAGGAGACTCCATTCATAATCCATATTATTAGCAGCTTTTGTGACATTTTAGCTGTTAAAATAGTCTTACACCAAGAGCACTCTTCTTCCCTGCTTATGAAATTGCATACCGTACCTGTGAATTACTACTAGGCTAATCCACCAGATCAGATGAGGAGTTAGGAACACGACTAACCCAAATAATAAACTCAACTTAAATCCAAGTCAGCCCTCAGGTTTTCCACTGATTAAACTACAAAAACGTGAAGGAAACAGGAATGCCAACCGACAGAGGGAAGCGGTGCTGGCGTGCTGTGGCCACGAGCCTCTCAGCCAGGAACGTCCATGCCGGTGGGGTCGACAACAACAAAGTCTTGACTCCTTCTACAGTTTCTGAAGACAGATACAGTTCCTGGCAGGGAAAGTCTGACAAGTGCAGAATCTGTAACAGCCGTGTGGAGACCATGCTCTGACCTCTTTGGACCCGCCAAGGACCTTATCACCAAGCCCTACAATTTTTCAGCAAAATAAATGCAATATTAAGGGCTGAGGGCAAGGCCTGGAGACGGTAACATCCCACAGAGCTTTATCTGTTTGGAAGCTGGGCCTCCAGCGTAAAGCAACTGCTTTGCCTTTCTACGGCTGGCGGAGAAGATGACACCTCAAAAGGGCACTTAATTCTGCTTCGTTCAGACATACTTTACCCAGCTGGATCGTCCTCCAGAGGTTAGTCTCCCTCCATTGATCACAGAAAGAGCTTCAGTAACTACTTCACACTAGATGTCTAACTTTTAAATTGCTGAGGTTAGTGAGCTGAATCCCATTTCAGTTCCGCAGCTTCAGAAAGGTGGGGAGCTGGCTTGAATGATCATTTGTTCGGTTATTTTGCCAGTGCTGCGCCTGAGCAGATGTTTCTATTGAGCTGTCCACAATGACTCCAGAACTTCTCCCGAGTGCTTGCCATTAATTTAACAGTCAGTCATGTGTGAGCAGTTTAGATTGCTCCTCCCAGGAGTCCATTTCCTTTGTACTGAATTTTATCTATTTAAACTAATACACGTATGCTTTGCTTTCTCTAAATGCCTGTGCAAACAGCAAAATGTAATAATCCCAGTCTGACCCATGATGCTTTTTAAAAACCTGTGTGTGCTAGTATAAATGGGAAACTTTCTTGACTCAGATTTCCACTGTATATGAAAAGAATGTCAGAGATGCAGATTCAGATGATGAAATTAATAGATTCACAATTAAATACCTGGCAGTCTGCCTCAGGAATTCTGAAGAAGAATATAATCTCCCATCATTAAATGGTATTATTTCAAAGTGTATAAACACACCTTGTGTTCATCATCAGACCACAAATAAATATTATCAAGAGACATGAAACTGGGCCAGATGGAGCATGAGCCCAAGAGGCAGTTAACAAATAAATTAATTAACATTCAAATTAAAATAATTACAATTCTGATCACATACAAATATTGAGCTGTCAGATCTGAGCTTTGTTTGGAAAGATAGCATTTGCCCATATTGATGGATGGAAGAATCAGAGTAACTATTGACTTGAAAGCTCAAAGTCTATTAAACTCATCATCTCTGGACTCCACCTTTTGTTCACTGACACATCTGAGTGACATTTGCTTAATGGTTTGGTCTTGATAATATATTCAGTGTAATCTCTCCCACAAAGTGATTAACTGTACTGGAAATGCAGATGAAAAGGTGTATTCAGTGTTTTGCAAAGGGTTGCATATGGGGAGCATTACCTTCAACTTTTGTAGCTATCTAGGCACAGAAAGAGATAATCCATGCTCCGAGGTAGACTACCAGGCCTTTTCATACTACATGTAATGACCATACATAATAGATTTCAGAATAAAAACTGATCATCTCATCATGCAACACAGAGACAGTAACGATCCCTAATAATTAAGGAAGGGGAGCAACAACTCATTATACAATGGTTAATATGAAGGGTTAGAGGATTTAATTACCAAGAGTTCTCACTTAGGTTCAGCCAATAATAAAGGTCAGACATGTAAGAGTAACCTGATCCTAAAAAGAGATGCATACGTATAAATACTCACATGCACAGGCACACAGACACACACAGCCCATTGTGAGTGGCATAATTGAAATCAATGGGCCTACTCACAGGGTCTATGACTTATTTACTCTGTGGTTTCTCTAAAGTGGTCTGGTAGCAAGATTGGTCTGAAAGTAGTCGTCAAGTACATTTACATTCATTACAATGATGTAAAAAGGCCTCAGTTTAACTAGGAATAAGGCCAGGGGTACATTAAGTTAAATACATACATAAATCTTTGCACAATCAGAGCTTAAGGGCATTATGCAAAAGGTGGTGCTTTCATATGAAGTCATTTGATATAAGCAGTTAGCATAATTCATGTTACTAAACAAATATGAGTAAGGCAAGAACTGTACATTTAAGAGAACTTTGCCTGAAAAAGCTCATTACTTTCTGATTGTTATTTCTCCTCTGCCCTTTCCTACTTCACTCTTTTGTAAGTACATGTTGATACCTTCTGTGGCAAGGAAATTGAAAGCATGTTGTTCTCTTTGCTTTAAATGACCGATCCATGATTTCGTAGACCAGGAAAGCTTCCTCTCCCCTCGTTCACCCTCCAACAGGACCCGTCTTCTGAGCAGCAAACTAAAAGCCAGATTTGGCTACCATTGAATTTCTTACGGACTTCCCACGCACCTGTCCCAGCCCAGAAGTGCTGATGAGAGATGAGGCCGTTCCTTCTCCTCGCCGCACCACTACACACAGGGCAGGGTCTGTGCTCTGCAGCCACGACCGCGGAGTGCGCGGTCCTCCCCCACGGCCACGCTGCGACAGCAGCTACCCGTGCACGAGCCATTTACCACCTTCACAAAGTATTTAGTCTCCATATAAACGTTTGGTCCCTCGTGTGGAAATATTATTACGACGGTTTGCCGTTCATGGGATGGATGCAGTGGAGTTTTGGAAAACAGTCATGTGTGCTCACATATGGAGAACATATATGAATTAGTAGAGCTGCCAAAGGCATAGATTGAATTCGCTTCTCTTCTATCAGTCACCAGTTTTTCATCATGAACAGACTGGTCTCAATTTGGTCTGTTAGACAGTGGTTTAGGTTGCTGGCATTTTCTCATTCTCCTCACCACTTTCTTACAAAAAGAACCAGATAGGGCAAAAATTAGAGCGATATACTGACAGAACTGAAGTAATGCAGCAGCCCTTCCCAGTCTGGGCAGGGTTACAGCGGCACTGAGGTATGTGAACATGTTTATATGTGTGTTTACATACTTATCACTAAAAGATATTCCTGTACTGGGAGGGCAATATACTACTGGAGTAAGCATATTTATGATTCCAAACAATGCCCGTCCTAGTCAAGCTATATTAGTAAAAATACCAGATGTCAGCATATAGGGAAATAAAACCTATAGGGTTTGGCAGCTTAATAAATTGGTATAATAAACCCTGTATATGCCATAGCTGTCACAATTGCAAAGGAATATGCATCAGCTTAAACCACCTCTGTTGAAGTTTAGCTGATCGCATTTCACTTCAGAAGGGGACTAGTTAAGCATATGCACATGGCCAGTTAGTGGCAGCTCGTGAAAATTTGAAACTGAATATGCTATGATAGCCAGGTTGTTCAAAATGTTCCATTGCATCTTCCATTAAAATGACATGGGAACTGCTAGTGCCAGATTTTTGTCTCTAACTGTTCCAGTTGTGAAGAAAATTTTGCCAGTGTACTTTGTAGCTCACCAACATGACGGTTTCAAGATTTTAGACTGCAGGAATTGACATCTCTGAGAAGTGTGGCTAGCACTGCCAGAGGATGAAAGCTCAGATGCTTAGTGGAGGCTGTTTAAATATACTATTTATTAATTTTGCTCACAGTGGTGGAGCAAGTATCGTATTTGGAAGGCCAGCACAAAGTACTCTTCCACATATTGTTCCCTTAACCGGGTATTCTCCAGGGAGCTCAGTTCCACAGTAACGGCAATGTCCAACCCAGGTGGGCACCTGAGCTGAGATCCATGAGTGCCAATGGCCAGATTTAAACTACAGATTTACATCTGTAGATCCTAGAAAACTGGCACGGAGTGCACATTCAGAGCATCTATCCAGTCTATCACAAGTAACGTTACATAAAGATGATTAAGGGACTGGAGTACCTGACGTATGAGGAGAGGCTGAGAGAGCTGGGACTGGGCAGCCCGGAGGATCTTGCCAGTGTGCATAAACGCCTGATGGGGGAGAGCAAAGAAGATGCAGTCAAACTCTCCTCGGTGGTTCCCAGTAAGAGGACAAGAGGCAAGGGGCACAAATGGAAATACAGAAAATGTCACTTAAACAGAAGGGGGGAAAGAAAAAAAGAAAAAAAGAAAAAGTCAGTGTGGTGGCGGTCAAGCACTGGACCAGGTTGCCAGAGAGGTCATGGTGTCTCCATCCTTGGAGATGCTCAGAGCTCGGCTGGACACAGTCCTGGGCAACCTGCTCCAGCTGACCCTGCTTTGAGCAGGGAGGTGGAGTAGATGATCTCCAGAGGTGACTGCCAGCCTCAACCGTTCTGTCATTCTCTGATTCCACACCGACGTGCTTCAAAGCGAGAGTTAATTTGTCGCTGGAGCTGGGAAGATTGCTGCCCTTTCTTTCCCTTCGGTTACCTTCTCCTACGTTGAGCCTTTGTATCAGTGCTGCTGTTTGTCCGGACTGTGATTATTTCCCTCTACTCTCCCACTGACTTCAAAGGGAATCAGACCATGTTCTAAAGGACATCATGTTAAGGTGTCAAAGATTGTCTCCACTGAAGAAATCAGTGGGAATGAGACACTTGGCTCACCTGTGAATATCTGCAAATTCAGCTACATTCCTAAAATACATTCTTTAACATTTTTATCCATACATATATCTGGCCTTGATAGTTTCCCGACCCAAATCAAATTCTTCTGTGCTTAAGAATTCATCCCCTTTGTGGCTCTGCAGCTTTAGTCACTGCATTTATTCCATTCCCTACTTTCCAATTTTCTATATTATCTGTTGAGGGCAAAGTTATCTTTTTAAAGAAGAGTATTTTACAAGCCCTTGTTAATTCTATTACATTGACTCCTGTTTTCCCTCTTTAATTCCTCCCCCAGGTCCATCTAGATTTTCTTACAGTTTCTGTTTTCCTGTCAAAGTGGAATTTCTTTAATAACCACGAGACCCCTTAAAGCAAGAAAAATCCAGCTGCACCAAAGCTTACCAAACTTCTTCCTCGGCTTCAGCAATAAAAGCTGAAGTTGTATTATAGCAGTCAAAGTTGATTTTGATTCTCACAGGAACCAGTTCAAGGTTTTGAAGATCTTTGCATGAACTGATTACGTGCCAAGTAATTGTGAAAAATTAACACTGGGACACCTGAATAGGAAGATATGGTATGGTCTTATTATCTACTTTCCTTTTTGTATATATATGAGAGAGAGAGAGAGAGTGCAAGAGAGTGAGCATATGGTTATATACATGCATATACATAATATGAATATACATATATACTTCAGTCATATATATACTCACAAATATATATATGTACACAAATACATATATAGGAACATATACAGACATACTTCACTCACTTCTAATCACAATATACTTTATTGATTTAGGTAAATATAGTCAGTATTTCCCTGTAATGAAAACACCTCTGCATGACTGATCAGAAGGCAATATTGGATACCATTGACTTCTCTTTTCTGTACTGCAGGTGTTAATGCACTTAGAAGTGCTACACTTTCATGATTAAATTTGCCCTCAGGAAAAAAGGAAGTATTTGTTCCTCATTAGCATTTTTGCTAGATGGGATCCCACAATCCACTTTCAGGAACAAATGAGGCATTTTCACTCATCACTGCAGATGCAATATATTTGTGAAATAGGCTTTTAAGAAATGCAAATTAAGCAAAAGCTATGAAAATACATGCAGACGGGGAAAAATATCCCAAACTTCTGATAGGAGAGCCATTCCTCTTTGGCAGAGCGTTCTCCTGGAAAACCGCACGGTGCAGGGCTTGAAGTCCCCACCCTGACTGCTCTTGGCTGGCAGCAACTACAAATCCCTGCAGCCGAATGCCTGTGAGTTTTTAGTAATCTGTATGAAACAGACTACTGCTTCCAAGCGTTTTTTTGGTGGCCCACTGCTCCCGTCACAGATTCACTCCACTAACCTATCTCGTAACCTTGGCAGAGAGGGCAATTTGTGGTCAGATGAAAACTGACCAGCTCCTTTAGCCTCGAGGTTGGTTTTCCAGATGACATTTTATAAGGGTAGTGTGGTGAATTTTTTATGGCAAAGCACCTCTTCAGACATAGTACATCCAGGCTAAGAGGCTGTTAATCCATCTACTGTCATGAGCAAAGTGTTTGTTTAATTATGTTCCCAGGCAAATAAAGATCTCGGTTGGCTGAGCCCTCATTCTCTTCCCTCTCCTCTCCTCTCCAAAATTTTAACGTTTCCGTATATACCTTACTTCTCGTCAGAAACTTCCGGAAGAATATGAATTTCAAAAATAAATACTGACTAAGGATTACTGAAGCATTTATTTTCCAGGAAAAAACAGTCAATTTATGGAGTACATGATATATTGTGGTATATCGTATAGAGGATGATCTATTAATGTGACTGAAAAGTCTAAAAAAAGGAGTTAGAAGTAAAAATAAAGTATTTTTATGTTATCAGAACAGCTCATGGAAAGATTTACCCCAGAGGATTTCAGTAGAACTGATTTATTCACTCAAAATATTTCCATTTCAATGAAATTGTGTTTTCCGCTGGAAACACTTTGCCTCATTTTTTTAATCACCCCTGTTCAGTATTTTGTTGAATCTGAAAGCATATTGCTCAATCTTTTCTTCCTGGAGGGAAATGCTCAAGTCCCAGACACATTTCATTTGGTTAAACTTAGAGATACTTATAATATTTCTTAGCACATTGTGCACACTCCTTGTCAGAAAGCTATTGAAGTGAATATTTTTTTAAGCCATTATTGAAGAATTCTTATTTAATAAAACTCCACTCAGTAAATGCTGCATTTTCTGTCTCAATTTTCTGTAAGTTTCAGACAGGTAATTTCAGAATTCCTTGAAAAACTACAGACTACAGATTCAGAGTCCAAGCTAATATTTCTGCTGCCTGCCATAGATATATATTGTCAGACAGAAATTTAACACTGTGTTGCCAAATGTTTCCTTTCATCACACTCTCATGAAATATTGATAATGTGCCCTGAAGAGGTCAAACCTTGTTCCTGTGCAGTATTTTTTTTCTATGAAGGTGTCATAAAATTCTTTTTTCTTGCTTTATTATCTCATTGGTAATATCCTGGGCCTGTTATTCATTTTTTTATGCATGCATACTGTTTTCTTTCATTAGGCACAGTCCAACTCTCCTGCAAGGGCCAGTCCGCGGCACACAGATGAGGGAGGAGAAGCCATTTAAAAAAAGCTGTTGACTTGTTTGCTTCCCTCATCTGCTTGTCCCCATCGTCACTTTGTGGTTCGTTTTTCCACTGGCTCAGCAGGACCTGTGGCACTGCGCTGACTGCGGGGTCACTGAAATGATGGGTTATTTTGGGGAACATTCTTCTTTCGACCATTTCTGTAGCGTGCAGTATGGCCTCATAAACTACTCCTTCTGTAGATCCGAGAGGACGAGGGCGAGGAATCAGCAGCGGGATGGATGGGAGATGAATAAAACTTTGTAAGTCAACTTTGCTGCTGAAACCCGGCTGTCCAGGAACTACGGCTTCGGGCTACTTTGCTGATATTATGGGAACTGATGGGTTGGAAGAACAGGGGCTACACATCAGCTATTTCATTTTTAGTTATGTGCTTGACCAGGGTTAAGTAAAATGATACAGGGTAAACAAACCAACCAACCCTGAATCCTTTGCCCAGACCTGATTAAAATCAAACATTTGGCTGAAGCAAATGAAGGGGATCCCATGACCTTTTGGAGGAAGTAGAATGGTCCAGTGGAAGGGAGGAATGCAATGGAAAGAGAAGTAGGTGACCAAGGGGGACATCAGAGCCCTCTTGAAGGCAACACGAGATTCCCTGTTAGCTTCAAGGGGACAGAGACATCACACTGGGCTCTGCTCCTTGCTCTGATACAGCACGTAATTACGCTGGCTGCTGTGTCTTCAGTCACAACTTTTCCAAATAATTCCATATGTGCTTTCAGCAATTTAAAGAGAGAATAAGCATGTGGATACAACTCCTCAGTGACCCCAGAGAACTGCATAAGGCAGCGGAGGCGACTCGCTTTTTTGCCACCTTTTGTGCTCATCCAGGCTCCAGGTTAATATGTCTGTGAAATGCCTGTCTGTCTTTTGTCAGACAAAAAGTATTTTACCCAATACAAGGTGACTCTGGGTTGGACTTTATAAGCGATAAAAAATTAATTAATAACCGGACCAAAACTTTATGGTTGCTTGAGGACTAGTCATCATGTGTTGCATAGAGAGAAAATAATGGGACCTTCCAGAGAGAAAAAAAAAAAAAAAAAAGCTGGAGACTAGGCACAATCAAAGCAGAAATCAGGTACAAATGATTAACAAATTAGTACATCAAATATCTTGTATTGTGAATTTGACCTCCCCTGGCCTCCCAAGTCCTTCATACTAGGAAACAATTGTAAATAGAAAACTAGGAAAATATTTGGATTCATTAGAACTTGAAAATTTAGCATAATGAATTTCAATTTAAAAGACTTCAGGAAAAAAATAGAAGAAAACCAAACCAAACCAAAAAACCCCAAAGTGCTAAACAACATTTTCACAAAGCTAATTTTGTGACAAAATAGTCTGAAATGGCATGCCAGAATCTGTTTGCCTGTCAGCTCTGCTGCTATATAACTTACAAATATGCTATTAGCATTCTAGCACCTCATCCTAGCACTTACTTTCATACAGAATTAGCCCTGCATGCAAGATGTACACACATGTCTTTTTGTGACATAGCAATGCTGATTTAAAAACTGGAATTCACAGTAACCCAATAAAAATGAGGGCTGTAAATTAACGGGGCATAATGTAGTCTTTGCAGTTCTCCAGAGTCCTTGAATAAATACAAAATTAAATGAGGAAGAAATGTAAGTGAAAAGAAACAGCCTTTTCTTCAGATGGTCTGCATTTCTAATTGAAAATTTTGGCTGGCATTAGTTGGCAGGAGCATGGAACACACAGCGTGAAAGGTCAATAAATGAGCCTAATATATGGAAAAAATGCCTTACGGGAGAAGCTGATGGACACCATCAGTTTTAGAGTTACAGATCCTGCTTGTTTACCCATTTCAAAGCCCTTTCTAACACTTCAGTGATACAAGTCCATCACATTGACTGACAAGAACCTAATCTGTTCAGGTTCCAAATTAGGAGATGTAGGGGAAAATATGTCAGTACTTAATGTCTATCCAGTTCACATACCTCATAGAAACCCCATATTTGTAAAAGAATAATGCTGAAGAGAAAATACACGTTTCATTCTGCAACACTAATAGGCTGTGCCAGGGGTATTTTAATGGCTTGGAAAACACAAGTGGTGCCCGAGAAGAGACAAATTAAAAGAAGCCTTACAAAACATACCTGAATCATGGTGACACTTCACATTCATTTAACAATTCACAATAATTGTATTTTAGACTGTTTTGTGCTCAGCCTCAGAGGAATTCTCTGCTGACTTCTACAATACAAAACGAATACGCTTATTTAGATGGTGAGTCCTCCAGGGGCAAAGACTGTCTCTTATCGTATGTCTTTTACTGGACCTGGCATAGTGGGTTTTGTCTTGATGGTGTTGTAATACAAACAAGTAACATATTTGAAAGCCAGAGGATCCAAGTCCTGCTTGCTTAGGAAGCAAACGTGAACTATACAGCGTAAGGAGTTTAATGGCTTCCTACATAACAGTCATTCATCGCTAACAAGGAGTGTATGAATCTTTTTGCATTCATTCCACAACCCCAAGCTACTCGCTAATAATAGCAATAATGAATAATACCAGAAGCAAGTGAAATATGTTTGATTTCCTGTCATTGCATTCTTCTCAGAAACTCAGCAGTGGTTCTGTATGAAATCTGGTAGTTGCATTAAACTACATTTTCAGTAGTGCTTAAATTAAAACTCTGCACCCAGATGCCAGCTGACCCTGTATGCGATGGGTCTGATGATAACATGGAAGAAAGCCCAGCTCATGGATTTAGAAAGTCAAGGTCTTTTGGCATGGCCAAGGCCTTGCTCTAGATAATAAAGTAAATATTTTAGATAACCTTTTGTTTTCATTATCTGTACATGGCTTTGATTTGTTTTATTTTCTTACTTTCAAACTTTAAATCCTCAAGGATCACAGCTTCAGATTAGCAAGAAGCCCTGCAATTACTGAAGTGCAGCGAAGGGTTTTGAGGAGGTGATCAGCACCCGCTTTGTGGCTTTCATTGGAGTTACTCTTCAGCTACCTGAAGAGTTACAAATGCCTAGTAAAAAAATAGAAATGGACAACTCAATGTCTGTAATATCTTCTTCCTGACGTATCTTCCAAGTTTATTCAAAAACATTTCACTAGACCTTGATCCTTAAGTGATATAAATCAGTGCAGCTTCACTGATGTTAAAGAAAGAACCTGGACTTAGCAGCTGAGATTCAGGCCTGTGCTTTTTATATTGCAGAGGCTATATTTACATTTGCAAGTAGTATGGTGCAGGGAGTAGGAAGAGCATGGATCTCAAGCTACAGAGTGAAACAGAGATACAGAGGAGCCAATGCCCATACCGTGCAGAATGCAGGGATTTTACTTTGGGTTAGTTTTCCCCATAGAGTGAATTCCCAGTACCAGTTGGCATAGAGTGGAGTGCTGGGTGCTTCTGGTTTAGTTTTGTCCTAAAGGATTCTGGTTTAGGTGCTCCAAGACTACACCAATATGCAGACCAAACCATGTTTAGGTGAGGTGACTGGGAAATCTGTTTCAAAAGCACAGTCCCGATATGAACAAACACAAATCAACAGCATGAATCAACATAGTAAATCTAGAGTGTCCTCTCAGACAAATTGACCTTAATTTTGAAACACGCCCCTTCAGGACTGCACCAACTGTGTGTGTTATTATAATCCTGAATATTCTTCAGAAGACCAGTTTGACCTACAGCCATACGAACGTAATCTGCTTTCAGCATTCTGAGCTTTTCTGAGGCAAACATTTGCTCAGTTATGAAACTCTAATTTTCATATTCTCCAAGGAAGTGCAACATGGAATACGACAATAATGTGTTGTCCCACTAGCTACTTCTTAGTAGGGGCACAGGGCATAATTTCAGGTTCAGAGTCAGGGTACCTGCTTAGATGCCTAGAATTAGGTTGAGAGAGTAACACCAATGCCCTTAACGACAATAAAGTCTCCTCCTAGTAAATACTGTTTCACTGTGCTGAAGTCCTACTGTAAGCAGAATGGATGTCTTCAGACTATTGTTGAATTAATGAAACTAAGTTTAGGTTCCATTAAGCTTTAAGTTTAGTATATAACAAAGGCAGACTGCTTTGCCAAAACTAGACTTACAAAATGTGTGGACAAAGCATGTGCCAGTCAACATTTTCTAGAACCACATTTTCGTACTTAACCTAGACAAGCCAGAAAAGACAGAGAAAAAGCACACAGTGAGGGATAAACCAAAGATATTTTGAGGAAGCAGAAGATGTTTATGTATTTATAAAATATTCTGTTAAAAAAGAAGTCCATCCTTAGACTTCAGTCTAATCTTGGCAAAAGAAAAACTATTGTTTTCATTTCTATTGCTGCAGCATCTGGGAGGTGTCCCTGTTGTGTTAAAAAGAACACAACTCTAAAGCACTTTTGCTTTGGCTGAAGATATTTTACCCAGTAGCTTTGGGAAATTTACTGCTAAGCATCACACAGCTAATGCAGAAGATCTAAATCTCTCGGCTGTCTGAGCAACGCTTAGCTTTACGATTCAGAATACAAAATGCAAGGCTCAGAGTATATCACAGGCAAAGGACTGAAACCCAGAATTGCACCTTGAAAACAAGAAAATAATTCTGTAAGAATACAGGAAGCATGTTTTTTATTGTAAATGTCTTGCAGAGGAATCTTCCTTTAAGGAATGTGTTCAAATGTCTCTGGAGAGGTTGAAAGTACCAATGCTTGTGAGCAATACTTACACAAGCCTCAGAGTGACATGGAGTATTATCTATTATTTCTACTGAAAGTCCGTTGAAGCACAACAAGAAGACTTCTAGAGACTTTGTATGAGATATCAAATGGAAAACAAAGGCACAAAGTTTGTAGCACCCTGGTATATAGGGGGATCAGGAGAAAGAGTACAACAATCTCCTCCTTTTAGGTTAGGAACAGAAACAAAGGACAATATCCTTATAGGTACCCAGATATCTGTCTGTGAACTATTGCATTTTAGTTGTGTACATAGGCAGGAAACATACTGGTGATATATAATTTTTAAATACAGACAGCTTCCATTTTCTATTCTGTTTTCTTGGCAAGCAGGTCTGAGACACATCCTGATTCTTCCCTCACTGCAGGCAAGAAGGGCAAGCAGGGGTACGTCACTGGGCTGCTGTGATATTCGCCACGGCAGGGGCATGGAGGGGCTGGTGGGAAAAGAACTGATGCACAACTTTGGATTTTTAAGTCTTTTAAAGCTCCAGGGATGGCACAATGGGAGAGTTAAACACCCGGGAGGAGGAGCTGCCTTAGGCTAGCATGTTGAGGAAGAGGCTGTCTCTAAAGCCAGGTATCTAGCGGGCAACTCCACAGAGCTGGAGAGTAGGAAACCTGGTGCACAGGGGTAAGTCCCACCTCACCCTCATGCACCCCCCATCCACGCTGGTTCCTCTGTGAACAGTCAACGCTTGAAACTTTTGGGTGACGTTTCTGGATGGCAAAGGCTTGCGGTGGGAGACGTGTTCTACTCCTTCCCTTGGAAGGCAGGTCGGTGTGCAGCAGAACGTTCAAGACTGACACAGAGAGAGAGAGAGGAGAGGGTGCAGCTCACCAGCTTGGTGTAGCGGGCACTTGCATCGGAGAAGATGCCTCGAGTTCTGATTTCTGCCTCAAGGAGACTTTCAGCATTTGCTGAAGCTGGTAGCACAGATGCATTTTGCAAGGACGCCTGTCCTGCTGGGTTTGTGCTGGTGAAACAAGCCGAGGAACAGCCAAGCCCAGGCACGAGGAGGGGCCGAGCCCCTCAGAAACCAGAATCAGCTCCGGGTACGGGCACTTCTCTGCGCTTGGAGACCTTCACGTTACAAAAAGAGGCACATCCAGGCTTAGGCAGCAGTTATGATGTTTATTTTCAAGGTCATGACTTTATTCTGTAGCCCTTTTGTTCTAGGCACTAAAGTTCTTGATTAGAGTTGGCCCCAAGTGACTTGCCCGAGGCTGTGGAGCAGCAGTTTCTAGGAAAGCTGGATTTTCTCAGGGCCTGTCACAGCAGAGGATGTGGTCATGGGCAGGCAGGAAGAAATCCCTAAACCGGCAGCGACCTGTGATGAATCAGCTCTTTTGCTCTCCAGATCCCACCATGGTAATACTGACTTCTGCTTGCATGGGAAAGAGAAAGATTTTTACCCAAGCCAGTGTGTCTATTTTGTGTTTGCACAGGTCAGGAATCATCTTTGTCCAGCCTGCCCACATTACGCAGTAACACAATATGCTGGATTTCTGTGAGATAAACCACTGTCAGCTTTATTAAGGAAGAATTTTACCTTGCCGATTAATGCAAGCAACAAGCCATTTCAAAACACCAGTGGATGGATTGTGGGAATGAACATTTCAGTGCAGCTTGTTCAGGCTTGTGCTGGTATTTGGTGCTGAAAAGAGCTTTTAGTGATGTCTGTGGGAAACTTCAAATAACAGCTTTAAGAATTTGCCTGACAATGAGCCTAGAGAAAATACCCTGGAATTACGAGATATTTTCCTTTCAAAATAATCACACGTTAATCATACACATTATAATGAGTAATATCACTTCTTCGCTCAAGAAAATTCAATTTCTGTATTTCTAACACTTGAATCTGGGCTCAAATCACAGGTGGTAACTACTATTTGCAGTTATCATTTTTCATTGCTTTTCAGTCAGAAGTCTTTTTTTTTCAACTTTGGGGGAATGAATAAGACAAAAATATATATGTGCTCAGGAAATGTATCTGTTTTGCCTGTCACTCAGGCGAAAAGAAAAAAGCAAGAAAATTTGTTGGAAGAAAAAAGCCAGCAATTCCAACGCAAATCAATAAAATATTTCTTACGGTTTAAGCATAGGATTCAGATAATTCAATTATCTTTACAGTGTGAGCACCTACCTTGGAGCTAGATATCCTAGATCGCTTTTCCAATCAATAGAGTGAACTAAACACTTTTAAGGTGCAAAAATCTAACCTATTTTAGATATCTACTTTAGGAAGAAATGAATTTGTCCTTTGTTTCTTCCCACTGACCATCAAATGGTGTCATACAAGTAGGCATCTACCTGTAGTCTGATGAATTCTATTTTAATTGACTAATAAAACCAAGTTCCATTGAATATAAGCAACAGTTGGGGTTTTGAAGTGTTTTATTTGAGGGTTTTCTTGTTGGTTTTGGGGTGGGGGGGTTTTTTGCCTTCATATGAAGCGTTACACTTCTGCCACAGCTAGTTATGGCTGGGATGGACTCACGTTTCTAAAAGCATTACAGCCTCCTGAGCGGTTGTTCTGCTAATCCACTGGGGCTAAACCACAAGCAGTGGACGTAAGGAATATTTCTACCTTGGGTTACATTAGCTGAACTTTGGGATTTTTTTTGTTCTCTGTGAAGTGAGGAATTTGCTCCTCTTTCTAGGCTCATATGAACATTTTAATGTGGGCTCCCCTACTCTTACAGCTGTCCAGATTTTCACCTCTGCTCTCCCTCCATTCTGGCCTGTTCCTGCACTGAGTTACGGTTCTGGCTGGGTTTGCTGTTGTTTAGATGCTACTCTGGACTCTTGAAAATGCTGTGTAGTGGTGAGGTCGTGCGATGAAGATGTGGACCCTTCTAAAATAGACCTTTTTTCTAATGTGGCACACATCACTCTATGTTTACTAAGATCACAGAGAACTGGATTTGAGGGTTCAGGTAGTCCTCTTGAGCCCCCTGTTCCCATATTCCTACAAAAGCATGCAGTACAATCAGCATAGATCTTAATCCAAAAATTCACTTAACTGCAAACTCACGAGTAGCCATATTGCCTTCAATAGCATGAACTAAAGTTAGGCACATGTTTGTCAAGGGCACAGGCAGGTCAAGAAAGTTTAAAATGAGGCTTTTCATAAGGCAGACATACTTGCCTAATTATAGGTATTCTGTATCTCCTGAATTATTTGCCAGAAAGCTTGTATCAGGGCTCATAATTTTTTGTGGAATATTTCCTAGGTCCCTGCAGAAGTAAAAGCAAATACAAGAAACCCAGGGAATTCACCTAGTTTCAAACGAAACCCAAGGAGCTCCAAAGAGATTTTATTTTTCACACTGTCTGGATAAAGCCTGTTTCACTCCCTGTGTAAATTCCCATTGACTCGAAAGTGTGCCAGCATCTGTTTTACCTGCCCATTGATATCTTCATGTGATAAGTATGAATAATGGGCATAAAAAGGAAGGAAGGCCACCAATAACAGGGTAGAAACCAAATCAAAAGTCAAAAGTTTTCAGTCTCTTAGGCCCTGGAAATGGTAGGGCTACGTTCAGCATCGGGCACAGGTAGAGGTGGAGAACCGAGGGACACTTTGGTCCATTGGGCAGCATGAGGTAAAGAAGGATGTCTTTTTGGTCTGGAAAACCTTCTAAATTATGCCTGGGGACTCTTCTTGTTTAATCATTGCTCACAGCCATTGAGTGTGACAGAATCTGCCTATTTCAGTGTCCTCGTGTAACCTAAGAGTTTATGTCACTCAGCGATAGCTAAGCAATAGCTAATGTGAGAGCCCCTTAAAGTATGATCCTTTACAAGCAGATGTTTTCATGTTTTCACTTCCAGCTTATATGGTCCAAAGCTGCGTACTGTCACAGGGACGGGAGTGTTGTTAAAGTCCGAGACTTGAGACCATCCCCCACCCGCTCAGTGTCCTTCTCCTCTCTTGAACAGTAGTTGGAGAAGTGGGAGGTGATGCATTAAATTTTGTTAATACTTTTGGTTGGTTTATCCTTTCTATTTTGACATTGTATCTTGTATCTGTCATTTTTATAGATGCACATAAAATTGGTTTAAGGAACAGATTCAATTTGGTTTCCAATTTTTAACCAGTGTTGCTCATAAATCATACACAATATGTATCGGTTTTAAGAGAAAAAGGCACGGATGTCCAAGGCTTATGAATTCCTCGCAGCTCATAAATTCTCCTGGAAACCTGACTTGTAATAATGTGGGCATACAGTTTCCACTTCCATTTTTCTGTAACTTTGACTAAGCCTCGGACCAAACTTAAAACCTGATTTACCATAAAGAGGTCATGAATTGCATCTGTTTATTCATTTTGTTAGAAACTCAGCATTACTAAGCCTGACAGATTATTCTCTATCTTTGATTATACTGATAACGGGGACAACATTGCTGTACATGGATGGGAGGAAGGTGAAGGTTCACTTTCCTACATTAGCTATGGAGGTTTCAATCTGAAAGCTGCAGAACCGCTCTGTATGCCACTGATTTCTGGCAGAGTTGTGGTATCAACTTGCACTTTTGTTCACCAAAGTTCTATCTTTCTCCTTTTGCTTTTTTCACATCAGTTTTCTCACCTCTTGGGCAACTCTTAGAAAACTTCAGTGACTCTTGAGAATTTTAGTCCTCCACCCAGGAACCAAACCAGTACAGATCTCTTAAGGGTGAGTATTGGAGAAAGGGCATCTTGTCCAGGAAAGTATCTTTGATATGATAATCCTATCATATTGGAAAGAGTTTTACCCACACACTGAGGCTGATCATAATTTCTGAGGCTGAATTAGTATTTTTATTGTTTCTGGAGGAATGAGACATTTCCTTTATAGAAACGGTGCTGATTTCAATCAACACTAATGAAATACTTTATCAGCCTACTGAAATGCATGTGTGATGTGTAGCTCATATCTAAAGGAAAATTGATCATTATTGAAATTTTTGAGAACTCAACATCTGCCTCATCAAAATTGTCAGGAAAAATCAAAGTATTTTTATGAAGTCATACTGAAATGTTTTTTGGGGGGGGGGTCAATTAAAGTATTTTCATAAAAAATATAATAGCGTTTTAATTTAAAACAAAACATGTTTGATAATATGTTTGGACTTCATGCAATTTAAATTTTGGACTTCTGATTATATTAAATTTATGTGCTGCTTTAAGACATTTAAGACTTCGCTTTTTCTTATTTCCATGAAGTGAATAATCCTCTTCTGGGTCCTGTTACAGTTCCTCATGTTTTCTGAGCTCTTCATATATACACAGTACAGTGATCTGGTACCCGTATCTCTTGTAACTGGTTTTACAAGGGGAATTTATATCTGTTTGGTTGAAGCCTCGTAAAACTGTAGTTGTTTAGATCCAGAGATTTCCATTCGCACATGAAAAATCTACACAAATTATTTCATTAAGAGCTTCCACTTCCATTTCACACAGAAATGATTGTGTGCCCATTTTTTTATACCTCTTGAATCTGTAACCAATTCATTTTTAGCTCTAAAATACATCATGTGGGTAGAGGTTGACTTCCTGCTTTAAGAAGGAGCTGCGTTTTTCAGCTGCAGTCTGGGACAATGATCATCTTTTATTGAGCTGCTGTGCTTGTTCTTCCTAAAGTAGTATTTCCAAAATTATGGTCCTGACCTCAAGTCATGACACTTTGTCACTTTTTATTTGTGACACTTACAAGGAATGCAAGCCCAAGGGGAATTCAATTCAGAAGTCAGGCTCACAGGGGGAAGCAAAATCAGGGTTTGCAAGGGAGGAAATATGACTGAACAGGGCGGTGTGATTCCATAAACACCTCTAGCAGATGGTTTTTCCCCTATTCCTACTTTTCAGACTCAGTAGCAGCTTCTGTTTCAGCTAATTGTCTTTCAGAAGGATTTTCTGGGAAGCTGAAGCCAGTCTATGATCAAGGATGCGCAGAAGCAGAGAAGAATCGAAAGCTTTTCTCTCCTCAGCTCAGACAGGAGAGAAATCGTGAGATCAATTTCCCCACAGCACAGACTTGTCAAGTTTACCTGCGTACTCCTCCAAAATTTCTTTGATCGAATTCCCTCTCATCAGGAAATCAAACCCTCTTAAAAGTGGTTCCTTTGTGGACTGGCTTTGGTGTTGCTTGGCTGCGACACTCTGCCGATGACATTCATTACAACCAGGTGTTATCAACACAGCCCTTAGGTTGCTAGAATACATTCTCCTTGCTATTTCAAATCCAGTTTAAAAACAATACAATCCCGATAGTCTGGGAAGGTCCTGGTGCATGGAAGAAGTTTATTTTGATAGACAGTGAATGCTTTTTTACTTGCCTGGATTTAATTTAATTTTACTTATTTGGGGGACCCTTCACTAAAAGTTCTTTCTTTGAAATTAAACATGAATTAAGAGGTAAATGTCCCTGCCAACTCTGAAGTTCAGTGATACATTCTCAATTGATATGATGTACTTGATTGTAATTGATATGATGTACTGGTCTGTAGTCTACCATTTTCTGGCAACATTAGGATTTGTGGTGTGGCTTGTCTCCAATGCAATAAATGTATTATCTTAAGAATCAGTCCAGAGCGTTCTTTCTTTATAGGTATTAGGGCCATTGGATAAATTAAGTAAAACCAACATCCATTAAGCAAACCTTTAAATTTATTGTTTTCATGTTTTATGGACATAAAAATGTACATAACTTGAAGGCAAATTAGATAATATAAACATTAAGTTACATTTGCATTTGCAATTCTTTGGCTTAATTCACCTCAAAACCTGGAAGGTCATTTAGAAGATGGGCAATGATTCCCTTTGCAGTATCATTCCTAATGCTTCCAGTGTGATAACGTAATTTACAGGGATAAAGGAAGATTGAAAGAAAGAAGAAAGTGGAGGATTTTTGTCTCAGAAAGAACTTTTAAATGATCTGATATAGTGAGGGCCGTAGGTTAAACTGTACCTTTCATAGCTTTTCCCAGAGCAGGCAGGATACCAGTTAAAGAATTATTCCTAGAATGCCATAACGTTAAACAGAACGTTGAGTTGAAGAGGTGTTATTTCCAGAGAAAAGTAAATATTTAAGCGGTCTATTAAATCTACTAACATGTCCCACTGATAGAGGCAGTGGGTTCAACAATGCTTGGAAAACCCTGTCTTGTGTGCTGTAAATTGATTACATGGTTGTTTATGCAGCGGATTGGCCAGTGGAGGAGGTCAGCCTGCATTTATCCTGGAGTCTGCAGTTGGAAAAAGGTTCTTCCCAAACGTGTGGAGGGTGAGTGAGTCTGCTGATGGAGTTCTGTGGGACTACAGGCTGCTCTTGCAAGCACACAAGTGATTAGGTTAATTAAAGGCCATAGGCTTACATAGTATTTCATTATTAAAAATGAAAAGGAGCTGTTTCATTTCCACTGTGGCATGTCAATTATTTCTTTTCTGATACACGGCGCTTAACACTTCTGATTTGGAAATCGTAGGCCTGACCGTTTAGTGTGCTGTTTATCTGATGAAGTCATCCCACTAACGCCAATAGAGATATGGGGGGTGAAATCAGTGTAAGAGAGAGAAGAGCTGGTACCATAAACTTAAAAAAAAATAAAATCCCTAGCTTAAGTACCCAGTGACTACCCCAAATTTCAGCTTCCTTATTTTCTTTTAAGTAAGTTTTTTCTCTTGACTGTGTTTTGTGGAGTAAAATGTGGTGACTTAAAGCCATAAGGCTGGAAAAATGGAAGATAAACTCCAAGAAAACCCCAAATATTGGGTTTTAATTGTCATGGTTTTTAAACTGTTCAGTGATTTTGAAAGCAGAGGTTGATGGTGACTCCTATGACTTTAGTTGCAAAAGTAAACAAGTCTGAAAAAATCTGCAAACTTTCCCAGTTTTGAAAACCTGTGTATGTAACTTGGTTACCGCCAACTCGTTGTCCATATTCTGGCATAATTTTTTTTCTTGGTATATATGCACCTATTTCTGTATTCACTTTGGTTAAAAATATTTCTGTATATGTACTTCATCCTTTATTCTTTAGGAAGATTTCCTATCCAGTCTTCATCCGTACACATACCTGTTACATACTCAGCCAAAACAAATACAGGAAACAAGAAAAGAAAGTGTTAAAGATTCTCCTGTGCAAAACTGCTCATCCTTGTCTTTGCTGTTAACATAACAGCAAACGCTATGAGCTCAGGGTATTTTTTGTCTGTGAGTGTAGTCTGTATCTGATCTTTGCTCTTTCCTGAAAGCGTTTGGTTTAAATAATCCCAGTAGTACAAAGTCTCACATCACAGTCTTCTATTTTAGTTCTCCTTTCAAGGGAATTACTGCAGTTTTAACCTGCCTCTTGCTCTCTTTCCTAGTGCAAAGCTGTGTGATTACAGGGGAAGGGTGATGAAGCACATCAGCTCTGTCTCATAATCTTCTTACAAACCCTAACAGATTTTGAAGATGAAATTTGGCAAATGTTAATTGTATGTGCAGAATTCATGCTGGGAAAATCTCCTTCAGAAAAAAAAAAAATCCCAAAAAATAGAGAAGAAAAAAAGCTGAGTGCACAGCCGGACTGTTATGTAAGATGTTTATTTCCACCAAATCTAGCCCAGTGGAGGCTATGCAGAAAATAGGCCAAAGCTGCAGAGTCGTGACATCATAACATCGGAAAGGTCAAAGAAAACACTGGCACACTGAGAAAAACTAGTTTATAGTACTGGTCAGTTTGCTCTATATTTAATATCTTTTTTTCCCCCTCCCTATTGGAATAGAGCCTGACAGTGGTAAGCACGCCTGGGCTGGTTTAAAACTTTCAAAGAAACGTGTTAGTGACAGCACATGGCAGCATCGGCACACGGCTGTGAGAACTACTCATTGTTTTGATGACAAAACTGAAAGCCAGGAAAAACAAAGAAAAAATTTTGGTGGAATGTGAAAAGTTGCATTTAGCCACAATTTGACTTTGGAATTTTTCTTTAGAAGTTGTAACATTTTGCATACAGCAGATCTGAATGAATCTACTGATTCCTCAAAAATATTACCTTCTTTTTTTTTTTCCCTCAGTCAGTTCAAGACAAAAATAATGAATTAATTTAAATGTCATGAAAGTCTTTTTTTCTGTTGAATAACCTTGTGATCGTAAAGATTTCTCCAGCTCTCTCTGTATTGTTGTCAGGCTCAAAATGCCACTGATGCACAGTTGCTGTTCTGTTCTGTCCTTGAGGAATTCACAATTTAGCCAGGCATCCCATTACATTCACATGGATCGCATCTTCTCATGTTATGACTAAAGTGAGGCATATATATGCTCAAGTGCATAATAAATTCTACACAAAGTAAATATTTTTAATCCAGATTTATTTTAGCTTTCATGCCTCTTCATACTTGTGGCTAGATTTTAAAAAACACCCAAAACAACATCAGACAACCCTATTCACAAAAAGATGTTAGTACATAGACAGACTTGGCCTGAGTATGACAACACTAGTTTCTTACATAATGCCCATTTTTTAAACTGATTTTGTTTTCTTATATGCTGTATATAATCAAAACAAATACCCAGGGCGTTTTAAGTGATCCTAGGTAGGTATCTTGGCTTGGGTACAGAGGAAGGTACTGTTCATTCACGTTTTATTCCCTGCCCTGTGTGAAGTAAGTTATTTCGAGAAAGGAGAGAACGTGATGCTGACAGGCTAGTGCTAGCCCATAAGAAACACCGGTGACAGCCCAAGGAGGTCAGCAGAGGTGCCTCAGATTTTCAGGCTCCAAGCTATGCAGGCGAAGGCTCCTGCTCTCCTTCTGGCCAAAGGCACCTATGTACCACTCACTACATGCCTTGCTGCTAAAGATATAATTAAAAACATTGAATCCATGCTTTTATTTATATTTTTTTTAAGCTACACAGATTGGGTGACAGTCTTCTGTAGACTCTCCAAACAGAAATCTGGAAGCAAACCTTAACAGCAGATTGTATTTGCCTCAGCTTGCGTACGTGAGGGGAGGAGAAAGCAACAAGGCTGAGGATTCATCTGACCAAGTGTAGATACCTACAGCACAGATGCCATGGAGGCTGTTCGACAGATTCATGGAGAGAAACAGGCATCTCTAGAGAGCAATTTTTCACGTCCTAAAGTGGACATCCAAAACAGGCCAGACAAATCATGCCGTAAAATGTCTACTTCTGCACTGTTGCACGAGGGGAAGCCTAGGTGACTAAAACACAGGATCTGCACTGTAGATGTCTGAAGTCAGATGAAATTAATCTCATCCCCAATCTCCTCTTGCTCCTCTGTCCCTTCTGGGACAAGGAGTCAACATGGCTTCCCACATGGAAACTTCTTTCCGGCACATATTTTTGTGTGTGCTTGTATGATGCCTGGCACAATGGAGACCACCGCAAGGCTTTGTTCATATGATGCAACATCAAACTCCCAGAGAGTCTGGGAAAATATCCTTATCTCAGGAGTAAAAAAGGATATTTTCCACTTGCAGAACCATCCAGCTCCGATGTGCAGTGATATTTCAGTATTTCTACATTGACTTCTGTCATTAACACAAGTTTTTGAGCCAAAAAAGAACCCCTAAGCATCTTCATAGACAGAAGTTTAATTTAGGATGGTAAATTTTTAGCTCAGGACTTTAAGTCTTCTTTTGAGGAATGCAACTTACTATTGCTTCCTTACTTGCCAATGGGCACTTAGGTACATGAGATGATCTCAGAGGCACCTGCAGGGTCACGGCTACAGGTCTGTGCTGTCTTCGCAAAGTAGATGACCAGTTTGTGCTCTTTTGAGAACTTCAAGGCACGTACTCAGTGTTCGTAATTTTATACCTTGTTTGTAACTTTATACCTCCAGCGGCACGCTTGTCGCAACTGAGGAATGGAACCTGTAGGTAACGGCACACAAATAGTTATTTCACGCCCGGGAAACCATCTGGCCTGTAAGACCTAATGAGCTGTGCCCTTTCCTATCTGCAACGTGTAAGCCAATGTCGAGGGCTGATGCTGGACTCTGAGGGCAGCAGAGGAGGTGCCTCCAGCCTCAAAGCTGTTCAGACAGCTCAGCCTTCTCTTTTGCGGCATTTCTTCTTCATTGCAGACTAAACACTTGTCCCACCAAGGTTAAAACTTTGTATGTCAGGGAAATCAGTTCTTGATTTACTGTCATTTGCTTTAGCTCTGTCCCTTGGCTAACTTCCAGTGGGATTTATTTGATTAGGGTATAAATGAGACAAAATGGAATTATAATAGGTATTCAAACAAAACCAAACTTTGTCATGATTGTTCTCTGATTTATAGCTGATATCCAGAGGACGGAGGAACACTAATCAAAAGAGGAAAATTTTGCACATAAAACCCAGACAATCCTGATGCAATCAAAATTGAATCAAACAAATGACAATTCAAATTAGCCAACATCTATTTTTCTCTTTTCCTTGCAGTGAGTGAATGACTTTCAACCTAGAAAGGGTTTGAGATGATTACAAATTTAGGTCTGCTGCCCTTTTCCGCTTTAAATTAGTTTCATATTTTGAATATATTAATCTTGCCTCTGTCTTAAACCACCATGGCTTTCACCACTCCTTGTAAAAATAGCTGCCTTATTAAGGCTCATTCTGTGCTGAATTCCAATGAGCGCAAGAACTTACCACTTTATCAGTACATGTGAAGCGTGTGTTCGCAAAAAAAGCTTTAAATTGAACTGTTGTGTGCATTTTCTTGATGGTGGTGGAATGACCACTATCTTCATATCGGGTTTTTCAGAAGGATGCTCCTGGTAATTGTTTTTTGCCTTTCATTTTCCCTCATATGTTATTTTGCTGACCAAGCAAAAATAACTTTCCTGAACAATATGAGTGTACTTTGAAGGCCTTCTGTATTGGAAGGTTGCAGATCTTTATGTTTGGCCTTTCAATTTTTGTGTGAGTGACAGTAAAAGCTGGCCCTGATAAAATTGTTAAGAGTTTTCATTCTGTTATCTAGTGTTCCTTTTTCATCTTCCCAACCTCTGCACATCATCAAGATCAATGTTTCAAGTTACGGAAAGCTCAATCGTTGGAGCTTTCACGTGGCAGCTATAGATGAGATTTCCCAATATTGATCCCCTCTCCCCCCATTTCTTTTCTTTCCACGTCTGAATCATATCTGTCTGAATTATGAGCCAGCATAGATTTCTTGCCCTGGCAGATTGCATTAGAATCATGTAGCACTGGGCTTCGGGTTATCGATTAGCAGCAGACTGACTCCGCGTTAACCAGATGTTTCTTCTTCTGCCAGAGACATCTCCATTCACAAATCCCTGGGTGGAGACACAGAACCTGCTGTACTGTGGGGAAAGCTGCGCTGCCATTGTCTGAATGGATGTTAGCAAGAGGACCAAAGCTACCCTCTGTCTTTGATGCCCATCGGAACTGACATAGATATTGTTGAGCCTCTTTTGACAGGAGGTGTATGTGTTGGGAAAGACTAAGTGACCCCGAGTTCTGTTTCAGGCCTTTCTTCTATGACAAACAAGTAGGAAAACCAAGTCCTCCATGCTTACTGATACAAGTGTAGTGATTTCAATCAGATCAAATTGGGGGAAACTTGGTCATGACTGTTAGGCGTGGCTCACAAAAAGAATTAAACATGGCAGCATTCAACCTCATTTTAAAGTGCCTTTTTGTCAGTCGAATCTGAAGGTGACTCACCACATCATGCGTGGAAATGCAAAAGCCTTTGATGGATTCTCATGGTGGGGGTGTGCATGCAGCACACAGTAGTATCCAGTATTGATTCGCCAGCAGCATGTTGTGTTATTAACCAGAACCATTTTTTGTCTTATATTGTTATTTTGAAGGGGTCATCTGCGAGTGCCAACATTTTAAGACAGGAATGTATGCAGAACTCTCATTTGATAAAGCCTGGAAAATATGCATCAGAAAGGAGAGTCAATATTGCAGTATTTTAATGAGGTAGTTATGAAACACAGCTGAGAAAAAATAAAGAGACTCTGAGATATAAAGCAACATAAAGCAGTACAGGTACAATGGGTACAGCTGAATGACTAAGATTCTTTCAAATACAGAGTTTAAGAAATCTGGTACGTAAGGTACAGCAAGCGACAGAATTCCTACATGTAGTTCACTTATTTTTCCTTCTGAGGAAGAGCAGTAGTAAAGACAGTTCAATGTAGTGCAGTGAAGTGCCAGCCTTGGAAGAACAGTCACCTGAATCTCCCTGCGTGGGGAAAGATAGGAAATGCAAGAAGGTAGCTCCCACTCGCGTGTGCTGGATTGCCTTCTAGAGCTGCCCGTATTCCCCGTGGCTAATTTAGAATATACACGAGAGGCAACAGTGGAAAGTCCCAAGAGAGGAAATCCAGTCGCGTTACAGAACAAAACCTCTTCAGGATGAGGGTGGTTAGGCACTGGAACAGACAGGGAAGCTGGGGGGGAGGCCCTGAGCAAATTCACTTGGCTTTGAAGTCAGTGCTGCTTTGAGCATGCGGTCAGAGCAGAGGTTGGACTGGAGTCCTCCAGCTAAAACCCAACCTCAGTCTTCCTATGGTTCTGCATATTCTTAGCTTAGGTACTCTGCCTCCACCCCTCACCGCTAATCTTCCTCTTTTTACAGTAGTACTGATCCTGGACATACTTAAAGGTATACTCAATCACTGATCTCGTTAAGAGTATTTGTATGTATCAAACTAATCATACTCATGGAACAGGGCTATATATATAGCTATATATATATGTGGATATTGGTACAATCTTTTCCCTATCCTACCTTTCCGCTTTCCACAAATGCTTCAAAAATTTTAAAATTTTCTTTTTGCCAACTCCCATTTCAATTGCTACATTTGCATATCGCTATAGCCCTTTATCTTTCTCACTGATTCCTGTCTTGCTTCCACTGCGACTGTAGTTGCCACTGATACAGAAATAAAAAATCTGTGATCTTTTTCTATGCTGATCAAGAAAACATCTTGAAAATGACTGAAAAAAAGACATTCCTTTTGGTGCCTCAGAAGTGGCTTGTAATTTCTGAATAGGAAAGGTAACTGTTTGAATGGTATCTGTCAGAGACTGCCTCAGAGATGAGTCACTAGAACTGGCAAATGCAACCTTGAAAATGCCACTAAGTTGTTCTTCTCCTTTCTGTTTGTCATTACACTGACTGAAATGTTACCTTGATGTAATTTTCATATACCAGCATTGTGCTCTCCTACATTATACTCCATGCAAATTGTATTTACTACTGTACTTCAAATGCTCAAAGGCGTATTGTTTATGTTAAATGTTACCGAAAATTTTTACCAGAGGTGGCAGAAATCCATACAGCCTCTGATAAAATCCACAGGGCCTTGCAGGAGCAAGTTAAATTTACTTAGCTACATAAACACAGTAGAAAGCATATTTTGAGCTAAACAGAGGCCAATGCATGCAATTTTGTGAATGCTAACTGTAAGAGACTGCACACGCTCTTCTCATAAAAATATATCCATATATGTGTGTCTAATTTTACCCTTAGAACATATTCGTCTTTTCTTCAAAAGAACAGGAAGGCAGAGCAGTTGATACTATTTATTGACTTTATTACAGGCCAGATAAGAGGACAAAGAACTGGCTGAGCTGCCCAGCTGTGATCAGCAGCACAAAGTCCAGCTGGAAGCCAGACACTAGTGATGTACCCAGGGGGTCGATACTGGGGCTAATACTGTCGGAGCTCTTCATTAACGGTCTGGATAGCGGGCCCGAATGTAGCCTCAGCATGTTTGCAGATGACACAGAATTGGGAGGAGCAGCTGATACCCCAGATGGGTGTGCTGCCATTCAGAAGGACCTCAACAGGTACGAGAAATGGTCTGGCAGGAACCTTGTGAAGTTCAACAAAGGCAACTACTAAGTCCTGCACCTCAGCAGGAATAACCCCATGCGCCAGTAGAGGCTGGAGGCAAGCTGGCTGGAAAGCAGCTCTGCAGAGAAGGACCTTGGAGTCCTGGTGGACAGCAAGCTGACCATGAGCCAGCAATGTGCCCCTGCAGCAAAGATGACCAACAGAGTCCTGGGCTGCATTAGGAAGACCTATGGGTCGAGGGAGATGGTCCTTCTGCTCGACTCACCCTTGGTGAGACGCAGCTGGAGTGCTGGGTCCAGTTCTGGACTCCCCAGTAAAAGAGAGACAAAGATATACTGGACCGAGTCCACCAAAGGGACGTAGTAGATCATCTCCAGGGGTCCCTGCCAACCTCAACCATTCTCCGATTCTCCATTATTTCACAAATATCTAAGAGTAGTGGTTGGCATGGTCGTGAAATCAGGCAATATGATAAAAAAAATTACCTAAAAAACTTGTAAGTTAGCTACTCTGAATAATTACAGAAGACCATTGTTCAGCACGCTCATTGAACAGTTGGACCTATCTGAATTTCAAAACAGACCTGTGCAACAGACTAACTCTTCTTAAAAATAGGACATGTAGTCTTAAAAAGAAAGGTAAAGCAAGGACATACAAATCTTCATGGCTATTCACTCAAGCAATTAAATGTAGAAACTCATTACACATGGACAACTATTCTGAAATAATATAAAGGCTAAAAAGGCATAAAAAGAAGGGAATTTATGAGCTGAACAAACAATTTTTTAGAGAAAAGTCCTGGAAAAGACATTAATATGATAGAAAATGCTAACCTTTTGAAAGGCTTTTGCACCAGGCCATGCAATATAATGGAAAATTATATCACTTCCACAGATTTCTGTGGGATACTTCAGAAAATCTAGACAAAGATTTTAATTTTCTATTAAATCTAATAATTTTCATAGAGCCATATTACTCCTCTATAGAAGACTCTTGGCTTCCTTATATCATTCAGATACTCAATAGTAGTGTGAACAATCATTTATTTCATTGTTATTCTTTTTGGCTTTCTTTTACTTTCATTGGATAAACCCCCAAAACTCCTAATAATGATAAACTCAAGTCAGAGTTGTTTTGTCTGGTTACTAGAGCATGCATTGTACCTGTCATGGTCTTTCAGGCCTCAGAGAACTAACAAATGCTTTTAGCCTTTGTGACTCCTTATAGAGAGTGCATACATTACTGTCTGGTTTTATACCCACTTCATGGGGGTGCAGTTCTTGTTTTACTCTCCAGTATTCTCTCTTAGGCATAACAGCTAAACCCACTATTTAATTTCAATTCTAGTGCAGGATGGCTACAGAAGATCAGAGATAGAAGAGCTTGTGTTTTTTTAAAAAAGGATTGGCTTAAGAACATTCTTTCAAAAGTAAAGTAAAATAAAATTAAATAAAAAAAGAAAAGAAAAGAAAAAAGAAAAGAAAAGAAAAGAAAAGAAAAGAAAAGAAAAGAAAAGAAAAGAAAAGAAA
>JANZLQ010000065.1:11841502-11872865 GCA_026212715.1 Elanus axillaris | reverse complement strand
TCCCTTCCCTTCCCTTCCCTTCCCTTCCCTTCCCTTCCCTTCCCTTCCCTTCCCTTCCCTTCCCTTCCCTTTTTTTTTTCTATGCAAACAGCAGACATTACATTCAAAGAGGAAAAATCAGTAAGGGTCACACATCTTTCTTTTATTTATGAACTAATTCAATTACCTCAGATGAATTACTGTTGTTTCCAACTATGCCTTTTAACACTCCCCACAAGTGATTTATATTGTGGGATTTACAGTCCACTAATTTTACTAGCCAGTGTCTGAGAGATCATTTTACAACCAAAAAAATCTCTGCAAGATACAAAATTCATTGTAGCCTGGTATCTGTTCACACCGCACAGCTGAAATATAGCCTTGGGCAACCACCATCTCGCACAACAGAACAGCATCTTCTGCCACACTGCATCCTCTATGTGGAGATCTACAGCACGATCCAAAACATCACTTATGTGCCTAAAGTAAAAGATGCAGCAGGATTAGACAATATCCAGACTACGGGTAAGATGTGCTCCATACCACAGCCCTTAGGTACCCGGGATCCCATGACCGGCCAGACGGAGCTCCCACTTGGAGAGCAGGCTCCTGCCCTGGGCTCGCTGCCTGCCCAAGGTAGCTCAAGGCCTCCCAGAATTGGGTGTCTCAGTGAAATCTTGAGGTCCCACAACAAAAAAAACCTATACTCTGTTACTACAGGAGTTAATGGACATGTGCAGATCTGCGGAACCAAAAATTCAACTTTTTTCAAGACGAAAGATCAAGAGAAAACAGCATTGTCAGTGGTTCAGGCCAAAAATCTGTAGACAAGGTACTCTTTGAGTATCTGTTTATGTAATTTATTAAACAAATCTCACGTTACAGACTCTGGAGAAGAATTTATGTGGAAACATGATTCTTTTTCCCTCTTTCTTGGCAGCAGAAAGGAAATCAAAGTATGAAAAGCTTAAGGAAATATGAAGGATCCGAAATCAAGCCAAGCTGAGTCAGGAAAGTCACACTTGCAGCTGTAATTCATGATTGTTTGGGGGAGGGGAGGGGTGTCACTTTTGTTTTAGTTTAGTTTAGTGAAAAGACCACTTTGGGGAAGGCATTCTGGCTTAATTTTTCAGCTTGGATCTGTCTGTTTCTCTCAATACCGTGGTTCTGAATCCAAAGGTTAGATCCAAGAATAAAAATTTAAAAGGTTGGAGAGGTTCTTGTCAAAGTTACAGCCTAACATCTCACACTTTGTCCAGACGGATCGCTAAAAAGAGAGACATCTTCCTATTAATTTTACCCACAAAAATAGACCTTACAGATATAAATGAAAAAAAAACACTCAGTTTTGTAGTCAAAGACAGGTTTTCTCCTTTTGGCTTTTCTGTTTCTTTTTCTCAGCACTTTTACCTATTTTTTACAACACCACTGTGAATGCAAACTCAGGGAAAATAATTATGAAAGATGACTTGCCATTTTCTCTACTTCTCCATTTTTCAGTTTCCAATTTCATGAGCATCAACACTAAAAAATACTGTTAATTTTCCTCATACCCAACTATTCTCTTTTGAGTAAGTAGCTGAATATAATCTTGACCTTTCAGCTAATATGGTTTAGGCTCCATCATGAGTTAGAAATATATTCAGGCTATTAATTTCAAGCTAATCATTCATTAATTGTATTCATAAGGCTGTTAACTTTATTAACTTAGTACCTCAGCACATTGCTATCTTCAGTGCTGTTACCCTAAAACTCCCCTTGGATATATTTACAAGTGTTCCCACGAAAGCTATGTGAGATGCCAAGACACTCTGGGTGAGACTGATCTCACGAAAGCTTCAGCATCTATGATTCAGATGTCTCCTTTTTGAGCTCCTTTTATAGAAAACTGGGAGAAGCGGCTACTCTTGGGAAATGATTAATCTGACCTATCTACTTTGGGATGAGAGAAATCATGTCCTAGAAATGTCTTTTTTCTTTCCTTCGACAAAAAAGGGACTCTAGACTTCTGACAGATATCCTTCAAGGGCTGTGTGATGACTTCTAACTTTCCTGGCCATGGAGACATCATTGAATGCCTGGTGGAATGAAGCTCTTTGCTCCAATGCTTTGAGCACAGGCTTCTCACCTCTGGGATGGGGATCTATGGAAGCTCTGGGCATTTGTGTGAATTTTAATCCCACCAATAAAATGGTATCCTTTAAAAAAATATCGAGGGCATTGCAACAGGTAGTACAAAGTAGTATTCTTTTTTAGAGTCACTATTGTTCTGCAGAGTTAATTAAAATGTGAATTCTGCAGCAGAGATCTTTTCAGCACTGTTTACATTTCTTCCTCTGACAGGTTGTTGGCCAGACTGAACTCCACTGAGAAGTTTGCAGACTTTACTTTTGTGGCCTCTGCAAAGCAGGTACTAATTTCCCTTTAAGATGCCATTCTGAGGGCACAGATTGACCCCCGGTTTCTCCTAGGTATCGACAAAATTTGAGTACTAGGAGACTGGATGCAGAGAACTGAGAGCAGATTCTAGACTGAATTTTCAACTAGGCCATGGCTTTGGGTTTGGTTTTTTTTAATTTTTATTTCTCTCCAACATGTGAATTCCTACCCAGTTTCTGCTCTTTCACGCTCAAGGGCATCCAGAAGATATCTGGAATGAGTTTAAAACAGCTTTGGCGTTCTTTCCAATTATGTTGTTATAAAAGAGCATGTTGCACTGATCTTTGTACAATGTCATCTTCAGTGCTGTAAAGAATGGTACTTGCTGACCCTCTCAGAGCTCCTACAGTGTTCTCTAATGGTTTTAGGGTGGAAGACCTTGATTCTGTTCAGCAATAGATTTACCTCAAAATTTCTGACCTGCTTACTATTGGGTTGGTCCTACGCACTTAACAACTGTATATGAAGCCATCTCTTAATGTTAGCACGTATGGGAAAGAGTTTTAACGTCCATGTGTATTCCTAGTATGAACAAATACGTATATAGAAGTATGTCCATTTTTCTGGATGTGTGTATGTGCAAAAGATTGGGTACCAAGTAATGAAGGATTGGTTGAGTATCACACGAATGCCAAACAAAGAAGGCTGAAAATCTAACCGTTCACTGAAGTGATGAAAAATTATTAATAGATACCCGGTGCCCCGCAGAAAATTTCAGTTTTTATAAAATTAGATATGTCTGATGCTTCAAAATGGTTATGGACTACTCAAAAGACAATTTTCTGCACCCAGTCCTGCCTTCACAGTTTCCATACACTCAAAACCCCCACCAACTATGAGTAATTCCCTGTTAGTATGCACCTGACTGTATCCTAGGAGAATACTGGAATACAGGTGCAGCACTCTAAAGAGGGTATCAATTATTTGCCTTAACCATTGTCATCCATAGCATTTAAACAATACTCTGCCTAATGCTGAGAAACCACTCCTGAACTCAAACTGCATAATTATCTACACTATTGCTATTTTAAATTATTTTCCTATTCAAATCATCAAGTCAACCAGGAAAAATGATTTTTCACTAGGAAATGAGCAAACCTCACATCTGCCCTTCAGTAAGAAGGATGACCTAGATTTTAGATCTAATATTTGTTTAAAGCCATACTATGCTTTAAAAATGGCTCTATACAATGGGTAGTAAGAACTCAGCAAAAGCCCAAGGCTATCAATATGGTAAGTAAGCTGTGTTTCTGGATGGGTTCTGACTCGTATTCAGATGTCACCAGAAGTTTTGTGTCAAATCCAAAGCTGACAGGGTGGAAAGCAGAAGTCAGGGAACGCAATAATTATGGCGGAAAGAAGAGAGAGTAAAAATACTGTGCAAAATTAGAAGCAGAAAGTTGATGGGGCAGGGAGAGGATGATGACATCCTTTCCATCCGATACTGAGATGTCTATCCGTCCTGGGCTGAGGGGCTTCCCAGCTCTGTCCCCAGCCCTTCACAAACACCCATAACTATTCCACATCCCCGTTAGACTGGCCAGCTTTGGGTAATACCACCAGCAAGGCACAAAGCTGTCCCAGATTCCTCTTTGGCAAACCACCCAAAGGCTCTCCCTCCCACCTGCAGTCACAGCGGCCTTTTATTTGTGCGTTCACAAGCATTATTTTAAAGCCATTCCTGCTAAAGCCAGGTTATTATAAACAACTAACGGGCTTGTGGAGAGAAGAGTGACACACACTTTTGCCTTAGATGCTTCACATTTCCCTATTTAGGAAAAGCAGTCGCACTGACAGGCAGAGGCATCTTTCTCCTTGAACTCCAAATGGCACAACTCACATCAAACTGGAAAGAGTCTATTGAAAATAACAGAACCATGGTCCAAGGAATTTTTAAAAAGCTGAGTGATTTTGTAGGAATTCCTTTTATTTATTCATCCTGGCTGCATATTCTTCATATGATTTGTAACAAAGAGCCAACACTGAAGCGCTGCTAATTCACACATACATCAATCATCTAAAACATGTGGGACTAAAATGGGCTCTCAAGTCATGGCCAGCAAGGGACTGAATAAGTTTGTACTAATATCTGAAAGAGACTTCTTTTCCCACTAATGTTCGGGGTTATTTAGGATTAGGACTGCAGAATAATTCTAAATCTTTGGAAGCAAAAAGACCGTGAGACCTAGAGTACGAGTGGGAAGCAAAGATGAGCGCAAGTTATGGAGAGTTGCAAAATGCAGTAAATCATGAAAAAATGGTTGAAATAACAGAAGTTTTGACAGAATTTCATACTCAGATGGGCTGATGGAAGACTATGCAGAGAAATGACGTACGTCAGTGGATTTACTGCTGGTTTCAATAGGACTACATAAGGCCACTCAGCTACAGTTTTTTGAGTAGGGATAGTCTGCAGCTATCCTTAACAAGTATTTATGTTCCCAGATCAGAAAATAATGAGCTAAGAATGGATCTTTTATTTTTATTTTAAAATCCTTTCATTATTGAACTCTTCACATGAAACATTTTTCCACTTGGCAGTGCAAGTAGTATAATTTGCAAAATATAGCTTGCTCCGAAGATTGCCAGTATACATTTCAGGCTGATAAAGATTACTTCCCAGCTGCTTCCCATTCACAGACAGTATGTGTGGCCTTCCCTAAACAGGATGGAAAATGTGGTACTATATCCCAGTACCACATGTCTGATACCCACTTCATGTGTTTATGTTGGGCTTTTGCTTCTGGTTCCTAAAAAGCATGGTTCTCTCGAGATACTGCTTCTTGCTGTATTTTGTGTATAGCTATTGGGTTTGTTAATTCTTATTGTTGCTGTCTTTTACCCTCCTGTTGAAGAAAACATTTGTGGGGCTTCAAATAGCAGACAAAACTGGGTAACCTCTTTGCAAGTTTATGCTGGAAGTTCTTTGATACTATCATCACTCTAAAGGAAACTGTGCCCCAGTAGGCCCAGCTGGTGTGCAAAACCTAGTGTTATCTCCAAATTGGTCATCTTGCGCTGCCCTTTAACTGCTGGCTCCACTGTCAGCAGTAATAAAAGTCGGGGACAGACCTTGGGAGGTAAGCCAGCCATTGATTTGCTCCTGATACCTGACTGTGTTGGCTGATGTGTGATCTCTTGGTGTCACAGAGATAAAGTGCAAATTGTTTTTGAAAATCATTGCCAGGAACGGAGCGGCTGCTTTTTTCATGAATGTCACACCCAGTGAGCTGTGACACACAGCCGAGCGTCGGTCCCCACACCAGGTAGAGGAATTAGGTTTATGTTTTATGGAAAGATTCAAGATCAGCCCAGCATTGTGCCAATTTAGTCTTTTTTAACCTCTTCTTATCTTCAATGTTCTTCCTGAAATAGACAGATTAACATTGTATCTGCCAGGAATTCAGCAAGCAAAGCAATAGCTTTTCAAAAGAGGGTGAACCGCAGCATGCATTAAACACACACCCTCCCAATTCGTGTTTTTCTTCACTGATGGGTAAGGCACCAAGGCAAGCCATGGGAACACAAAGACACAGAAAGCTCTTGGGCTGCAAACTGCTGGGGGCTGGGAGAGCAGCCCATGGCAGGAGGCAAGTCCTCTCCTGCCCTGTTCTTCTGCAGGCAGCTGCTATGGGCCCCATCACTGTCAGGACACCATGCTGCCTTGGCTTTTGGTTGTATGTGTAGGACATCCTCATTTAAAGGGGAACAGCTTCCCCAGTAGCTTGGAAACATTGCAGTATTTGAGCTTTTTGATTGCCCGGTCTGGAGAAGCTGTTTGTTTGTATAACAGATACTGATACCTTGCTCAACTATGCCATTTAATATAATTGGTCTTGGTGGCAACAAAAGCCCAATTCTCAGCCATACAAGTTTGTGGAAGAAAGATGAATAATCTTTAAGTACCTTTAGTGGTTTCTATCCTACAGTTCAGGATCCCCTGACATAGACTCCACACTCAGTTTAAGATACTGAAAGAATTAAATGGAAATATCTCAGAATAGAAGAAGAAAGGAATATTTTCTGCAACAGAGTGAGCCACTTCATTTGCTTATCTCCTTCTGGGTTTCTTCTGTTTTGTACAGCTGCTTGCACCATACGCGTCTTGGGCAGGCAACATCTCTTGCTATGTTTATGTACCTGCACAAAGCCAAACTCAATAGCATTACAAAATGGGCATTAAATCCTAAGCTCAGTGGGGAAAGGTCTCACTCCAACTGGGTATGTGAAGACCCACACCACTGCACAGGGACCCCAGTATTATCTGGAACTTCTAGTGAGAACACAAGTAAAAAAGACAAAAGGGGGGGGGGGGGGAGGAGATAGAAATGGCAACAAGACTCAGCAGACAGCAGAGCCAAGACCATGATTTCTAATCAAAAAAGAGTGTAGGCAAATTACTGCATCACTAAATGTGGCTCAGCTTCAATCAGAGTCCAGAAAAAGAGGCCAAGAGCTGGGCAGGAATAAAGGGGCAGAGAAAATAAAGAGAGAATATACTGAAAGATGAAGACTGTGCAACAGGAGCAATTGCAGCATGCCCAGTGGGTTAGAAGGAAAGGTGGTCACTGTGCCACTCACTACTGCCCTGAGAAATTGCTTTGGCACAGGGTTGCTTACTACCTGCTTGATTCTGTTTTGCTGCTTAATAAAATTAAGGGGGAAAAAAAAACCCTAAATAATTCCTCTAGCAGTTAACAAAATTAAAATGTAGTTACGAAAATGATGAAATTACAAATTACCTTCAAAATAAAGCCATGATCAAGGTTGCCAAAATGCATAACCTGAATGATATTTATTTAATATACACATCTAGCACAATGCAAATGAAAAGCAGCTCCAGTCAAAGTCCAAATTACAGGGAGCATAAAACCAGCTCTTACTAAGCAAGAATCCTTAGTACCTTTGCCCCAAACTTGGTCTGAACCCAAACTAAACATCATCTGAGGTTCACAAAGTTCAGATAACTCTGCTCATTTTTTAATTGCCACATACCTCTCTACAGTTCCTGGAATTAGAGGCTGGAATGCCAAAACTGTCCTGGAACCTGTTTCAGTGCAGTTATGTGAATGACACAAAATGTTTTCCACCACAACTTTTGAAATCCCAGCTGACTTCTGACTTGACTGAGGGAATTACCAGAACAGGCAGGGGAGAGACAATCCCAGGCACGGACTGGAACTGACAAGGGTATAAAAAGGCATAAAAGTGCACTTTTTCTCACCTGTTTTGTTTTTTTTTACTGCTGGCTGCTGTATTTTATCCTCAAAATAGGAAAGGGGATGAAACAAAGGAATTTGATTGCTTGATTTCTGTTTTTCCTTTTTTCTGCCCCCTCCCCAGATGTGAGAATGTCCTCCTGTGCACAAGTCCTTTACCAAAGTTATTCCACATAATTCACTCCACCCACAACCAGTTCTGAGATTCTCCTGTCCTTTGGAGTGTTGCAAGGATGGTCTCTGCAATTCTGAAAATTTGGCTACTCCAGTGTCTCACCATCACTCTCAACATCTCAGAGCATGGCACTTACTGTGCTCTCTTGATCCACAGCAAGAGAAACTTGGGCTAATTAACCGAAGGCCAAAGTCACAAAATAACTGTGCCCTTGATTCACAGAATGGTTTTGGTTTTGGGCTGGCAGGAGGTGCAATGTTACATTATGGAAAATATGTGCTGAAACAATGCCCGTGAGGTGAATGGCAGCCCGAGTGTGTGATGGGGTACTGTGGGTTTAAGCAAAGGAGTGTTTGGCTGGGAGTTGAAATTAGAGCTTATTGTGTGCCCTTGAGTAAGCAAAGCTATAATGGGTTACTGAGACTGCTGACTTCTAACAAACAATGCTCTCTGTGTAAGCATGACATTTTAAAACCATGAAGCCTGAGGCATGTATGCTTATTATCATATGTCTTTTTATCGACTCATTTTCTGTAATGCTTCTGAAAGAACAACACAGAAACACACAGTACATGAAGGGAACACAGCTGAGGTATGTGGGTAGGACTGTCACCAAGTATTGGCATGTGCCATGATGATGGCCAAGGAACAAAAAATCTAGGACGCTTTAGAAGTAGCTGCAACTGTAAATTAGCAACACAAATTTGTTCCAAAGGTGCGGCCTCTCAGGGAAATTTTCAAACTGGAACTAATTGAACTGGAGATGGTGCAGAGATACAAAAATCCTTATGATAGTGTTCACACAATGGATGAAGAACAGGCTCTTTTTCACTATTCTTACCATGAACAAGACCAATATACTTTGCCAACATTACACTGGTGAGAAGATTGGGAATCTTTACAGATTGTTCCTGAATGATTCCCATGTCCTGAGTGTCTTGTCCGTATACTCTCTGTCACCTTCACAGTTTTTACAAGCAGTTTGCCAGTTTCTTGTAGGATCAAGCCCTAGTGAAAAGAAAAGTGTATTTCGTTTTTCTTTTGGTTAACATTTTGGTTAAAAAGATGGGCAAGTAGAAAAAATCTATAACCCAGCTGTTGTTTGAGACTTTCAGGACTCAAAACATTTCAAAGCATACCCCTAGATGGAAACAGAGCTACCCTTGTCCTATTTCCCATTCCTGTCACAGCCTGAATGAACAAACATGCCGCTGTCTTCCATTTGTGTTACAGTTAGAGGTGCTGGGATGGGAACGGATTCATCTTGTGCCATGGTCAGTTCTCATTTCTGTCTGTGGATAGTAAGTTATAGCAACACCATAACGGCAGCGACTCTTGTTGTAGACCCATTGTGGAGACAGAGAGAGTAATGAGAACAGAGAAGCACATTAATAAACAGAACCCATTTTATGACATTCTTAAAGTTGTGAGGAAAATACAGAAAACATTAATCCATTTTTAGGGTATAAATTTTCCTGAAAAACAGAGAAAACCTCTTGCCAATCATTGCTCTATCACTGACAGCAGCATCATGACAAAACGCACACATGATAGGATTTTGTCTGCAAACATATAAGCTCAGGAAATATCATTCCCAGACAAAACTGCAAAATGTCTTCCTTAATCCCAGTTTGTGTGGTAACTGCCTAGCTCACAAAGCCTGATACTGAAGCAGACTGAATTTAAAGCAAAAGCTTTTTTTTGTGTGTTTGATTTAACTTGGCAATGTAAAATCCCAAGCAAAATACTGCACCTTGGTTTTCCAAATGGAAAGCAGAAGGAGGACTGGAAAAATCAGGACTTTCCTTAGAACCAGGTGTCAAAAGCTTTAGTCATGACATCTCCTCTCCTGCCCGCAGCTCAGCTCCACCTGAGGAGCTTGAAGGAATGACTACAGTTAGGACTTAAGTTTGGTGCTTATCAGTGCCAAATATCTTTTTTTTGTTTCTGAAGCAGGAGCTCACCCTGTGGGTTTGGCTCGTCTGGCTCTGTAAGACAGCAGAGCTCCACTCCAGTCTTTGAGGTTGGGCTCCTCTCAGGGCAACCTCACTCCTCCCATCAGAAAGAAAGCAGCCTTGCAAAGGGAATGCAGAAATAGCATTTTTGCCATGCCCTTGCTACTTTATTACCTCTCATTTCCAGACAATGTACACAGAAACCCTTTGTATTTACTCATTTTCCAATATATTTCAGGTAGTCAGGGACTGAGTTTTCATCCACACTCTAGACATGAAAATATTTATAATATCTGGCAGTAGCATACCAAAAGAACAGCTACACACAATAGTACCTTAGGTAAAGATGCACCCCACTATTGAACATGGTGCCTCTTTCATGTAACAAAGCAAATCTTTTTTCACATTTTATTAAATACAAAAAGAGACAAACACTACATTAAAATACCCCAATTCACTTAGTTCTGTGATTGTAGTAGAAGCTCAGAGAAGGGTGGAATGCCTCTACTTCTTTTGATTTTGACTGTCTTCTATCCAAATTTCACTTATAATAGCAGCAGGCTTAGAAAGACATAATGAAATTCACATCAGTGATTTTTTTTTTAAATTTATGACATTATGAGTTAGAGGACGCATCTGACACAAGATCAGACAACTGGTACCAAGTTCTTTTTGTTTGCCATTTCTTAATATTGTTCTTAATAATTTTTTTTTCAATATTTTATACAGAGATTAAATTCTCTGGGAATAGTGTTAATATACTGGAATAAATATGGAAGGTCAGATAATGTGGAAATACAATTAATGTCACCAAATAGTTATAGGGAAGGGAGGTGGAAGAGGATTTCATTCAGCTGATTTATCACTACATTATATATAATAAGTTAGCCTCAGGATAAGGAAATAAACTAGTTTCCCAGGTGACCTGGATCTATTTCTGGCTCTGCCACAGATCTGAATTCTGACATAGGGTGAACCATTTTATATATAAATAGACATTTAAAATACATTGTTTCTGGCCAGCAGTCAGACCACAATCAAAACCAGATCAATACCACAATCAAACACAGAATCTAAGGTATGTTAGGCACCTGCTTTTCTTCCAAACCCTCTTTGTCTCAAATGCTCAGAATATTTCAGATACAGATTATCATTTCTATGTGCTTTTATAACAGCCAACACAGCAGGATCTCAGCTGAAACCTACAGGTATGATGCAAATAATAGCAATACTGTACCATCGCCATATGGATAGTATAAACTTTTGGACAAATATACCTGGTACTCTTTCAATCATTGTTTCCTCTTTTGTTGTCTTCCTACTATTTCCTTTCCTGGCTTGGTGCGGCCACCGGTGCTTCAATCATCACTCTGTGTAGCAAAAGGATTGCATTCTTGTTCTTGGTGACCCCAGGAGAAACATGGAGGAGGGAAAAGGAGATCACCCAAATTACTAATATGTTTTCTTCTTTACCGTCTCACATTTTGCCTTGCTCGTGACTTGGCCTTAGATATATGCATTGCTGTAAAAATATTTGATTGGAAAGGAATATGCTAAAGGAACTTAAGTCTACAGATTAATATGCTTACAAACATCCATTTTAGCATAAAAATGTTCTCAGCATTTCTACCCTAAACTCAATATATTCCATTTTGTTTCTGGTATTATCACAAAGCTGCAAATAAGCTTTTATTTCAGTTCCCTACTAACTTTATCTGAATTCATTCTGCATGAAATGTTACTTGCTTTATCTTAGACTATGGTAAGATTTATCCAAGAAACATGGCGAAAATCATCAGTTCAAAACAATTAAGGCCATTTGAGCTAGCTTTGATGCTTACACATGTCATCTAGAAATGAAAAAGAGTTACTAGGAGACATCTTTATATCTCTAATTAGTTGGTTACAGTAGTTCTACCATTTCTGTCATCAATCCTTGGTCTTTTGACTCTGCACAAGCAGTTCATTGATACCACTGAATATCCGAAACGTAAAAAATCACACTGCATTTCTACACTGTAGTTGGATACAGACACATAAAGTTCCACAAATACAGTTTCCATTAGGGTATCACATTTATCAGTTCTAAATAAATTGATTTTCAACAAAGTCTTTACTATCTGATGTGCTTTTCGGCTCATCTGCCAGTGAACTTTGCAAAGGGATAATGGTGGAGGAAGACAAATAAGAGGGGAAAAGAATACCTTTAGACATATAAACCAATATTAGATGCGTTTAGTATATATATATATATATGCTTATTTTGATACTAATTAAGTAAAAGAATAAAGATTAGATTCTAATCTGATTCTCAATACAGCTCTGTTGAAAAACAGCTACTGCAAGACCATACACAAACACTGTAATTTGTATTAGTCAGGACGTGTAGTGATGCAGAGCACGCATGTCTTAAATTAGAAGCTGCCTTTTCATCAGTATGTCAGCTAAAGACCACATCCTAATCTTAGCCATGTGCCACTCTGCACAGCACATGTGTCTCCATCTGAGACAAGAGCACTGTCCCAAGATGGGGCATGGACAAGGGGATGTTCATCTTGCTGTGCTCCACGAAGCACCTTGGGGGGGGAAACCAAACCTAAAAAGAAGTAGGTGAAAAGTCAGCACTGTACAGAGATGTGTTTGACTGTGGGTCGCTTTAGAATGGTTCATTTCAAGCAGTTAATTTGTCAGTGTTTTTTCTGAAGTGAAAGGACAACACAGTATGAACACACAAAGAGTATCTTAATCACTGCAGCTCTTGTCACCCTCCTTGCATAACAACATTATGTAAGCATCTGATTTGCATCAGTGTACAGCTCTGATTGCTGAGAAAGCAGTTTGCAATTCAATAAGATTTATACACAACATTGCCCTTCTCTTATTTTCTTGCAGTAGTGTTGGTATCTGGAATTATACAGATTTCCTCCTCACACTAACAAGCACCAAGGCTGCTGTGAATAATATGATTTTTATCTCTGGCTGTATTAAAAGGCCTTTCAAGTCTGAGAAAGATATTGTTCATATTTCATATACTCAAAGCTCAATATGGAAAAGACAAAAAAAATGTCACTAGGTCAGGAAGAACAGACATATTGATTACTTCAAAGAGAGGGATGGGATTGCTGAACAATACACTTTCAGCTCGCAGTGGCAGAACCATTTGCCATCTGGAAGTATTTTCTTGGTACTGATGATATCTAGCACCTCTGAGCTCAGCACATTATTTTTTGATTCAGAAAAGCTAAAGATGACATTTTTAGCCCTAATTCGCTACAAAGCACAATAAAGACCAGAGCTAAAATCCAGGACATTTACAAGAGGTGATCGCAGACATCTTTTACGAGTGATCTCTGCTACAAAAAGCCCTCAGTATAACCAGAGAAAACAAAGAGCCAAGAGGCAAGGGGAAAGATTGGTTACCTGTTCCACTGTTCACAAAAACCCGTAAGCGTTATTAAATAGCGTAAAGGACTTGGCCGCGAGGCATCAGGACATCCACAGCAGGGCTGGAAGTGGAACCTGTGGATTGACTCCTGCCTGACACTTCCACTGGAAAGCTGTACAGGAGAGCCAGGTGGAAAACATGGATTACTTTTACAAAAAGGGTCTTGTACATGTTTTAAAACAAGTGGAAATTCTTTTATCAGTGATGTCATCACTCATGAGGCAGTTATCATAAAGCAGGGAGAGTTTGCTAGCCCTGTGTTTGAGCCACTGGGTCACCAGTGGCTTTGTGAGAAACCATTCAAGGTTTGGGTTAGAAAAGGCTGAGGAAGAAGTTTAGCAACATGCTCACCTGGAAACCAAAGGGGATATTCAGTGCTATGAGTATCCAGCATGGAAGAATGTGCTTCTTTATAGAAAGGCTTTTATTGGTGAATTCTGAATATTGCGGTAATATCTGAATTAAACTATGAAATATATGCTAGGGAACAGTGGCAAAAGATTGAAGTGATTGAGTATTGTAGGGAAAGCTATAAAAGCATCAAGTATTTTTTGTACAGAAATGGATTACTCGTTCTTCAGCTCTTTATTTCAAGGATAACGCACTAAACAAATGCATTAACGCTATTTTTAAGAAGTTACTATCTGGAAGCAGGCCAGTAAGCAAGAGTTTCTCAAATTGGCCTTTTTTCAATTCTGTGAATTCAGGACTCCCTCCTCATATATGACAGATGACTGAATTCAGGTAAAAGAAGCATAGTGAGGTCTTGGGTTTTTAAATTTCCTGTCCTAGTGTACCCAGATTTTTCAAATACTACCATTGAAAGAACTGAGAATTTATTTCTAAAGACTTTTTCTCCCCTCTGGAAGAATGGAACATTTGAGATACGCTTTGGCAATTAAAGCATATAAAAAAAAAAATGGCATATTTGAACTGATGAAAAAAAACCCTAGTAGTAAAACAAATGAGGTCTTTATTAACATGAATGAACCAAACACATTACATCAACTGCTTCTGAGCTGCTTATGGATTTCTGTAGCCAGAAAAGTTCATGACATTTGTATCTCTATTAGTCATTGTATTTTATTTGAGTTATTAAAAGAGTGCTATATTTCTTTTTCCCTTCTTTTTAAATCATTTAGGTTCCTTTTCAAATTACACTGCTAATGATTTAATTTTTTATAGTGTTTTTTTAATAATATTAAACTTTTGGAGGTATTACCAGCTTTCTACAGAAACACACAATGGAAAAAGAAGGAATGCTTCTGTTAAAGCACTATTCTGTAGCGCTCTTACCACTGCCAACAATTGAGAATATTTTCTTTACTCTCAGCTCTGTGATACAGCAATGAAGACCACTCCATGTTTTACAGCTCGAGTGATAGAAGGGGACAGTTAAGATGCAATGCACGTATATATGGGTGGAAACCCACAAACCATGGCCCTTTTAAAGTGCGTGTGTGGGGAGGGCTATACTCAACTGCCTTAAAAGGACATTAATGTACATTTCAAGCTCAGAAGGGTTAAGGAAATATAATGAGACACCTTAAATCAGTGGGATCAGACATTACTTTACCAATTTTAAGCATACGTTCACCTTTTTTTTCCACCAAGTGCTGATCTGTGTGATATGTTTCTCATCGCTGATTCCCAGTACTACGTACTTTCCTCCCCAATTAGCAGCCTGCCTTTCCATTCTCAGCATGTGCCAGCCTTCAAACCCAGCCTTTCTTTGCAGCACCAACAATGTCTAGTCTTGATTTCTTTATCTCATGTTCTTCACTCCAATTAGTTTAGATTAGATCTCTGTGCCATTGGCATCCAACTCAAATGGCTTTCTTCCCATGTGCATGGGTTACAGGGCAAAGAGAGAACAAGAAATGTTTAACACACCCACCTCCCCACCCCCTACTTTAGTTTTAATGTCTAGCAGGGCTCAGCAGATAAAGTAGACAGTTTTACCTGGTGTATAGCATGGTCAAGTATGGATGGATTTTTAAACAGAAGGCAAAATGAACAACTCTTACAAAAGCAGCTAAACCTTTTGAAGAGAAGAAAACCCCCAGACTGTGGCAGACACCCAGCATAAGAAAACTCAGTTTGCCTGGCTAATTCCAAGTGCTGAATAGTGCATTTTGTAATGTGAAACACTTGGCTGTCTGGAAAATGAGTGTTGGTTATGCTAGGAAAACCTCTCGTATGTAACACACACAGACATCACACACTAACCCATTCCTTTTTCTATCTCTGTGATCCGTCTCCTTCCCTTAAGTTTCCTAATTTCATTGTGCACTCATGTTGCCCCATATAGTGATTCTGCAGCTTATTTCAATTAAAGGTTGGTGATTTTTTTCTTGTCTCCCTATTTGTCTCTCTTTTTTCAGAACAGACATTAAATTGAGTTTTGGAACACATGTTATTATAACAGATTTGAAGGACAAGACAGATGTAAAGGCAATACCATGCCCTCAAATTCATCATTACAGAAAGGTAACTGAAGAGGTTTTAGGAATACAATAAAAACTCTGAGGTGGCACACGGACACCATAAAAGGGTCTTAGCAACAAGGTTTTTTTGTCATCTGACTCAAATGCCTTTTCATTTATTGGCTACAGGTGATCTTTAGAAATGTCTATTGAAAATAGCAAGCATTTCTGGCAATTTGATTTTTTTAAACTTCTATATTCTCTTACAGTTCTTCTTGCAAAACCTAACGTCCAAGGCCTAGTAGTACCAAATCCAGTATTCCCTTTCAGAAAAAAGAAAACATACCCCCCACACACAATTTCACTTTAAGCCTTAAATTAAAATCTGAGTTCCAGTCTTAACTTAGAGCTATGATTCGTAATTCTAAGCCTATCCCTCAGCCTTCTGCATCACTCTTCCTTACCCTGCACATCAGTTCATTCAAGAGGCATTCCTCATTCCTCTCAAAATCAAGATCCATAACCACGGACTGTGCCCTCCCCTGCAAATGAGTAACCCAGATGTGAGAGAAATGCGTTCTGTATCTCAGCTCAAAGTATTTTTTGTTCCTTTTTTCTTTTTTTTTTTTTTTTGTAAGATGGAGCAGGGTTTTCTTTGCCAGAAGCGAGGGCTTACACCCTCTCAGCTATGGCTCAAGATTCATAGAAAGCCCCAGCATCAATTACTTCTGACATCCAGCCATCACCACCCTGCCTACTGACAGCCCCACAGGGCTTCACAGACCCCAGCTGCCTTGTACACCACCTCAAAGGAGAGCTCTGGGACTGGAGCCAGAGTGTGTGACAGGACACATCCAGCCACGTTGCCTTCAGACATGTCTTTGGAGGATGGATGGCAGAGACCAGCAGACAGCTGAAACTCTCCCCTCTCCCTGAAAACTTTGCACAACTGTGGAAAAATCTCTACTGGATCGTGGAGAGGAGGCATAGCAGAGGTAGGTTTTTGACCTTCCCCACACATTAAGGAGTGTGTGTCCCAAAGAATCTGTTCAGATGTTAATCCTCCAAATGAGCAAGAAAACAGCAGGCGTTGAGCCTGAAGGCACTGACAGCATTCATAGTATGCCCTCCAAAATATTAATTCAGGAGCAAGCACTCCACCAGATGTATTCCTTTAGGCTTAAAGTCACCTTTCAATGGTTGCTTTATTGAAGGAGTTTTTCCTGAAACAGCAGTTGCACTCTGGTGCTGTAGCAAGCCCCAGATAACTCCCAGTAATAGCAGTAATGAGAAATAAGACAATGGAATTGATCAAAAAAAATGCTGTAGCAGCTAGTACTAAGATACACACAGAGGATATACAGTGTAGGGAAAGCATGGTTTGAGTTTTGATTTGCTTTCACTGTCAGATACGGAGTAGGTAATCTCCACTTTCAATTCCAAATGCCTTTTTCTATGCTTTCTCCACAAAGTGAAGCAAATCCCTGCAGATTTAACACAAGCAACTTTCAGAAGAGCCTGGTTCCACATAAAGCATGCTGATAGCACTATGAATACAACCAGCTCCCGTGAAGGGACTGAAAGGAGTACTGGCTGTGCAAAACTCAGCTTTCGAGGCATGATGCAAAAACATTTTAACCACCTTGGAGTCTCTCTCTGTAAGTGCTTCTTTTAGTGTGAAATTAGCACAGGTCGCTTATGATGGGAACACATTTGCATTGATTAGAAACTAAGCCAATCAAATCAAGAACTGGTATTGGTAAAATCCACCAAGCTGTGGAGAACACAGGTTGCCTTTAGGACCTTAGTTTTTTGAACTAGTCAGAATATGATTTTCAAACATTTTAGAGAACCTTAGAGAGTCTCAACACAAAGCCAGATTCCACCCCTTTCCTGAAAGTATTCCTATAAAAGTAGACAAGCAAAGTGTAAGAGGGGCAACAGAAGATCAGCAAAGTAAAATGTGAAATTGCCCTGCATAATACACAGGGTTATTCACAGACCCACAACTCAGTCTCCCCACTCCAGGTTCACAAGATGACCGTCTGTCATCTACTCCTTTGTACTGAAACCCTGGCATCTCATCTCTTTGAAAAAACAATGCAAGGAGAAGGTCTTCCTTCTCCATCCCCTGCCACCATAAAACAAGAAATGAGCTGTATTGTGTCTGAAAGCAAAGGTGGAATTAAACCTTTAGATCTTTTTTTGCCCAGGCTGTATCTGCCGTACTTAGCTGTCAGTAAGTATGTGCAGCTGACTCTGTCAGAGTGCACTGTATCTCTCCTCAGAAAACTCTCACCTCTCCAAAAGTGGGAATGGACTACTCTTAGTTGAGCTGTCACTTTGACTCTAACCTTCAGGGTGCATTTTGTGTTCTTTCTTTCAAATTCTGACACTTGCAGGTTGTTTGTGTTGTTAGCATCTTTGTATGCTAAGCTGCACATACCAGGGTTCTCACACAGAAACTGAGGGGAAGACATAAAAATAAGATACCATACTTAACTAACTAGACAAAATCAACAAACTCCGGAAAAAAAATAGCATTAGTGGATGGGTTTAGGTGTCTGGATACATTTCTAACCTACTGACTTTATTTTTTTAGCGATGATGGGATGAGTTCTGTACTGTGAGGAACAAAGGATTTTGGGTGGAGATTTAGCAATTTTTAAGGGGGATATGATTCACAGAGGCCACAAGAGCTTTGCTTTATTTGTGATCTACTTCAGTGTTGGTAATAAACTCATTACCTTAGCAATACTGAACAGAGATTAATAGGGGAACTCGGAGAGACAGAAAAGCAGAGAAGAACAAGACATGTCAAGATAAATATGTTCAAAGAGCTATGTCATCTGGCCTTTGAGAGAATAATGATACCACAGGTGGAAGGACTAAAAAAAGATCAGGTAAAAGCTGAGTATTTGTATTAAGAAGCTCATAAAACTCACAGTGAAGTCTGGTGAATATAGTTCAAATGTTACCTTAAACACACCAAAAACAGAGAGAACAATGGAATATTGTAATGTCACACCTTTGTAATGATGTGAAATGAGCTTACAATAAACAGCTCTCAACCAGACTGGAGGCTACAGAGTATCTTCCAATGGTGTACTGTCTTAAAAGGTTTTTACAGCAGCAATGTGACTTCCTTTTCTAACATTTTAATGACTTTGTGAGACAGAAGACACCAGTGGAGATCCATCAACTCACCCAACAGTAGATTTGGCCTGGATAGTCAGACCTTCCAGTAAAATAGGATCACAGTTCAGATGGGAAGGGACTGCTTAACTATTCCCACAGAGGAAAGTTTTTCGTTATATTCTGTCTCAGTCGCTCTTCTTTCAACCTATGGACATTGCCTCATTGTGAAGAGCCTATCATACAGACCTATTATTGCACTGGCTGAACTGATTTCTGACAGTGTTTATTTTCCCTCTTTAACTGGGCAGGAAACTCAGACCAAACAGCCACGTTTCCTCAGTTCAATTTAGTTTACAGAAAGTTCAACCATAATGACACCCTTTTTATTTCCTTTGAGCTAATTTTTCCAAAGTTCTGTAAAAAATAAAAGAAGGGAAAATCAGTTCTAGGAAGTGGGTCACTACTTATGCTGCTTGCCTAGGAGTAGATACTTGCTGCAATCGACAAGAAAATGACACCAGTCAGCAAGTTCTTTGTTTACAGTTACTTTCACTCTCTAGTCCTACCATCTTCAATGGTTTGACTTTCATACAGCTCAGGAAGTTTCCTATTTTAACAGGAACTTTCTGGCTTTGCTACTAACACCACAAAAATATCTGTTTGTACTAGGTTTACCTCTTTTCCTCATTTTTGTTTCAACAAAGACAAAGATGAAGTGTATCAGTATAGTATGATTTGCCAAAGCACCTCCTGATGCCAGTCAGAGAAGCAAAAGGGTTCCTCTCACTTGCACTGGTAGGCATTGCACATATTGGAATTGATGCTGATTAATTAGATTAAATAGAATGAACCAAAGCAAATATTTAATAGGGCAGGGTGAGTAGTCAAAGCAAACAGTTTGTAAATAACTCACTGGCTGAAAATTCAAATTCATCCAAGTAACTTCAGCAAATATGAACCACTAAAACACTGCCCAACAACCAGGAACAACTACCAGCCAGAAAAAGAAAAAAAAAAAAAGCTAAATTAGCATGAATACTATTTGCTCAGCCTTAACCTTTACATTAAGTTCTATAAGGCAAAACTGTTACACTTTGTTCAGCTTGAGGATTGCATAAAAACTCTCTACAAAAGTGTATTTACAGCTCCAACCCAGAAAATCTTCCTTAAGTCTCCACCTAATGGGAGTATCACATTTTGACAAAATTTTCAAATCATTGCCAATTATTATTATTCAAAGGTTTTATACCACTGTTCTTCCTTTCCAGCATTTCTGAATGTTGCATTTCTTTATAGATTTTGTTCATAAGCTCATAGGTAAAACTCTCAAAACCACTTGTGACTTACAATCATAGTTCCTTTCTTTTAAGAACTGGTCTAAGACAATTGTCCCCTTACCTCCAAAGTCAAAATTACAATGTTATACAAAGATTTCTTGACATTTATGTCTTGAGCATAGCCTTGTTTGATACACTGGTTTGGTAAAGAATAATGCCTTCACTAGAAAGCAGCCCTTGTTCACTGCATATTGAATCTTATCTTTGCAGGAGACCTGTCTTTGAACTCATATACTCAGACAAAGTAAGATTTAATAATATACAACACTTGCATGCAACATAATTACATTGGAGCCTAGAACACTTTTTTGTGGTTCAATGATAAAACTATAAATGAACACTTTGAACAAAATCCCTAAGTGGTTAAACCACATTATAAAGTAGCAACATTTGGCTAAAGAATCAAAACCATACAAATAAATAATTATATGTATGTTTGAGCAGGCTGTGCATGTGAAGGAAGATGAGTCACTTCATTTTTTTTACATTGGCCTTGTGACAGCTGAGCAATGTAATTATCTTCTTTTGCATTGTGCTAGTTTTATCTCGTTGGTATTAGATTTTTTTTTTTCCACATTCTAATTTCTGCAGCGGGTGAAGTGCAAGTCTCAGGGAAGCAAGGCATTGCTATAATTTAGTCTGCTCATGTTTCATCTAAAGAATATTTCAATACTTCTAAATAAAAATAAAGCCAAAGTGAGGAGAGTCTTGTTACTATGCACCCAAATAATGGTTAAAAAATATTCCTACTGAACAGTTTTACATCGGATTGATTTACCTTCATTTAAAAAAGGAAAGAAAAACAAACAAGAAATTCCTTTCAGTCAGGCCAAAGGGTTTATTGAATCCATACTATGCATAAAATGTATTTAAGAAGGTATATAAAGCTAGAAAGAAATACGTTTGCGGTTTTTGTTCTTTGTGCCAAATAAAATAAAAAAGCAAAAATGACTGTATTTACAGTGATGACTCTGTAGTTGACTTGTGAAATATGCGTGAGCACAGGGCAAATGGCAGAAGGTATGCCAGGCTACTATTATTACCACAAAAACATGAAGACAAACAAAAAATACACAAAAATCTTGAGGTTTCAAACACATAGCAGAAAGCCTGGGTAAACCCTTAAATAATGAAATACTAAAAAATATCCCTTTCCTATTATCACATATATCCCAATTGGCATTAATGTCAAAAAGACTTCTTCCCATGTCAGGCTTTGACAAGATCCCTGTAAAGCCAGTTAAGGTGGACAACTGTTAAGACACAATTAGTTTTAGAATCACATGTGCTTCTGTTTTTACTAATGAGCTTGAGGACCAAGCCCTTGAACAGGCTTGTTCATCACAAATAGATTCATGGGAATCAAAAAAAAAAGGAAAGTACTCCTGCTAAAGCAGCGTAGAAAGAGGAAGGCAGTCATATTTTGCACTGGTTTGGAATATGGGATTCAAACTATTAATATGAATGTCTACAATAGCAGACATAGACATCTACAATAGTACACTTAGACATGTACACTAAAATGAGATGGCTGTGTCCTAGAGTAAAGCAAGTATCTAAATGCGGTGAGAAAAATCTCACCTGGAGTGACAAACATATACAGTACAGTAGTCAAGCTTTTACTTAAAATATTGCCCAGCAGTGTGAAAGGAGTATCACCTTGCATCTGGTTATCTGGACTGACTCAGCAGTCAGACAAGAGCACTGATTTGACGCTAGCGCATGTGCATGCGAATAAAAAAGGGAAAAATATCCTGCCTTTCAGACCATCTCCATTCTCTAACCAACATCACCTTGGCCTTGCTCGGGTTGCATTTCAGCCTGACAGTGCAGGAGGTGTGAGTGGATTTGCAGTAACTGCTCTGCCAGAGCTCTGCTGGAACACGGGTATTCCCGCAGTGCTACAGGTGTTGTCGCACAGCGTGAGCTGAGGGAGGCACACTCATCGGCAGCCAAAACCACCAGACCAAGTCCAGGTTTCATTACTCATGTTGTGGCTCAGTGACATTTCCATCAACTCGTACAAGCTCAAACAAAGAAAAAGTCATTTTGGACCATCGACTCTGGAATCCTCTGTGTTGCAGTAGATATTCTTACTAGCCCACAATAGTGCTGAGTCATACAGAGATGTTTATGAATATGAAAAATTAGATTTTTTTTAAGATGACGATATGTCATTTTGATATTAGAATTAAATTTTGAACTTTTGCGGGGAAAACCAGTGCAGATTATCTTTTTAGAATAAAAGTATTCCAGTACCGCACAATTCCCCCAAGCAGCACATTTTGCACATACAGCAACTTTCTTACATGATTGTGAATAAAGAGCAATCCACTGGCAACACTATACAGGAGTAAAAGGATGAAGAGCCTCACACACAAAACCTATTAAAACTAAAACCACTAGGCTCTGTGTTCAAGGCATTCAAAAGTCGAAGTCAGAAGCATTACTAATGACAGGCACATGTAATAAGATATGTGTGGTGAAGCACTGCATCGCTGTGGCCAGATTTAGAGCCAGATCATCACTTTAGAGATATCAATAGCTGGATAAGGTCCAAGTTACTTCCTCATCAAAGCAGCACGACTCCTGACTCCAGTGAAAATAATAACCTCAGTTTGTGGAGACAAAGTCCTGATCAATAATGAATCTTAACATGTCTATGGGATCTTCTGCCTTCTCAAATGTGCATTAGTACTGACACCTTCTTGGCGCTCTGCCAGCAGTGGCTGCTCACTGAAAGTTGAGTGGCAAATGTGGGCTGGTGAAAGTTGAATAAAAATATGATATTTGAAGTATGGTTTACCAGAAAAACGATGATACAACTGTAAAATGTGGCTATGGGAAAACTAGAGAAACAGTTGATTGTGGTTATTACATTTCTGATAGGAAATATAGCCTGGCATATATGCATGGTTAGGGCCCCAAAAAATCACACAAGACCTTAGTCCTTCACACTAGCTCCCCAGGTTTGGGAATGGAAGGACAATCATCAATTTTCCAAGTTTCTTGTGGATTGCCATGTAGCTTGCTCACCAAATTCATAACTGAAAACACTACTAATTTTGCTGTTTAACAGAACAGCACAGATTAGCTATGGGCCACATATCGAAGCTGTGTGACTCAGAGTTAGAGATGCACAGCTCTGGACTGCACACACTTTATTCTGCCAGCTCAAATTTCTGATGCTTTGTCTCTCAACATAACCCAGTATTCACCAAGAAGGTCCCTTGAAACCTCTGGGAAAACAGGAACTGCTTTACTAAATCAGACCCCTGACCCATTTAATCCTTTCTCTGGTAACATGAAGACTTAAGAAGCTAGGCACTCGCGACCACCAGCATAGGTTTCACTCTGATTTTCAGTGTAACTCAGAGATTGACTTAAATGCAAAATTGCAGGCTTTGCTCTTCATTCTGCATTTTTATTATCATAAATCTGGATGCAAGTTATAGCTTTACAATACATACATTCTTGATACATATTTCAAAACATCTTCTGAAGGTCTCAATTCTATGGCTAACATTCACATGAGGAAAGAGGATAATTTTAAATGATTGCCTGCCCAGGTTTTCTCTATGATCATATGCTGTATCCACAAGCATGCTGACACAAATACAGAATTTCCCATGCTCTGGTAAATGCTTTACTAGTAGTAAGTTGGGACTGAGGCCCCAAATAAACATCTTGTACCTTTTATATAACTGTTGTATTCACCTAGTAAGTGTTAAAGTAGATGTTAAAATTCAAAATATTCAGAGCCACTACTCTTGATAGAAATGTAAATATCTCAAACAGGCATTTGAACAGACATTCCTGCAGGACCGATTCGAAATTCATCAAAGAGCATAAATGCTTGCCTAAACACCCACTGACATTGGCAGCATAACCGTATGTGAAACTTCTGACTGAATCAGGACCGCTAACTGCTTCAAGCCATTTTTTCATCTGGACTTCCAGACATGTCACTACCATTCCACTCACATGCCCTGCACTGCACTGTCACATGGATAATGTTTCATACGTACACGTATGACATATACAGACTCCAGAGGCTGGAAAAACGCATTTTACTCGTAGCATTCCAAATCTTCCCTGGAGCACATATACACATCTTAAATTCTAGAAACCCTGACTTTGTAGTATTTCTGCAGAAATTAAGCTTGTCTAATGTTTTCACAACGAAGAGCTGAAAATCAGACTTCTGAACTCATGTTTATGTGCTTTAAGAAATGACCTGATTTTTAAAAGCACTGAGCCTCAGGTGACTTAGGTGGATTTAGGGGAGAGGTTTTCTAATAGAGCTGGAACAAATGCCTAATCTGCTCCCTTTGTGGTTGGTAGGAGTATTACTGTTGAGCTCAGTGGAGCTCAGCTGCTAACTTTTAGACTTCTGTTTTCAAAAACGGGTAGTCATAGGAACTGAATACCAAAGAACACTCAAAGAACAGGGCAGGGTTTTCAGAACACCGCAACTGAAACACACTCCCTATTTCTCAGTGTTTACTGTCACTGCTTGTTTGAAAGACTAACAGGTGTATGGGAAATAGGATATGAGAAAGATGTCTTCTTGTTTCAAAATGATTTTAATCCTATCATATTTCCTATGTGCCCCTTGCCTGAGCCTTGAAAGAGGAGATAGGCCATCTGTTTCAATAAAAAATGAGAAGTATATAGGTACATAAACAAACACGTGACTGGGGCAGTGTTAGAACTAGGGAGAGCAAATAAAGAATCTATCTTTAAAATATTAAACAAGTAAAATTATGAAACAATAAAACACCTGTCCTTTCAGCATTCTATTCTTGAATATTTGGGGAAATGTTTCTTTTAACTACTACAATTACATTTGTAAATTTTCCTTGGAGCATCACCTTTTTGTGATCATCAAAGCTACAAAAAGTTTATAATTTAAAACAACATACTGAAGGAGTTCAGTAAGCTCAATTCTCCCTATTTCCTTTTAATTTTCATTTCATTTATTGGTTTTTAGTAGATTCTTCTCCACCATGCTTCTCTTCTAGGTACATTTTCTTTTAATGATTGAGTTTCTTCATATTGCAGCTGATGCACTTTTCAGTGTTTTAGTTATAATTAGCAAATTCAAAATGAAAATGAAAAACACTTAATTATGTAATTGTCTTAGAGACAGCACGATAATTAAAGCCCTCAGAAAATCAGCCTAGAGGCAATTGGCTGTTCAGAAAGGTAAAGAAAATATAATACAGGCATCTCAGAAAAGGACTAAATAAAACATTGAAAGGAAAGAAATTATACATGCATCCCTGAACAGATGCCCTTAAGAACTGTATACCTTAACCATTATAAAATATCATATTTACATAACAAAGCATGTACAGCAAGACATGTGATCATAAATTGGCTATTCAGAAGTTGTGAAAGATAAGAGACTGAAGCTATACATGACATTACAAGAAATAAGTGTTGAAAATAAAATGTATGACAAAAATTAAGAAGAAAATTAAAAATACAGGTGGGATTAATCTGCAAATAAAACAGTTAAATGTTTACTAAGCAATGCATGAAAAAACAATAAAAGCTGAAGATGTTCTTGTTGAAGGACTCATCTAAAAAATTATCTCTAGTGTTGTGATAAATCTTCAGGAAGTGGCACATGAAAGTGTGCAGATGTCATATTAAAAGTCAGTACAAACTTCTTTAGACACAGATCTCAAAGCTATTACACTTTCCTAAACTTTGGAAGTACCTGCAGCTGCACACAGCAAAACCAAAACCAGCTGGACTCTCTTATACAGCAAAAGGGCAAACCTAAAGTTTCGCATTTATGACTTGCATGAGACATCCTTCAGCTAAACCCAAGAGAAACACAAACATCTACCCTGCAAAAAAGCCTTAACCCCTTCATTCTGGCTCTGTGAGGTGATGACACAGGAGAGGATTAGGCTATGATCAGACAGTGGGACTGGTTAAAAACCACAGCATTTTTGCTGCTGCCCAGAGACAGGAGCAGTGACTGTGTGCACACTGGAAAAGTCCCACCAGCTGCAAGGGGTGATACAAGCCCTCAAAAGTACTCAGAACCCATGTGGAGAACAGTCCGTCTGTATATAACGTGCACCACCTCTGAATTAACAGCACCAGAGTTCTTATGCTGTTTCTCCTGAATGCCATCACCACACAGAAAATACCGTTACATTTGAAGTTAACAGAATACGTGAACAATGATTTTCTTTTTCATGTTAGAAGCCTCAGACTGCCACACAAGAAATCAGCTTCCTTCTGTTCACAGCAGTTAACATTCATTTCACATGTGTTTTGGCACTTGACAGTACATAATTATTGGCTACACTCTTTGCCATGAAGTACTTTCCTTTTATAATTAAGAAATCCTTTGAATTGTGGACAGTTAACTTTTCTATCGCTAAAGATTGCAAGCAATTAGTATGTAAATTACAAGTTGGCATTGTCAGCTCATATGGACAAGATAATGCTCATGCACTGAAGGCTACTTGTGCTTAATGTAAAAACAATAGAAAATAATGATTTTTATATGTTTCAAAGCTTTTAACTTGGAGTGGATCAGAACACAGAACTGCTTGTTTCTGTCTATCGGTGTGAACCAAGGCACAGGCGCAGTGAAAATTGGAAGATGCAAATTTCTTCAGAAGAAAGTCTTCTTTCACTTCTTTATACAGTTCTTACCTTTGCTACACTTGGACTCGCACCTCTGTGATGCTCAGTCTGCGTGGCTCCCATGAGAAAAGAGGTTCTGGAAGAGAGATATGAGAGTCAAACCACTCCTTAAGATTGTGAGATCTTTTAACAGTTCCAGAGGTGTTATCCAGTGCTTGAATAAATTAGGACGCAGCATCCTGCTAATCAGCTTCTGCCTTCCAAGTTCCCCCCAGCTCACTTTTTGTGACTATAAAGCACTAGCAGATACCAAACTTTAAGATGTGCCTATATAGCCCTATTTATATATAAAGCGGACACTTCTTTCCAGTGAAGCTACCGACTTGTTGCACTTATGGTACATTGAATACATACTTTATCTGAAATTAGATTTGAGGGCATTCTCCTAATTCTCCACTGCAGTTGTTTTGACCCTGTTTCTTGACAATTCCATGAAAAAACCCCTACATTTCCATGCCATTGTGGTCCTTTCAGCTACCTGTTGTTCCCCTCATTTCTCGATTTGCTACCTCAGGCACTACTACTTCACCCACAGAAGCCCACGAAATGCCTTTAGAATCCCCAAAATACATGAAAACACCTTGGCAACAAATACCTGCAAAGAGCTTAGAATTCCAAATACCCGTAAAAAGGTTAAATTGACCAGGAACCGCTTTCGGCACCTTAAGGCACTCGTGAGGAAGGAAACGTTGCCCCCCGCCCCGCGGGCAGCCCCCGCCGCCGAGCCCCGGCCCGCCGGGACCGGCCCTCCGCTACGGCGACGAGCGCCCCCTGCCGGCGCGGGCGGGCGGCGGCCGCTGTGGGGACGGGGACGGTGCCGCTGAGGCGGGCGGGCGGGCAGCGGCCCCCACAGGCCGGCGGGGAGGCGGCGAGCGGTAAGGGGCGGCTCTCGGGGCTGTGTTTGCCTCCGGGGTAGTGGCGGCATCCCCGGTCTCTTTAGTTCTGAAGGTTTTAGGCTTTACGGAGGTGAAAACACTACCAGGACGGAAAACAAACGGCGGTGCCTGTTTCTTTCCCCCCCCCCCCCGCCTTTCCCGGTTCGGCCTGGCCCCCGCTGAGGCGGCCATAGGCCTCCCCTGCTTCGCCGCGCCCCGCTCTCCTATAGGCTGGCAGCGCCTCAGCGGCAGCCAATCAGAAGGCGGTTGTCAGGCGCTCCCGTCTATTTTTAGCTTGCACAAAGGGAGGCAGAGGGTGGCGGATGCAAGGGCGGGCGGGCGCGGACGGACGGACGGACAGACACGGACAGACAGACAGACAGACACACACACACGGACAGACACTGAGCTGCTGTAGCGTTGACAGCTGTAGCTCATGTTCAGCCCGAGCGAGCTGAAGGCTGCCGTGCTTCTTCCCTTGGGGAGAGAGGGGGAAAAACCCAAACCCCACTGCTTCCAGCAATGCTTTTTAAAGAAAATGTTGAAACAAGAAGTATTCTGTTAAAAAAAAAAAATAAAATAATGAATTGCAATGGTGGTTGCAACCGAGCACGGCTCTGCAGACCGCTCCGTCCCCTGTCCTCCCACCTTGGGTCTCTCCCAGGCCTTGACGCGTCGGGAAGGACGGCCGGGTGCAGGCGCAGCGTGCCAAATGGCTGATGTGCCCGGACAAAACCGCTGTACCCTTCGTACAGGTGGTCCGTGGCCTCTTGAACAAATAAGCAGCAGAAGGGGAGGTTTAGTTGACTAGTATTGATGCCAAAAAAGCCGGGCAAAGAAACTCTCCAAGACTCGATTTTGGAGTTTTAGAAAGCAGGCGTCCTTTATCGCAGCGCTGGGTGCACGGGGGATCAGTCCACACATCAGGCTTAATTGTGCAGGTTAAGTACATGTTCTGCGTACGTATTCACTAAATGTCTGAAACCTATTCATTAGTTTTCCGGGAAACTTAGCATATGGAAATGTTCTTTACACAGGTGCATTGAAGGTCTCTGGTGGACTTCAGGAGTCCTCTGGTGCTCTTCCATAGTCTTCCTCACTTCTCCGCTACTTGACCCTCCTTAGGTGATTCTGCGCAGTACGGTCCTTTACAGGTTTTGGTACATCTTATCGTAAAGAATGCTTGTTAGTCCCAAAAATATGCTTGTTAGTGCTCTTATTATCTAAGTTTTCATTAGTGAGGTAAAACCGTATGGCTAGTTTAAGCTAAATTATCTACAAGGTTGAGAACAAAGGCAGGAGTTCTTATCTTTTCTGGCCCTATCTATCAAGCAAGGCCTCTGCTTGTGCCTTCTCAGCAAGATCGTAAATTCATCGAACATTTAATTAAGCTTTGTGATTGCTCATGGCTCCCTCTTGCTCATTATTATTTTCTCAGTCTTTCAACTCTTACTATATCAATATGAGCTAAATCCTGCATCTTTTAAAGTTTATTTTGAATGTTGTCATTTAATTAAAGTCACGCATAAGGTAGCTGGTTATCTCTGTAGCTGAGGTGCTTCTGCTATGTTGTCGGTCACTATTGAATAAAGATAGATGTGTAGGCTCTGGGGAAAAAGAATTAGACATAAACTCTTAAAATAATACTTGCATCGAGTATTTTGCAGGGTTCAGATATTTCAGATAAGTGGAGTTGGATTATTTTCCAGTTTCTTACAGAGGTCCAGATTCAATAGAATGTTTTCATATATCCCTGAATTCAGAAGGATTAGACCTAAGTGCTGAAGCATTCAGTGAAGCACAGGGATGAAGCAGGGCCCCTAGTTTAGAAAAGTAAATGCTAAAGTACAGTAAGGAAAAGTGCCCTTTTAGTATCTAAATCAAGACTTAAAGCAGTAACAATGCCAGACTATTGTACAAATGTCAAGGAAAAAACTGGTCTTGCTAAGCAAGTTTTTAAGACTCTTGTACAAACATGGTGAGTTTGGATATCTCTCTAAATATATGGGTACTTAGCCACAGGAGATCAACTAGCTGAGGGCTTGTGCATAATGATAGATTGTAATAGCTTCTTGGGCTTTGTAGTGACCTGCTGACGAAAAACGCAAAGGGTGGATGAAATGCAGACCTATCTGTGCAGTAAATCTGCAGCCCCCAAAAGAAGTGAACTGATTGTAGGTCTTGTGCTGACCCTATAGCACAGGAATGGATTTCACTGCCCACATGCACTGACATAGAGTTTGGACACCTCGAGAAGAAAATCTTGCAAAGTAAGACAGACTCCAAAGTCAGCCAACAGCCATTTGTTTTGCAATGAAAAGTATTCCCTGACATATCTTGCAATATCAGAGCAGAAATTTGCCCGGCTGCTCCTTATTGTCACCAGCCCTTAAGTGATGCTCAGTGTCAGGCTGTTCTGAAATCCTTGTCCTCATTACTCGATCCCCCAGTTGCCAGTAGGACATACCAAATCGGCACCGAAACAAAAGAACAAAGTCTGCTGTGACAATGTTTGGATGCCATTTCAAAAAAGTGGCCTGTGGATTTAAAATCTGCCCGGAAAATAATGTTGTTTATTCTGTCATTGCCAGAACATTGATATAGTCAGAAACATTATTTCAATGAAATTTTTACATGCCATTGAACATTTTCTCTGTGTTCACGGGTTGTCAGTCTTATGAGCAGATTAAACTAAGTTCTCACAGAGGAAGTTCACGCAGCGTGAATTCCGTTAGCTTTGCTGATCCCATTATGCACCATAATGCGAGAGTGAAGATTGCTCTGCATAAATATTCATCTAGCATCTTTCAAGTTTTCACTTTTCATTCTGCTGCTGCCTGACCCTGTCTGCCACTTTTCTCTGAATAATCATTACTGCTGAGCAACCCATTTGGAGAAAAATGCATTTGCAAGACTAAAATACCCAAAGAGCACTGGACTCATGGATTGTCACTAGGACAACTTGCAGCCCATTGCAGTGTATAGCTGTGGACATTAAAATGATCTAACATGCTATATGGAATTGATGTGCATTTTTCCCTGCAAATGTCATGGCCTCTGGCTCACACAAAGGCCGTACTGAACACATGGGTGGTAGCACCCCGATTTTCTCTCTGGTCACTCCAAGTCCAAATTATGTTTTTCCTGTTTTAATTCCAGTAGGTTTTCAGTTGTATCAATGATTTTCTTTTAGTGCAGTTTCTATTGATCCCCAAGCCAAAGGCTCTGCTTGTGCATTGAGGTGAACTGGAATTGGTGAAAATAACATAAACCATGTGATGTGTTTTTGTGGAGGCAAGGAGACAAATCAAGGGCTCTTTCCATATCAAGTGAGTTAAGATAACTACACATTAGAGAATTTAGCCCAAACATGATAAAATTGACCACAGTTCTCTTGTGAATCCTCAACAGGTCCTGGGATATGAATCTCCATTCCCCACAGTTGTTAATCCAGCCAGTAAAGGAAATTGTTACTGAGGTCCGTTCTCAGATGTACTGCCTTGAGTTTCAGACTGTGTGTTTCCAGCACGTGAGAACAGGCACAGATTTTCTAGGTGAGCTAAGGGGATGGCATCCCCATCCCCCTCCGTTGGCATTGCAGTGTGTGGAGTGTACTTAACTGAGGATGTGATGGCTGTGCTGTGCACATTAGCTGTTTGGTTTCAGGGACGAGTGTGCATGAGTTCCCCGCCCCCCCCCC
>JANZLQ010000065.1:11811384-11841402 GCA_026212715.1 Elanus axillaris | reverse complement strand
AAGTTATGCAGCTGAGTTACATATATTTTAGAAAATCACAGAGTCAGCACTCTGAATGGAAGAAATGACCACTCCTGGGAAAACCATTCTCCTAGTCATGGGATCTCACATCCATGTTTCCACGCATGACTTCAGGGACATGAGCAAGGCAAGTTTTTCAAGTTTTTCAGTGGCTCAGTCTTGCAGTCACAGCTCCCTAATACAGAGCTCTCCTACAGAAGAAAACCCACCACCCAAAGCAAGCAGCTGCCTGAGAAAGGCAGGAGGCACTGCAGGGATGCATCCCCACAGCGTGAGTGCAACGAGCCACTTCACAGGCTGTGCTGCAGACCTTCCCGAAGCTTTCCTTGGGCAAAGCATTGGAGAGCACAGCCCGTTCTCCCATGCAGTGCTCTGAGACAAGCTGGCAAAGAGAGAAACACTTTTCTACTTAAAAGATATTTACTTTTGCCAGGTATTATAACACTTTTCTTCTTTCCCTTTTTTCATCTAGTCAGAAATCCCATAGATACCACTTACATAATTTCCCTGCTTATCAGATTGACATCTTAATTGCAGTAACTGCACAAACAGGGAAAAGCTGGTAGATAGCAGGCGCCAATGCCACAACAGGTAAAATAAAGTAATCATATTACTCAAGGAAGACCAAAGTGGTGAAAATATGCTCTCCTTGAAATTCAGGTTTAAACCAGACATATTTCCATGCTGACTGAAGTGAATGAAATCTCTTTCCAGCTAGACAGCTTTGATCCAATCCTCCAGCAAAAGAAAAAACAGCGCAGGGTAGAAACATTCATGTGATGAAGGCTGGTGATTCAGAAAGGTTTGTTACTGCCTGACTTTGGGCCAGCTGCTTGGCCCTGGTCCTGCACCAACGTACTTGCCTGTGCACTCACACAGAGACTAACAGAAGCCTGGACATCAAGAAACGGGCCAGGCGTTTTCCAACAGAAGACTGGACCATTATTCTCTCCGTACAGAGCTACTACGTTCATAATGATGCCCCAGTCTGGTTTAGTAGAAAGTTAGAATGGCAATAATTTTCCCATTAGCTGTAGCATGATCCCTTTTTTAATGTGTACTTTATATCCACAAGCCTTAAAATAGATCTTGTCTCTGTGTTTTATGATGACTGATGCTCACATTCCTATCTCCTAGTGCCCTATGCCTTTTTCTAAAAGAAAATTGTCATGTAAAAGACCCTTGTTCTTCTAATTAAGATCAAATCATTTGTAAAGTACATTATATTTTGGACCTGTCACATCAGAGCATATACATCACATTGACTTATGTGTGGTGCGGTCAATCAGCCGTGTGAGTGAAGGATTATGCACAGGCTTTCTGGATGCTTTGGGGCTTGAGCCCTGTGAGCAGTAGATCACAGATGCTTTCTGTCACGTATTAATAGCCGGCTCAGCATGAGGACTGGAAGCCCAGACTCCCATAAATGCTAAAAGCGTTTCACCTCCAGGACTTAGAATGCATAACTTAATGTGCCAGTGAAACACTCTGGAAACTGCTTTTCTTTTTTCTCCAAGCCACTTTTAAAAGGACTTCAAGTTCAGAGAAACATTAATGTCTCATAAAATTTTTAAACTAATGTGACACTCTGTGATTGTTTTGGTTTTGCAATGCAGGCATAGCAACTGTTTACACAGGCAAAAATGCATTGTTTCAGTCATCTAAGGACAAACTCACCTATTTGTTGTTCCTGGTTGAGCAGTAAGAGATGAGTAAACCAGGCCTACCCTTGATTATATCATTTGTTGTACAGTCCTATGATGTTTTGCCTCTAAAATGTCCGTGGAGTGAAAGCAGCTTCTCTAATGGAGTCCCTGGTAAACTGACAAGTCAATGGCTCCTAGACCTAGTCCTCAGCCACCACAGCTCACCATGAGACCTTATTAATGGCTGCATCCTAGGCCTTGGAGAAAGAGAGGGAATACAGGTGGGGTAGGTTTTTTTGCAGTTGTTAGTGTAGGTTTAGGAGGGAATTAGTATTTGAATTTGGTTCTGACCAAATTGGACTAATTTTCAGCATCATCTTGCAGGATGTCCCCACCTATGTGCAGCCTCAAATGGTGGAAGCATTACTGATAAGCATTTATCTAAAGAAGAGAGTGGTCTTCTGGGAGCATTCATTTTGGTACTAGAAATAGAAGTTGATTTCCTCTGCTCTATGCTACATCTGAACCACTTCTGAAAAGCAGTTCTTTGATGGGGAAGGTGCATCCCCTGAGAAAATCCAGAGATCCACATTCAGTCCCCATTTCTGATACACAGCCAACAGATCTAGCTACATCAGCCGATCTGGTCAGCTTTGTATTCTTCCCATTTGTGAGAGTGTGGGATTGTGCTCTGCCTTAAGGACTGGGATTGAGTTCAGTAGCATTTACAGTACAATCACCATAGTGGAACAATGTAAAGATGGGGACTGATCCCATACTTTTCCAGCCGTGGCTGATGTCCAAGGGCTGACTAACCTGCCCTTAGTGTCAGTTCTTACCCAAGTTAACGAGTCTGGGTTACTGACCACCCTCAGCCACACGTTTGAGGCTGTATTCCACGCCTATTTCTCAATCCAGTGGTGTCTGGAGTCCTTTGCTTCCTTGGTGCTGCTGCCAGTTCGATAGAGCCATCTGTAATGGCCCTTTAGACCTGAGGAATAACATTTGGGCCTATTTCTGCTTTGAGTGGTATGGAGAATTTTTTCTGTTACACAAGATACCTACAGATCTGTGGGGTACCTGCTCTATTCTCCTTTGCTTGGGGGGTGCAGGAGCAGATTCTGCCTTGGGGGTCTGATTTGACTCCTCCCTTTCTTTCTTGCCAATGCTTCTTTTAACCAGAGACTAGTTAACCTGCTTGCTTCTCTCCCTGCTTCCTCATTGCTTTGATGCATCCTTTTATGAACTGAGGAGGAGGTAATCGGATCTCTGAGTGTGTCCTTCCTCTGTCTGCAGATGGCTTTAGGCAGAAACAGGGCACATAACCCAACGCGGATTAGAGAAATCTTGCTGTACCATACAGCAGAAGCAGCTGTACAGCAAGGTAACACCTGAGATAAAGCCCAAATCCATCCCTGTTGCCGGTGGTGCTGTGGCTCTGGTTAGCTTACTGGTGTGTGCTGAGTCCTGGCCTCCCCCTTCCCTGAAACATCAGCTTTTAGCTGCTGCCAAGGGCACTGTCGTTGGACTTGTTTTTCATTCTTGCTGCTGTTCCAGGTCAACAGATCCCACGTTTTTCCAGTGCTCTGAAATAATAAATGGTCTCCCAGAGCTGTGTCCTCTCCTTGTTTTTCCTTCAAGATTACCATCACTAAGTGACAAACATTGAAACTGTTCATATTGATATAGTTTCTTTTTATAACTGGTCAGTTTTAAAGGTTTTCTAATTTCTGCTTTCTCTTGGGCTAGGATTATGCATTAAGGCAACCAATTAGTTCAGACCCTGTTGTGTTGCTTTGTAGGTGTTTAGCCAAGAATTGGAACAATAATTATGTAAATACATTCTTCTTTTCTGTGACTTTCAGTAGCATTTTTGCTGTGAAGTGACACTTCTGAGAAGAAAGCAGACTGTTTTAAGAATAATGATTGCACTACAAGTGAGAGAAATGCAATTGCAAATAATGTTCAAAAGTCAAATATATCCTGACCTTGCTTGGCATGTGAAGCTGTTTGCACAGCCCCAGTTAATGACTGGTCAATTAATAACTGGATCAGTAGCTCCAAGAGAAAGCGCAGTTAAATGCTCTCCATGCAATATTCACCTCTGAGTCCAGGTGACCTTTTACAATATTTTTGAAGACATGACTACTGAGACTTCTCTTCATTCTCCCTCTAATTATATCTACTTGTGTCTTGCCTTACCTTAGAATTTAAGCCCTGGAAAAGATTGCTTTCATGCCCTTTGGATTTTTAGCTAGATTGCCCCCCTTCCTAGTATGAGTTACAGCAGGCTTCATGTTGTTCCTAATTTATTGTAGCCATGTGAGACGTACCTGAGGGCATTAGTAGAGCTCAGAAATGTGCTTTCACAGGATGTGGGATGGAGAAGAATGGATATTTCTAACAAAATGGGGAGAAAAAATAAAGCAGAAATCAATCAAACAAATGAACAATGCACCTTCCGCCCCAGCAAATGTGACTGAGGTGTAAAAGGATTTGAAGTGCATTTATTTGTACAAATGAATACACTAGTAAGAGCATTTAAGGCTTTAATACTTCCCTTAGTATCTTTATAATTTGGAAAATACCCTGTGTTCCAAAGTGACAGAAACTCTCACATATCTCATGTATGATTTTCATAAATTCATCTTATTCACAGTTTATAAAAGTGTATTAGAGAGGATGAACTCAGTATGTTGTTAAACAGCAGAGACAGTCTGAAATTCATGAAATGAAAGATCACCTTAAGCTGTTGCTTTGAAGTCTCACCAGAGTTTTCCAGCTCATTTCCTACTGATGGAAAACTTGCCAAAAGTACTCCCAGAAGAGATAAAAATTATTTGGCCCACTGAAATCCACACACTTGGAGATTATCAGCAGATCAAAGACACAAGAGTGAAGCTGTATGTTATAGACAATTTACATAAAATTCATATATATCTATATATCACAGCCTCTCTAGCTAATTAATGCATGCATTGCTTATGCAGGTAGCTCTAAGCAGGATGTGGAAAGATGTGCCAGCAAAATCTATAGTATGAAAACCACATTTCAGATTATTGCTTTAGACTTTAAGTATTTAGGGCTAACCCTACTGGATTTGTTTTCTTCCTTTGGAAAACTTTCAATGATTCTTAAGTTCCTCTGATATCTTTTTGCTGTTTTTGTTATTGTTAGAGAGTTTATTGAGTCCAAAGTGTCTCTTATGTTTTATTTTGTTATACAAGCACATCTGGATGGTTTATCTTTCATTAGATCATGGTTATTTGGAAGGGGTACTTTGCACAGAAATAACAACAGCTGAAACCAAGGTTCTTATTAACACAAGTGTTTGAACTGATAACAGGCCCTGAAAGCCTGTTTCTTTATCCTTTATTAATTTTCTCCCGTGGGAGAAGATTTTTGGTAGAGATGAGCCTTTTGATGCAGATGTGTTTGCCTTGTGCTGTCCCTCCTGCCCCGCTGTGGCCAATGTTCTCCTCACCAGTGGGTCTCTGTGGGAGCCCAGGGCCACCTCCTCCCTGGTCCCCACTGTCTGACCAAGCCCTGCATGACAAAGCAAGCAGTGATAGCACCCGTAGACCTGCCCAAACATTGCACCTCAAATAATGTTAAGGAGTGAAATTTTGAGCAACATCTACCAGGCAAAAGCTTGTGCAGCAGCACAGGTCAGGATAAGGAACCTGGGGCTGCTCCTCCTGCCCACTGCAGCAAAGTGCTTGTCCTCCTCCAGGTGTGACTCTCCTCACCCCTTGTGGAAGTGGCATTTGCAAAAGTCTCCTTGATGGAGACCCAAACATCCCACTCGTGTATTTCAGCTCTGGGAAGGGCTTTAGCAGAGTGTGCTGGGGGATCTAGGTAGACACCTGCTACAGAGCCGGAGGGGACACTTTAACACTGCGTTTTCATGTCATGGACTGAATGGTTTTGTTTTCAGCAAACTGGTGGGAAAAATCACACGCTACACCTTTTAAGTTGCAACAAAATAGAATTGTCCTTGGTCAGCCCAAGCACAGAGCTAGCAACCTGTTTCACAGTATCCCAGACCTTCATCCCTGGCTGGGTGTTGAGAGCATGTGTAAAGAATCAGAAATAAAATGGATTGGAGCAGGAACAAAAAGTAATCATACCTGAGGTGAAAATCTCAAGGTGGTGTGGTGTGAAGCCACTCTAAGTACCTCTTTAATGATCTGTAAAAATACAAGCACAGCACACAAAGCTCATTTTAATGTCATTTTCTTTTTAACTCTTCCTTACTTTGAACTCATCAAGACTTCCTGATCTGTGTAGTCAATCCTGATTTTTTTCTCATTATTCACTATGTGTGTTTTTTTTTTAGTAACTGCATTCTCTTTTCAGGATAATGCTGTTTTGTCATATTTCAGTCTCAGTTTCTAGGCCTGTTTGCTACACACGGTCAGCTAAAAATAAGCTGCTTTTCCCTTGGACATATTATATAAATTCAGTCTCTAGCTGTTACACAGTGCTTTCCAGATGATGCTGAGTTGATTTCCCTTGTATCTTGTGTTACTTCGACAACACCAACAGAGACAGAATATGCTGATGGGTTTTTCCAACAAGAATTTGTATCAAATCCTTCTCTCTTGTCATACCCCAGATCATAGCCCAATTTAAATGTATTTAAACCATAAAATGGGCCCTCAATCCTTTTCAGTATGGTTACTATCATTCCATCTAAGACAAATTTCATTTTCATCCCCAGAAACTGCTTTAGAATATCTGTGATATTTAAGCCAGTCCTGAAATAAATGTTGCTGTTTGAGCTGCCACATGGTATTATTCTGGCATCTTGGGCTGCTATATCATAGCTTTGTCCTGTTAGATCCTTCTGAGGTATTCCCTTGCTGCTGAGGACCAATCTGTGCTACGTGACATGCCCATCCCTGGTCCATGCATTTCTTTGTGGAAAGGACTGCATGAGGTTCCTAGGAATGTTTATACAACTGGTCAAAGCAGCTGATCGTAATGGCCTCTTGGTTTAAAATCTATTAGTCAACTTCCTGCTTTTTCAAATACTACTGTTAAAAAAAAAAAAAAGGAAAAAATTATCTCAGTGGCCAGCATCATTCCACAATGCAGAATATTGCTGTAAACCCAGGACTCAGGGAAGGAGCAGCAAGGCTGTGAGTGACTCGGGGGAAAAACTGTGGGGAGGGCAAGGGGGAATGTGGGGGAAACAAAGTACTGATAGGCTCAGATGTGAGGCAAGCCTTTCCTATTCACTGGTAAAAAGGAGTTATCCTAAATATTATCAATTGAATTTAAACTATAAATATGCCCACAACTTAGCTGTTTCCAGTTAGATCAATAAAGGACACAGGTGCCTATGAACTGCCTCACTGGCATGTAGATCTAAAATTTATATCCTTAAAATGCTTGCTCAGCTGCTGCCCAGATCCCTGTGCCCCTTTATCTATGATCTTGGTAGGCACTCACAGAAAACACCCACAAAATACGTCATCCCACTTGGGGCTTGTTGCCAGCTCAGGGCTTGTTGCCAGCTCCACAGGCTCAGCTGCTAGAGGGCTCACTGGGGCGTGGGGTCCAAATTCTGTTGAATCCTTGGCCTGCAGGAATAGAATTTATTCAGCTCCAGACCATCTGTTGAAACTTTTCCATGCGGCAATAATTAAGTAATTATTAGGGCAGAGAAAGCATGAGTCTATGGCCTGGGGACAAGGATGGGGGTGGCTTGACTCCTGCACAAGCTTTATTGAACAGTAAATGTAAAATACTCAGACACTTGTGAGAGCAGAGGTGGAAGCCTTGTCTCTCCTCTGTAACTCAGAATACCTTTTTTTTTGCTGGAGCATCCACCTGGGGCCTTTGAGATGGACCTTCAGTTCTCCACAGGCACCAAAGAGGAACATAGCCCAGGCGTCCCTCCTGCTGGAGAGGAGACCTAAGCAGTGAATGACCGTGCAAAAGGAGGAGACGTACTCCTTCCCCCCCCCTTGGCTTGGTGTGACGGACAGGGATCAAGGTCAGTGCTCGAAATCATCATCTTGAGACCGGCGCATCCTGTCAGACCCATGTAACACCTTCTCCCAGAGAAGCAACTCAAATAATCATACACCTGAACTTCTATAGTGCAGGCATACCCCCACTCAGCCCATGGGGTTTTCTGCTTCTGTTTGTAGGATGCCTCAGTCATTACACTGAGTTCAGTCTGGAGTCATGAGGTCAGAGGCTCATCTACTTCTTTTAACAGCACCAGCTGGTCTAATAAAAGATGCTACTTCACTCTGATCTCTCCTCACTTTATTGGCGTCCTACCTGCCTAAATCAGGGCTCAGGATACCACCAGGCAGTTTGGACACAGAGGTAATTTTGTTGATCTGGATCATAATACTCTTGTCATTGCCAGTATCAGACAGACATGGTACATAAAGGTGCATGCAAAATCACTTTTTTTTTATTGGAGGTTTGGTTTTACAGACCTTATTAAAATTGCTTTTTGTTAACCCTGACATCAGAAGTTGTATCACGATGTCATATGACCAGAAAAGACGTTCTGATAAAGTGAATGCAGTCCAGGTTATTAGTGAATGAATGTACCAACTGTCAAATATTCAGGAATTAACCTCAAAGTACATTGAAGAGAGATGGAGTCAATCCGCTTGCCACACAAATTCTTATCCTGCAATTACAGAACTGGGGACATAAATAGAAATATTAGAATGAACAGATGTACTTCAATAGCTTTTTCTCCAAATTTTTCCCAGTAATTAATTTATTTGCAAAGCTATTTGCTTTTGTTAAAAAAAACCTTTCTATTTTGGCCTCACTGTAAATTTTTCAAAACTCATTTGATATTTAAAAGCCACCTCTTTTTTTCCCCTAAAGGGAAGGTAACAAGGATACTTTTAGTAGTTGTAATGTTGACTATATTATATTTCCGGGAAAGGCAGGCTTTCATGTAACCCCCAAATTTTAGGCTTAAGTCTGATTTGTGAAAGTTACTTAATACTGAGTAACCTACCTCCCCTGTATGATATCTAGTCTGTCTTCTGTGAATCATCAAGACCTACAGCGAGCACACTCCCAAAGACAGCCAGACATACCGCTGGAAGATGTCCTGCAGAGCATACAAGACCCCACATGTATGGATGGCATTTGTCTGTGCTATAATACATGCCTGATCAGCCTTAGGGATGCTGCGGGCTGTCCCTGAGGCATATACAGGGCTGGAAGGCAGGCAGATCAGGGGAAACATTATGCTTATTTCTGTTTCCAAAATTAAATGTTGAACATGTGCTGCCATGGGTTTCAGAAATATATTCACTGCATCTCTCTGGCCAGTAAAGTGACCCCAGTTCTAGGAGCTCTGTGAATATGGAATGACAGAGATAGCCTTCTATAATATATTGTTTGGAAGAATTAAAGTGACTTAAGCTGAAATAATACTGCTCTCTTCATACTTCTACATAATACCTGCCCTGATGTTGAAAAACTCAAAACCAGCAGGAAAATTAAGGAAAGAAAGAAAATAGTGAGTTTTTCTCACTGTTTCTCTGTTGCAAAGCTGGGGTGGGGAAACCCTACAGACATAAATGACTCATCCACAGATACCATTGATTAGTGACAGTTCTGGCTTGAACATCCACCCTAGGGAAGGTGCTGAATTTGGGGAGAAACCTTATTATTTCATCTGAGCAAAAGCCAGTTGTTAGAATATTCCTTTAGCCTCCTGTTGTTTACTACTAATACTCTCCTCTTCCTAATTCTGAATTAAAATGTATGGAGAAAGGGAAATTATTTATTAGAAGAGGCAGTCTGGGGCCCACGTGGGAAATCATGCAGTCTCAATTTGATCTAAGCTTTAATAGGTATCATGTCTCTAAGGCCTCAGTGAGATCTCACTTCACTGAAGGCTGAGTCCATCTGTACGGGTAACTTAATAGACCACTGGATGTCACCCTTGCTCTCCCCTGAAGCAAACAGCAGTAAAAGAAGAATGTAGTTTTAAAGTCCTGGATACACTAGGAGGTGGTAAATGGCAGGTTATGACCAGAGTATGGATATTGTAGGATAATTTATATATGGCATGTGAAAAAGTCTCCCACTAAGGGCTTGTATTACCTTTTACATGAAGAACTCTTTGAAGCTAAGACTACTATTTATTGATTTATTTCTAGCCCTCCCAAAAGTGGCACTGTAAAGTTGAAGCCTGTAGAACCTACTGGAACTCAAATTAAATTTGCAATTTAACACAGAACCTGCTCTAACTCAAATAAAATTTGCAATTCAACAGAGAGAGTTGTCACCTACTGTTTTTGTATTTTATTAAACTTCGCATTTTCTGTAAGTTAAACTTGAGTTTCATTTCAGTAAAAGGAGGTGAATGGCTTGTAAGCTCTTTATAGGACAAGTTGTGTCTGACCTTCTTGCCATTGCCACCAGATTCAAATACTGCCTCATAGCAATAACCCAGATGTTCACAGCTGTTTCAGCAACTTCTGCAGTAGCATCCTTCCAAATAATTTTTAGTCTTGTCACTCCTCTGTGCTTTTGCTCATAGCTGACTACTGTGTCATGACTGTCAAGAAAAGTCCCATAAACCCCAGGAACATATGCTACATGTTTATTATTAATGACTCACTGCATAAGCTGGGGGGAGGGGGGGAGAAAGAGGAAGAGGAAGATACACAGACCTTGTAAATTGACTTAGCTCTGTCTGAGATGAACAGATGACAATTAACATGAGCTAAGAATTTGCCCCAGGAAGTTGAAGTAAACCTGGACAAACTTTGCTGCTCTGAGACATCCTCAGGCACTACTGGCTGGTTAGAGATATCCAGGAATGTGTAGTTCTCTCAGGTTCCTCAGCCTGGCTGCAAACAGGGATGGGCACTCAAAGGGAGTTTTGCTCACACTCTTCACCCATAAATCATCCTGTGAGAAGAACATGGTCCTCTTGAGATAACTGTGGTTTGGTGACTCACCCATCAACAAGACAGAAGTGAAAGATCAGAGAATATTGGCTGGCACACAGAAATGCTCCTAAAATACTGCAATTATCCTTGCTTTTGAGACACCGTCCCAAGTGAAGAACTAGTTATCAGTTACTAGCACTATAGTTGTTGAAGAATGTTGTTTTTCTGTAGTGATTTGTATGCAAAAATGTAAATGTCTTTTACAAAGGAAGAAAAGCAGAAGGCACTGAAAATGGAAACTATTTTGTGAAGAATTTTTGTCAAAACTTAATTCTGATTTCTCAGACAAAAAGATTCATCAGTTTTCAGAGAGAGGGAAAGGGATGAACAATCTCTACATTTGTTTACCCAGAGTCACACGGAGAGTAGGATTAAGAATTGGAAATAGCATTTTACCCTCCTGTTTTACAGGACCAAGTGTACTAGCAGTCTGTACTGTAAGAATTCAGTAGTTCTTAAGACTGATATATTATACGTAACCAGGAGCTGTGAAGCCTCCCAGAAGTGAGGCAGTCTAAAAAAGCCAGGCCAGAAGATGATAAAAAGACAAAATCTCCTGTATAAATTCGAAAAGAAAACTGAAATCTCTTATGCTTTCTCTTGAGCTACATTGAAATAATAATAAGGCAGTAAGAACTATGATGTAGATCTTGGAAAAGAAGAGATCCTTCGAATCTAAACCAAAGTTAAATGAATCTATGCAGATTTATGAGACAGTCCAACACCAAGTGAGTTAAAGGACTAAACCAGCAGGCTTGACAATTATGTGAAAAAAGCTACAGAGCAATCATATTTATCTGAAATGTGTCACTGGTAATGAAGAATTTGTACCAAATCCTTTTACATTTTTCCTAAATGTCTTCCATTAAATATATTTGTCACATTAATGTAAAATCTTATAAATATTATAACTTATAAGCGGTATCTATTGTCATTATATTTCCTAAATCTCAATATTATACTTAGAAGCTCAGGATTCTGACTACTTGTACCCGTACTCTTCAATTCTTTCTTTGACCACTAGATGGTACTACCAGCTTTAAATCCACCATTCAAGGCTGAAATAACAGGGTGGCTTTGTTTCATCATTTCATCCCAGATCACAGACACCAAGGACTACATTATATTTTTCAGCTGCCCCAGCATAAACTGACTTTAACTCCACTAGTTTTACATCAGTTTCTGTAGGAACATCCATGGATAGCCAAACGGACATTGGTGCCAGACCTTAAAATGAAATGGAAATATTTCAGCCAAACAGAAGCATTTGCAAGCAGGCACTGTAGTTACTAACCTTATACAGTGGATCATAGTTAAAAGATATTCAACCTTTTTGGCTGCAAACAGCTTCTTCCTCAAAATTGACTTTCACCTCTAAACCACAAAAGATGCAGATGTCTTAACTTTCTTACAGCTGAAAGAACATTCTATTTATAATTTGGATTCATCAGTCCTTTCAGCATAACTGTGCTATTCTGTAGCCAGAAATTTCAAGTAATCTAAATCTAATGTAAATATCTGAGCATTTTTAATTGATAAACTTTGAAAAAATAAGAAAATATTTTATTTTTCTATCAGTTGTACATATTGTCTGTTTTACCAGCCATGACCATGGACTATGTGTCCGTTTCTGCAGATATTCTTTAGAGATTAGCGGAAAAGAAGCCCACATTTGCTCTCTGAAGAAGGTCTAAGCCATCATTACTAAACCTTACCCTCTGTTTTTCGTTAGAGAAAAATTATTTATCGAAGGAATGAAAGCTGCTTCTATAAATGTCAATCATGTAAATGAATTTCAAGCCATGGAACTGAGGGGTTTTAAGCAGCAGGGAGAGATGGGGGAAAAGTAGAACTTGGGATCCAACATGCATCATCCTGAATCATCACCACCTTGGGGTAATAGAAGGGGTATGACATCTGCAACTGGAAAGACCATTCTTCCACAGGGCACGACCAGCCACATGGTCCTCCGTATATGATGCACTGGAAAATATCACGGACCACATGCTATCTGAGCAAAGATTTTGTTTGTGTTCTGTAATCCTAGGGGGTTTTGCTGCAAGGTGGTGTAGAAATGTCACTGAATAGAAAAACCAACTGAGTTTGTTAAAGGGAAAACATTGAGAAAAGAGAAGGAAAGGAAAGGCCAGAAATTAATATCTCAGATGTTGAAATTCTTTGGTTGGACTTCTGTGTCCCCTGTTCTACCTGAAGTTAGATCCATTACATAACCTTCCTTTAGATGATTCACTTCAGCAAACATAACATTTACTTGAGCCCCTGCTTTCCTTTCCCCTGTTCTGTGCTCCCTGCAACACAATCCATTTCTTGTGGTTTGTATAATTTGCGTAGTTTTACCACTGAGCAACTGTTGCATTTGGCCTGGAATGATGTGAAGAAGGCTGTGCCTTGTGCACAGAAATTGAAGCAGATTGTGTGGCATAATAAGAGATTATATTCTTTCAGTCAGAGGAGAAGACATAATCCTCTGTTGTGGTTTAACCCCAGCCAGCAACTAAAGTGCCATGCAGCTGCTCACTCGCTCCTCTTCCCTGCCTGCAGTGGGATGGGGAAGAGGATGAAAACCAAGTAAAACCCACGGGTTATCCCAGCTGGATAGCCTAGACGAAACCAGAACATCCTCTAACTGAAAAGTAAATATAGAATATTACTCTAAGAAGTACAAGAGCACTTGTATCCAGGCAATATATTTTTTAAATTCAATTTCTGATTCTTAGAGTCCGTTAAAGGTGAATCAGTCACTCAGCTAAAGATGAGAATCAGCTTTAGACATATGGCAGACACAAGGTTTATGACAGCCAAAATAATTACTCTTTTCAGGAATATTTCAAACTTACACATAGATAGTAATTTTCTGTGCATTGAGGGTTCTGCAGAGTACTTGGTTTCTATACTAACTGTGGTTTGCTTGTATTCTGTAAAGTGACTTATTACTGGAAAGCATTAGGAGAAAGAAAACCCTTCAAAATGGAATTTCCTATTGGATCAGTAACACTGACCTTGATTTCCTTGCTCAAGGGTTTTACAAGCACCTGTCTCACACAGGAGTCATACCTTTGCACTGCAGCCATTCTTGGAAGTCAACCTGTGGAACACAAGATAGAAATTAAGCCCAAATTTGTAATCACTGAAATGTTTCCCCCAAGCTTAGACAAGAAACAAATGAACAAAACCAGCTGAAGTCAGAATTGTTTAAAATTCTGACCATCTCAAGCTGAAAATTGGTGCATGATTTATTGTCTGGGTATGCTCTTCACCGATGAGAAAAAGTACGTGTTCGCTCTTGGGAAGTTCCTTTTTATGTTGGAGAGACTTCAAGACCACCTTAAAAATATGTACACGTTGTTCATTGATTTTCCATCTGCCTGTGTTGGGTATGTTCAATTCATTATATAACATTAATATAAAGAGGATTTCAAGTTCTCATGTCAGAGTTGGATGGATATTATAGATAATTTTCCATTGATGTATATTTATGTATTTTAATGACATGTTCATATTTCCAAAGGTCTAGTGATGGATCTAATAATGCCAAAATGGGTCCAGACATTGGCTATCAATTTATGCACCTGTCATGTAGTGTAACTGACAGGATCAAGACATTGGCAAGGAAACCAGTGGGATCTCCATCCAAGGAGACACCATCACCAGCTCCTTTTCTCCTCTTCCTTATGACCTTCTACATGAGCCAAGACACTAAGTGGAACTGGTTGCTTACTTGATGGCTTTACCTTTAAGCAGTAGGACAATATGTGCTGCTCAAAGCAGTTTTACACAGGTATTGTTAAAAGATGACTGTACCTGTATTAATGCTTTCACAGCAATTATCCTGGGAGAAGCTGAAGCTAATCTGGCCTGAGATAGTCTAATTGAACAGAAGCATATAAAAGAAATATATGAAAAAAGACCTTGTAAATGCGTTTGCCAGACCAAAAAAAAAATCAGTATCACTGTTACTTCTTACATTTATTTGGCTTATTTTCTGAAGTTTCTGTCCTAAAGATTCGGGTTATTGTTCAACCGCTCAGATTCCCCACCTGAACAGGCTGAACAATTAGAATCAAAATATAAATGAATATTTCATTTAAAATCGAACTTGGATCAGAAATAACCAATTTCTCAAGAGGTTTAGAAGAAATGTACCCCAACCTGGTATACTGACAGCAACTGTGAAAATAGTCCAGGGAAACAGATAACCTCTTGACTTTCTTAACATTGGCAGGAGTTTCGTGTTCTTTAACTTATGCTTATGTGGTTCATTAAAAATAACCTCCTAAAATTTGGATCACAAACACTGAAATTGGATATGGCCTGCACAAGTAAGAGGTGGTGTTGATTAAATTCAGAGAATTGGCCATGATCTGTAGTCCAGTGTCTCTTCAAAGGTCTTGAACTTGCCAGTCTCCAAAATGGGTAGAACGTGAAGGAGTGATTTGGCAGAATACCACTGAAGAAAGGTGCTTGATACTTCCCTAGTCCAGACAAGTGTTGTGCCTCTGATACTTTTAATGAAAAATAGCACACGTGCTTTTATTAGCTGGATGCTAAACAGACAAACAGACTGAAATAGTAAGAAAGGATCAATGAATCCTTCCCACCTTGCAAGCCATGGGTTCAAGAAAACTGGTACAGCAATACTTCATTATGTGCAGCTGGTGGATTTGGCAAACTGAGCTTGTCTTTGACAAAGCAAAGCTTATAGCTTTTACAATGCCAGCTGGAGACAGACTTTTCATCACCTTTTGTTTGGCGCTAACACACTACTTACTCTTCCAAAGGGGAAAAACGAGTCAGGTTCTGCAGCATCCAGTATTTAAGTGGACATTTTGTTCAGGAAAGACAATATAAGGTTAAAGGCACAGTGATGGAAAGCTGCTGAAAGTTTTCACCCAAACTTCAAAGAAAATAATAACTATGTATGCCATTACAAATCTAACTATAGTTCTTAGAAAATGTTGGAAAAGAGAATAAAAGGTCTGATCTAAAGGAAAGGCATAACTGAAATAACTTTTCTTCTACCTTCACCACAATATCTCATGGTATTCCCTAGTAAGGTGGGATTTTGCTCAATATCTTTATAGATGTCATTAATTTCTCTGTTTGACCTTGGCTGAAATTTAGGGCGGTGTTCCTGAAAGTCAAATGACTTACTGACCACAACCCCATTGTGGACTATATATGGCAGTTCCAGTTGTTGAAGATTTTTCTACCATTTCAGTGTCAGGGAGGTGCAATTTCAATTGCAGTCACACATTTGAATACCTGTGGTATTTTGTTCAGCTTTCAGAACAGGTATGGCCAAAGAAGGTAAGATGTTTGGCAAACCCACGACTGTATGAGTAGTTCTCAGATACTTTGTGTGTTTATCCGTTGAGAAAAGTCAGGCAGGCTTGCTTCAAAATCTTCTCTTGTTGAATGGGAAATGACTTGGACAGCCTTGCTAGGATAGGCACTATCCAAGGTTATGCCTTGACATTTAGCAAAAACCAAACAAAAAAAAGAGAAGGAATTATTTGGTAGACTTCTTTAGGTGCCATTTGTACTGGTCAGTTGACAGACAAGAAAAAAAGAGGAGAAAGGGAGGTCTGAGCTAGGATGGCTCCTCAGATTGTTCATAATGATTCATACCTGAATTCAGTGCCTAGAGGGAAGCTTCAGGATGTCAGCACAAAGGTTACACCGAACAAGTTAATGTAGCTCTGTAAGACATCCATAAGTTTTTCCTGTGGTAAAAAGAAGACGAGAATAAAGTAAGTGCAGAAAAAATTCAATGAGAGTACATGAGACCAAGCAGAATGCTGAAAGGAAAGACAGAGTGAATTACCTTAGTGATCCTTAATCACTACTCAAGGACAGGCTTAATAGACGTGGACGGCGACTTTGGTGAAATCAGAACTATTTGTTACAGTTAATAAAAACTAAAGCCCAAACCTGAAAACCAAATAATCAGAAATGGCAAAAGTGCAAAGTCTGTATCTCAAACTAAGTTTCCCAAAGTTTGGACTAAGGCTTGAATCTGGTTTTGTTCCATGTCTAAGAGGTACAAGAGAGATGATTTAATGTGTCAGCTGAGCTGAGGTCTGATAACAAAATAAGTCGTATTATGGCCAATATAATCTTTTTTTTTTAAATCATAGATCAAAAACTTCTCTGCTTGAAGCACAAGTTTTTCTAATTTGAAAAGCTCTGCTGATGTGTGATCCCTCCTACATGTTTTCACATGCATTAAACCAGTTGATTTTGTAAGCTGATATTGTTAACAGATGAGTTTCTGTGCATGCATTCATTAGTCAACCTGGAGTTTGTTTTGTGTTCATGATGTGAGTTTGGGGTTTTGGGTTGGTTTTTTTTTTTCTCCTTTGAACTTGATAGATGGAAGGAAGCCCTTTGTAAGATTATTGCTTTCTAGCATCGGCAGAGCGTATATCTGGTCATTGTTTGCCTGATAAAGAAGCTTTAAACACATGTTCTCAATGGTGAGTGTACTGATCTAACTGATAGCAAAGTCTAGTAGATAGAATTTATTTACTTTTTTAGCTCCAACTAACTCTTAAACCACAGGAGTTCATTGTGTTAAATCCTCATTTTTTTATGAGTGCATACTTTAAGAATAAGGCCCCTCTGAGAAGGAAAGTACTATCTCTTTGAAGCTCTGGCATGCTGCTGAGCAACATTTACCAGACTGCTTTCTCCTGTCAGGAAGCTTAATGAGCTGCCTTCTCAGGACAAAACTGAGTTAAATTTCTGGATTCTTACTTGTTGAAGAGCAATTTTGTTACACCTGAAAGAGGAAAAATAAAATCTTTCATCCTCTGTTCTGTTGTTGGCAAGACATTGACAGACACTGGGCAAATGGAACAAATTTGAACTCTAGACAGTTTCTTTATGTGACAGACAAAACAAAACTATATTTAAATTACTATCTTTTGCCCTATTAATATATTTTACTGCTCTGCACTCAAGAAATGGGGGGGAATCAGCTCACCCCTCTCACATGTGCACACTCACACATTTCTTTATAGTTATTTCTGTTTCTATGTTGCATGAAAGCCCAGTCCTGGACCAGGACTCCATGACGTTAAGCACAGCATACACTGAGCAAAAAGGCATTTCTAGTCAGGAAAAAAATATGATCTATAGGAGAGAAATAAGGAGACCTTACCTGTTAATGTGATATACAGTGGCCTCAGCACACAGCAAGCTAAGCAGTCGCAATGCTTCAGCTGGCTTTGAAGCAGAGGTAGCAGGATTTTAGGAGGAAGGGAAAGGGAAATGGTGTAGATTTATGAATGGTTACTGGAAGCTCTTCTCAAGGTTGAGGATCAGATAGGAGAAAACTAAAAATGCTCGCTTGAAAATTTGCAACTGGGCAGTGGAGACTGACTGCAACAGAAGGACATCACATCTGATGAAGTGAAGATGATGGATTGGATGGAGACAAACCATTAGGGGCTTCGGGAATGAAGACGGGTCATTTGAATCATTTCGATGGAGTGGTTGTATGAACTTGTGCCAGACTCTATATCTCACACATGGAGTCACAAAAGCACTCACTTCTGTCAGCTTAACAGACCGATGCTTTCAGTTGCAGTCTGGAGACCTGTGGTTTATGAGTCACCTGTCACAATACTGCAGATGTCCTAGGGATAATCCTTTCCTCCGTGAATGCCAGAAATATTCTTGGACCTCCAGACTTCTTTCTATGAAAGAAAGAAACAAGACTTCCAGTCCCCAGGAAACAAACTGATCTTCTTGAGGCCGATCTTCCCTCACAAATACCAGCAGAGACAGCTATGAGGATATACTTCTGCACCATTTCTGCCACCAGTCACCTGTCAATACCTAATTCTCAGGGACTTTTCTTTCCATATGGGAAAAATGCTGACTTACCACTTCCTGGTAGACCCACTCATTCACACATGTTGCCATCCTCGCCCTCCCACCAGACCCCATCACAACCTACTGTGTACGCAGGCACAGGTCTCAGAAGGGAAACAGTTAAAATAAATTAATCTTGAGTTTTTAGATACATTTCTGTCCTTTTTCACATGAGCATTGAGTCATCCTTAACATTATTTTTCCTCCACCATGTCAGTGACTTCTTCACAGCTGTGAAAAAAGGAACAGGAGACACTGGTGTGACCTCTAAAACTATTTTAGATTTGAAACTGAAAACAAAATCAGGCGCGTGTCCAGCTGGCTGGTGCAAAGCCCATGGACAGCATATACTTTCCATGCAAGGCTGTCTGATAAATCTCTCCTATCTGAAGCTGACTCTGTCCATCATCAGACTCCATTCCAGCCAAAACCACAAGGAGGAGAGAGTGAGCTGACACAGACTACCGGGGGCTCTTTGCATGCTGTATTTGCACAGATGTGCATGATTACACAACTCTTTGGCTCAAAAAAAAGGGGAGAGTGATTAACCAAAAGTGGAATACAGGTGGTCTTCTGCTCAAACGTCCACATGTAGTTGCACTGGGTATCTGTCTTTCTGTCAGCAGTAGTTTTCTCCTTAGTTGGCTCTTGAGGAAGTGCTAAATCCCAGAAAATCTTTTATGAGATTTATCAGTTTGATGCAAACTTTGGTCTAATGGGAGAGAATAGGTGCAGTGATAAAGCACTCGGCGCTGAAAGAGACAGCTGTGGCAAGAAAGCCGTATAACGTACCATTTATGATGCTGAAAGCAGACACAGAATGATATAGGAGGGGTTGCCATGGACTATATTTATTTTCGTTTTCCTGAGTGACCCTCAAGGATGATGTAGTCAGTGCTGAGTGGAAAGTGAGCATGCAGAGGCCTAAAATTTGTTCTCTGAGGACTGCTCAGTGGGGGAGGTGGGTCTGTGTGCTGATGACTTCAGCTAGAAGATCCCTCTAGCGTTTTGGAGCCTCTAGGCTGGCAGACTTGGATTTCTATCCCAGCTTTGGTCTTAAATCCTTTCTGTGCAATCTGAGGCTATTCACCATATGCAAAAGCAGAAGGCATCTGTCAGAGAGGTCCCTTCTGAAAGCCAGGGAGAAGTCTGTGCATTGTAACTAAACAGTAAGATGTGCTTTTACTGTGAGCCTTTAGCACATCCTGGAAAACAAGGTAAAAAATGCCCTGTGATAAGAAACTGAGAGAAGTTGTGGACCTAGCGTGAGGACTGAAGGAATAGGTTACGAACTCTGCAGCTGGTCTGCAATATGCTGACCTTCAAGTTTAAGAAATTTAAACTTGCTGCATGGAGTAACATGAAAGACCGAACTGACCACAAAGTCAATGGGGAGGGTAATTTGCCATGTTTGACAGGCTAGGATTGAAGTCTGAACTCTTGAACTGTTTGGAAGGCACTGGCATCAGTATATTCAAAATTAGACTGGACAAAGTTACAACTTGTGGAGCCAGAGTTGTCAAAACGTAAGCAGTTTATTATCCTAAGACTTCAATGAAAAGTCATGTTTTTGTAATGTTAAAAGATCCAGAACACAACACAGCAAACCAAAACCCCAACAGTATCTGAGCAATATTTTGCTAGAACTTGTATGTAGGGTAAAGGCTGGGGGAGGCAGGATTGAAGATCACAGGAAATGTGAGAGTCTGAGAGGGAGGAAAGGGTGCAGTTGTGAACAGCAGTGAAGAAAAGTAAAAGGAGGGAGGATTTGCAAGTGGAAGAGAGAGGTTTAAATAAGACAAACGTCGGCTGGCAGCAGACAGTCCAAAAGCAGTGTGTCAGGAAGACAGCTATGTACTGACATGGGGAAGGGGATGGAAACCGTGGGATTTGTTAGCATTCTGTTCCTTGGGGAAATGGCTTGGAAGGTTAAAAAGACATGGGTGAAAGTGGAATTTCTTACTGTGACTGTGGCAAGGCCGATAAAAAAGAAATGTGGGAAGAGTATTACTCCTTATCTCAGGGGAAAAAAAGGCATTGGGGGATCTTTATGCTTCTTCAAACTGGTATATAATCTAAAGAAGGTATATAGCTGTGCTTGAAAGTTCACCCAAGTAATAAGAAAGGCATGTCCTTTTTGGAACCTTGAAATTTTTTCACAGTTCAGAAAATCTTACAACGCTCTCCAATTACAGTGCGGTACTATCTCACTGGCAGGCAAGGTGGAAACTCTGCAACCACTTTTGAACAGAAAGTTTTGCTTTTCACTGTGCCTCTGTAACTGCACTTGGATCAAGTCTGAGAACATGAAGATAATTTCCCTAGCTGATATATGGGCTGTAAAATTAGTTTTACTCAATACTCCCATGCTTTGGAGTAGGACTTTCTCTGACTCCTGGGCCCATCGTTGGCTCACTTTCACTGGAGAAGCAGCCCCACAAACCCCTGTATCTCACCTGTGTTGCCAGATGGTAAGACAACAGGAAATTGTGAGATGGGAATGGGAAATGCTATTAGCTTGGCGAGCAGATACACTTTGAATGCTTTGGTGGTGAGATGAGTCAGTCATTTGTAACCATTCATGGCTTCTCACACCTCTTTGGTGACCTGACATAGAGACTCAGGTTACCAGCACTGCTAACAGCTGAATATGTGTTAATTATCACAAGTGGTTGCCAAGGTACAGTAGGTACTGCTACCCCCTTCTGGGTCTGCTCATGTGCTATGCATTTAATACAGACATGCTTTAAATATTCGTGGAAAATAATTCAGCTTGTGGAGGCAACGAGTGGCTGAAGCAAGGAAAACTGATCAAGTAAGAAGTCTTAGCTCAGGCTATTTTTCCAGCTTTTCATTCAACCAGCAAGCCTCAAATGTATGACTTAAAATTTGAGTATATGAGCTACCTTAGCACTCTATCCAAATAAACAAATTTCTGAAGGGCTGCTTTTAGAAGGAATGCTCTGGAAATGACAACACCAAGCTACACATGTTGACTGATCTCTGATTCATTCAACTGCATTTTGATCTGAGCCAAAAATTAAGTTTCAGGGAAAATCAGCAGAAAACCTGTGTCTAACACCCCACTTGTCTCCCTGGAAACACAGTGCTCAAGACAAAGGGAGTGCTGGGCCAGAAATAATTTTTCTGTGAGTCCCTTTTCAGCAGTATAGTTCAGTCCATGTAAATTGCACTGAAGCTTCTCATACACTTTATGGGATGCATTCTGCTAAAGCTCCCTGGCACAGAACCTTTGTCAAGACGAAGTTGAGTTGGTTGGCGGTTGCTGGTCTCTGCCCTCTTCCTTGGCCTCCTTCCTGCACTTGCAGCCTATAGAAGAGCCCCTGCTAAGCTGAGCAAAAGCTCTCAGACCATTAATTACCCCAACGTCCTCATCCTTTCTAGATGATTTTTTGCATCTTCAGCCTAATCACTTTCATTTCTTTTCTTAATTCTCAGCTGAAATTAGACTGTAGTCTATGTTTGTAGATAGTTAGAGCACACTTTGGCACAATTTTGGCCAAGGTTGCCAGCCCTGGTGATAGCAGGTGATAGCTGCTCTTCCAGACAGTCTGGAAAGATGTCTTACCTGCTTTTGAAAGACAAGAACACTTACACAGCATAGTGCTGGGCTTTTCTGTGACTGTTGTTTCTGACAATCATGGGCTTTCTTGGGAACATCTACTCTACCAGTATAAAAGCAGGCTAAGGTGTAATAAAGGAAACCTTATTAGGGTCATGAGCCTGGGGAGATGCAACAAGAGGGTGCATTTGCAAATAAAAAGTAAAATGTTTTGTATTGGCAGTATTGGTTTGGAGTGTGCCTCAGGTGACACACCACCTCCCAGATGTACCAAACCCACTCTCACTTTGTACTGGCAGGGAGCAGTGACTCAAGACACTCTGTGCAGCTCTGCCTCCACTTTTAAGACAGCAGCTTTTCAGGTGCCGGAGGAAAGTGTTATTGCTTAATCCAGATGTGTGATCAACCTTAGTGAAGACATCGAACAGGCAAAACTTCATCCTAGGGCCATCAACCACTTGGCTGATCTCTGCATTGATGTTACTTACCAGCCTGTGCCATTTTCCACAGCAAAGCATTTTTCACTCATCTTTTGCACAATACGCATAGGGAAAGCTTGGAACCTGAAGAAAAGTCCTTCTTGCCTGAAAATAGATGGAAGGCAGTTCAAGATTAATTCCAGCTTATGTGCAAATGTTTACACATCCAGACCTAAATTTCAGTGTCTCTGTCTGAAGCTGAGTATCACCTTAAGTATCAACACTCCACATACCTTATGCATAGTTACTAAGTAAATTAGGAGCTAGTGAAAATGAGTGCCATTGTTGATAAAAATAGAAAAACATTATTATCTAAAAACTACTGAGAGCGGACGTGGTGATTTTCCAATATCTCAGAGAAACAGAGCGAGTCCGAGGTGGGGTTATAGAGCACAACTCTCCCCTTTACCAATGAGTAATGGTTCCCAAGGAATTGCTTCGTAGGACAAGGATCATACAATCAGTTTTCTAAGGATAGAAACATTGTGAACATCTCTGAATTACTCTATTACATGGCCAATGGGACTTCCATATTGTATCCTGCATGAAACATACTATGTCTTTTAGGAAAACATCCAGCCACCATCAGACTGTTACTGTAGAATGAGCTGCAATAGTTGATGAGGTGTTGCAATAAATAATTACCTTCTGAGATCAACAGCTCTTTTCCCTGAGAGCTGTCTTGGTTGCAACTTTCAGCCATTTAATCTTGTCTGACCTCTTTTGCTAAGTTGGAAAAAGTTTTTTTATCACCTTTTTTTACTCCGTGTGTATGACTCATTTGCGATCATGTCACCTAAGTATTTTTCACCACACTGATCCTTTTGAGTCTGTTCCTAGAAAACAGATGCTCAAGTCCTTCAGTCATTCTCATGAATTTTTTGGACATCTCTGCCTTTCAAATTTCCACCTTGACTTGTGAGAGCTGGACATAACATTTCTGTGGTAGTCTTATTGCCCACAGCAAACCTAACCCTGCTGACCCACCCGCCCCCCAAACCCAGTAACGCTGCCTATTTTATATGCAACTCAACGGCTCTACAACAGAGGCTAAAATTACACTGATCTCAGAGAAAGATATCTTAGAAGAAAACACTTCAAGACTTGAAGGGAAGAGTTTTATGATAAATAATACTTAAGTTTAAGCTCCTCCGGGGCTACTGGAGTGGAAGTCAGACTTCTGATGTATCCTGACAATGCAAGGCCTTGCAAAGGCTTCCAAATTTGGTCCTGTTCCAGCTTGATATATACTTCTGTAGACATGGTGGCATGAGAATCTGCACATTGGCAGAAACCCCTCTGAGGAAGAATGAAGAATAAATACTGTGTGAGCAGCCTGTGCCACATGGGTCACAGAGACCTGTATGAAAATGCCACCATACCAGCACACAGTTCTATCCTGTTGTAGCCACAAGGGAATACTGAGTGGGATATTCTGTCTTTAATAGGCCAAAGGATGACCATTTGATTTCCACTTTCTTTTTCACATCTGGGGCTTCTGTAGACATTAATGTTGTGCTGATGTATGAGATGGTGGAGAAAATTTCCATGGGATTTAAGTATGTTTACTTAATGATACCATTATCAAAATATGTATTTATTTCCTGTAGTCTTTTTTATATCATGAGCTATGTCATTCTAGGGACAGGTGACTTGTTAAAGAAGACAGAAGAATTATGCTGTCATGTTAAACTATGTAACCTAGCTGAGAGGTGCTTCTGATCACTGACCATTATTAATTGAGCCAGTTTTAATCCCAACAAAGCATATCATCAGACCAGAGCATCTTCCATGTGGACAGCTCAGGCAGACACATTAGAAAAATAACACCAGTAATAACAGAAGAATTTAGCCTACAGTGCAAAACACAGTCAGAGCTGGGAACATGCTGAAACCTATAACATAATATGTAAATGTCAGCACATAGTTGGAGTGGAAATGATTATAAAAATAATACACAGTGGAATAATTGTAATGTAAAGCCTTGAGGCAATCCTTCTTATTTCAAGCATTCAAGAGGAAGATGACTGCTGGATTTTCATCTTACCTGTCTGAAATCAAAATTGTTTAAGCAGTGATATAATTACTTTTTCATTATTTCAGTCAGTCAGTAAAACGTTTGGGTCTTTTTTTTAATGGAGGTGTGTAATTGATAAAAACATTGTTCTTTCATTGTTTAAATTCAATGGCAATCTGTGCAAAGATGGTTCAGAAATCGAAGCACTAGTACAGACCTTCTGGACAGCCATCCCAGAAGAGTTTACAAGTACTAAAGAATTAAGCTATACAAATGGCAAGCGTGAAGGTCATATCACAGGTTTAGGGGTAAGGGAATCAAGTGCCCAAACCCACTCTTTTGACCCTGGTTTGGCTCTGGCTAGAGCCCTCCTGGCTCTGTCTCCCGTCCCCATCCCCACCGGTACCTGTGGGTCTGCAGAGCGGCCTACGTGCATTTGTAGAGGTCTTGCTCCAGGCGCGAGGAGCCGGACGCTCACATTACGCTTTCACAGACAGCCCCTGTCAGGGTTGTAACAGCACCCAGGTCTGACGCCCTGGCCTCTTGCTTTCCCTGCAAAACCAGCCACACAAAACCCGCTTAATGGAAACATTTAGGTGCCGCTGAATCTAAACGAAAACCTCCCTGGCAAAGTGCTTCCCGCAGTCCTCTGAAGACCGGAGACGTCTGTCAGCAGGAGAACCCCTGCGGACCCTCAGGGCGAGGGCCGAGCAGGCCTCAGCGGGACGGAGGGCACCCACCCCGGCCAGAGAGGGGCTTCGGCGGGGAAGGTACAGGCCCAACCTGAGAAGGAGACTTTGTGCTGTTGTCCCTGCCGAAAGGGTTTCCGTGGGGCACTGCTGTGGTCCCACGTGGACGTGGGCAGCGGCAGGGCCGTGGGATGCTGCAGGGGTCTGCGCGACAGCGGTGACCGCTCTTGCGTCCCTGAGGGTGAAGGATGTGCTGGGCACAATCTTCTTGTCAAGCTGCTGTCCTGTTACTGAAACGACTGCTGGAAAAGTTCAGAGGCAACGGAAAATGCAAATATTTGGGTTTTTTTTTCTTTCTTTTTCACAGTCATGTAAATTGCTGTATCAAAAAATGCTGGAGTCAGATATATAAAGTAGAGCCACACATCAGTGCAGGGTGATGAAAGATCTCTATGAAAATATAGCAGCTGGAAATGTATTTGACATAATCATTAGCCAGTTACTGTACAACCAGAAATGTGTGTCTTAGATTGAAAGGATGAAAACCATTAGTGAAAATCCTTCTAATTTTCATATTGGCTGGCATAATGACCCTTCCTCTTACTTATAAATAAGGATAGTAATTTCTGTTAATTCAAAAGGATTTTTTTTCCTAGTCTATTCTTTTACTAATCTTTGTTTCCTTGCAAGCAATATAACTTACAGGGTGTGAGAAAGCATAACTGTACCTTCACTGTAGGTAGGCTAAAGAGTTTGCAAAATAAAATTATAATGGGAAAAAAATGGAAGTTTTGTAGTTCATTTTGTGTTTGGTTGGAAATCCTATGTCCTAATCTATTTTAGACATATTTTTTAAAAAACTGTTTTTTGTTTTTTTTTTAGAGGGCTAAGTAATGCACTTAAAAGAATGTAATTTTCTCTATTAATGATAGAGGGATTCAAAACATCTGGCTTGCTTACTATAGACATCCTAACTTTTACATTCATCTCATTCATGATGTCTTCCCGTGGAAAACTCAAGTAATTCTTAAAGGATGAAAACTTCTCCTAAAATAATGGTCTACTACATGAACTAATAATAAGAAACACTACTTTTAAATTACTTTCATCGTGGTTTCACCTGGTTTTAAAAAAAAAAACAGACCAAGGTTACCCAGTCATACTGTTCGTCTCTCTTCCAACCCTATACCTTCTAATCCCAATGGCCACGTTCAGTCAAATTTGATAGAGAACTAAATACTAAGTTCTTACAGGTGCTGTAAAAAAATCAGCAGCCCTTACAGCTTCCTTTTGCCAGCACGTCTTATATCTTGTGCTCAGCTATGGGCTAAACAACCTTAGGCAGGAGAAAGAAAGGAGAGCTGCGATGCTCTTTCGGGGCAGTGCTGGGAAAAAGCAGGGTTTTCAGAGGACGCCTGTGGCATAGGAAGAAGCTGAGCATGTTATAGGAAGTTAAACTTACATAAAGAGAGAAAAATGGGACGTTCTGCAGGAAGGTGCTTGGGAGCATTGCCTGTGGTTGCAGGCAGCAGGGGCTATGGCAGTGACCAAAAGATATTGTCCTGGAGAGTTGTAGCGAACGTGAAAGGGAAGGTTAGGATATTGCATTAGAGATTCATTCCTGTCAAACAATTGTGTCTTTTCAAATTCTTTTCTGAGACTGCAATAATGAAGCAATAAGGAGTCTTACAGCAACTCAAACCACTGACAAACATATCCCTTACAAAGGTGGTGGCATCACCAGCTTTGCCTCTTTATTACGTCTCTAACCCTTCTTGAGCTCACTTTTAAATTTTTTGCAGGTCAAAATTGATGTGAGACATTTCCAGGAAAACACTCCATTTGGGAAAGGCAGCTCAAGGCACACAACCCTGCAGGATGCCCTTTGCTGCTGCCTGCGGGACAGCGGGCGGTGCCAAACAGTGTCTTCACAGTGGATTTACCTGCCTTCTGCGTTCAGATGAGAGGCTGTGGGAGACTATACTCACGGGATATAAGTAAGAATAAAACCAAAGGAATGTTGCAAGAAATATTTTCATATTATTTTCAATTTAATTGTTAGATATTCTAACTCTTTCCTTTTTTTTTTAATATCCATTTCAGCAAAGGATAGCAACTTTCCTCAACCTGGTGAGGATGAAGATATTATTATGGCTCTATCGCTTCTCTTCTGCTCAGCTGCACAAGACTATGAGTTTTAAGTAAGCTTAGATTTTCTATCTGAATACCTGAGATGAGAGGACTTTCAGAAATTACAAGGGGACAAGGAGTTAAAATAACTCTCATGAGACATTTGGTAGCCTAGTGGACTGTCTGTTGATAAATGATGGATGGACAAATAGGTAGAGAAAGAGATAGGAAAGTTCTGACAATTTCAGAAATTAACTTCTTAATTATAATTGTGTGGATGTAAGTAATTAGCTGTCATAAATACGCCATTCTTTTCTAGTTTCCTGGAGCAGACAGACAAAAATTCAGTGTTTAAAAAATACAGTTCCAACAGATGTGGATAAACTGTTTTGATCTGCCAAGGTTTTACTAATTCTACACCTCCCCTGGCAATCTGTATCCTCAACACAGGAAGCCTCCTGTGCCATACATCTAAAGATACTGAAATTACTTGATAATATGTTAAAAGGCAGGTTAAATACAGTTTCCAGTTTCAAGAGTGATGTTATTCTGACCCATGTTGAAATACAACAAATGTATTTAATAGCTTCAAAATCCAGGTCCCCAGGGCTGGTATAAATCAGAAAAGAATCAGAAGCATCAAGCGAAGTTTTCTTAGTTTATGTCATTTAAAAACTTAATCCACAGGCCTTTATGTTAATAGACTGTATGCTTTATGGTTTTATCTATTCCTGTCTTTTTTCCAGAAGTATTTGTGGCTTGTCCTTAACAGAGACAAATGTAGGCAGAACAGGAAAAGTTCTGAAAAGAGGAAAAGTTGCAGTGAAGACATTCCAATTGGTTCATAAGTTCAACGAGAAGTTTAAAAATGTAGTTTTGCCTTCAAAACATAGTAGCACTAATTCAGCCCTGAAATTTTCAGTCCTGAAATACACGGGAGAGAGCGCAGCTGTAGAAGAGCATGAGGGTACAGCCTGTGCATTGCTGAGTGATCTTCTGTTTGTTCTTACTCCTCCTGCGCCTCTGCCGCATCCCCCGCAGAGATCAAGGCCACTCCGTGGGGTAGGAGCACCACTACCGACATCCAAGTACAGCGAAGCAGGCCTTCTCTCCCACCATAATCCAAGGACAGGCAAAGGTGCGTTCCAATTGGCAGACGTGTAAGTCACAAATCAAGCAAGGGTGCGTGTTTTCTCATGCCAGAGAGCCAGACTGTTAGTCCAGAAAGAAATGTTAGGAGAAGGATCAACAACGTTCCTCCTAGCAAAGGGGGAAAAAAAAGAAAGAGTTAAAAAAAAATAGAAAAGGATGTATGATCCAAGAACTATTAAAACAGCAAAAAGCAAAGACAAAGAGCTCAGAACCAAGCAGTAAGCTAGCAAAGGGAGTGAAGGGCAGAAGAATAATATAAAGAAAAGCAATCATGCTATAGGGACATGGCAGATGAGATGAACAGATTACCAACCTTTTCTGAGGATGACTCTTGCCCTCCAGAGTGTGCTTGGTCTGGCAGTTGAGCCCTCCAGATAAAGTCAACTAGTCACATTCTCAGCATAAGCTGTTTTAAAATAATTACCATGAGGTATGTAGCGATACATGTTGATGATGTATGGTGGAAAGTCGTAGGTGAGTAATGGTCATACCACAGGATATAAATAATTAGAGACACATTAATATAAAATTCCTTTGTGGTTGTACATCACATGCATGTGATTACCAAATGAACAAATCGTACATCAGTGTACATCAAAGCATGCATTAATAATTTTCCCTTTCTTGAAAAAAATCATAAAAATGTAGAAAACATGCTCAAAGAGAGCATTACAGAGGGATACAGCGTGTCAGAACATACATCGTATAAGCTCAAAAAAGAGGAGAAAATCAGCTCAAAATAAAAACAAATGATGTAACCCTAGAGAGCTTAGTTTCTAAAAGATATTGGGGACAGATGGCTAGTGCTCTAACTGTAAATAGCAACAATTTTGTGTTCATACTACTGATACAGAGAAATAAATGAATAAATATATGTATTACAGCTAAATGGATAGTAGAAAAGAATTTACACAAAGAGTTTTGAAACTTTTCTTTTGCTGACAACAGTGGTGGTTTCACTTTTCTCATCTTATTTTCAGAGTGGTTTAGTTCTCAGGCAGATATCCTTGAAGGAATCCCCTTTAGTGCCAGATATCTACTGCTTATGAATAACAGGACAGATTTAATCCAGCTGGGTCTCCTGAAGGAATATTTGTCACCAGACTTCTTGATGCTGAAGAACAAGCAACTCAGTGATGGAGCTGTAAAAGAAGCCTCTGAAGGCTTGCCAAGGCTCGTGTGTCTTCACGTGGGTGACAATAATCTTAGGAGCACGCCGGCAGATCTGCCCGCTGCCCTGGCAGAGCCGGGGCCAGGCAGCAGCAGCACCTGCGGCATCACAGAGCTGCCTTGGACTCCCCGCAGAACCCGGTGGCACGGAGCCTCCAAAGTAGCAGGTTAACTCACCAACCCTTCCCCAAAGCGGCGTTTCTCTGCCTGACATCTTTGCACACGATGAACTTCGGCCAACTGAGGAGCATTAATTCCCCCAGTTCTTCCCCCCC
>JANZLQ010000065.1:11778968-11811284 GCA_026212715.1 Elanus axillaris | reverse complement strand
TCCCCCCCCCCCCCCCGCCCTTAAGGAATTATATTTAGCAGCCAGTAAAATATCAGTAATTCCTGCTGATGTCTTCAGTGAACTGTCAGAGCTAGAAAAGCTTGATCTCAGTCACAATCAAATTACTGAGACGAGCATTAAGAACGCTGCTTTTGGTAACATGATTAAACTGGAAAATCTGAACTTGGCAGAGGATTTGCTCACTGGAGTACCTCAGAATTTGCCCTCATCTCCGAAAGAGCTCAGGCTGAACAAAAGCAGAGTGGTTTTAGTGAGGCAAGAGGCATTTCTGAAACTAGAAAATCTCACTCAGATTGATCTCTGAAATAATGAAATATTCCACATAGCGTGGAACATTTAAGGGCCTGCAAGTTCTCTTTCCCTTAGAATTAAGTCATAACAAGTTATCAGAAATTCATCACCAACTTCCTATCACATTACAGTCTCTTTTTCCCTTCAATACTCATATTCAGTCTATGCCATGGGACTTTCTCTGGCAGTCATAATGTTGAGAGCCGTCTTCTTCTTGCACGGTTAGTGAATAACCAGATAAACCTTGATAGTGTTGGCGTGTGTGCACTTAGGGACCTGTAAGGCTATCGGGAAGTCCACTTTTATTAAAAATATGTTGAAAAGGGGAGGGAAAGCACATACACATCAGAGTAGAATTCCCTTTAGGTGGACAGGATGGATAGATGTTAGCTTTTGTCCCCTGCTGATGCAGTAATAAACAGTTTAAATAAATAAATAATCACAGCCACAAGAGTAGGAGAGCACCAGATTTATTTTAAAGCATTTAGCAATAGTGGTTTTTAAAATCTCTATACTCAGAGTCTCCTTGAGGTAACTAAAGTGAAAATACCTTCATCTTCTAATTGCTCAGTGAAGAACTCCATCATCTTTACGGTCCCTGTTATGCAATTGACAGTTTTCATACTTGCATTTAAAAAGTGTCCTGTTTTTTTAAAAAATCTTAAACATGTCAAAAGGGGAATTCCCGGCATACCCAGATTGAAAATCACTGATAAGTTCAGTGCTGTAGTATGTCACTGCAGGGATTCATCAGATTTTTTTTATTGCTATGTATTTTCTAAATAACGTTTCAGCTTTTCCACTACAAAAATCCACTGCTGGTTATAGTAAGAAATATTCCAGACCTCCTCTGCATGCATTTAGTGCTTACAAAAATTTAGATATATTTTGAGGTATTAGTTTCATATTCATTCTACAAACACAGCAATTTTAACATATATGTGTTCTCTCTGATCCTCTAGTCATTTAGGGTGCCAGCAGTGCTACAGCCTCCAGCCTCAGAGCACTTGAACAGGAGCACTGCACAGGGGTACCCAACATTAAAACATAATTGCCTTTAGCTCTTTCTGCAGCCGACAGGAACAGGTTAGTACTTTAAAACCTGATCCCTGGAGTTAGTGAAGGTGGACATGGGCTCAGGTGTCTTTGAGACAGTGTTTGAGGGACACAATCCTTGTTTGATCCACATCTCAGCTATCAGGTGGATATAAAGTTCCCCCCCTCAGCATATGCTAATTCACTCCAACGGCTGGTGCTGCAAACTACATTCCCAGTGCATCCCTGCTGCAGGGATAGGTACAGAAAAGAGCTGGAAAGAAATCTCCAACCCGTGTGTCCGATTTTTCCTTCTCACGTACATTCTGTTCTCCACGGTGGGAGGGCCGGTGGGCTCCTGTGCGCCTGCTCCACCAGCTCCAATGCCACCTCACCGCTCCGACTCCCAGCTGGGGTACCTCCAGCTCTGCTGAGACAGAGGATGTATTCCCTTTAGGGAAAAAAAATCAAAAGAACCAACCAATCCAAAAAGAACCCAAACCAAACCCACCGCTCTACCTTTAAGATTGTCTTCAGCTCTTTTAATGTTTTAAGCAAAGGGGAAAATTAAGGAGGGCAGAAACTGCAAACTGGAACTTTTCCAGGGTCTGGATGCTTTGAGGTAATCAGGCTGTGCTGTGCTTCATGCAACAGCTCTAGGATTGCAGACGAGGTGAGGAGAAAAACATAACCTGCATCAACCTGATAATGAGCTTAGTTCTACAACTTCCAGGTGTGCTGGGCATGCAAATAAAACAAAACCTAATCACCTCGACTTAGGAGCTGAATGGAAACAGACAATGCAGAAATAGCAGCCTTAAAGCATGAAAAATTCCTCATTTTTGGGGGGAAGTAACAACAACAAAAACCCCAACAAAAACCTAACACATCCTCCCTCCCCAACAAAACAAAACAAAACAAAATAAAACAAAACACAAACCAAACACTTTCCTCTTTGGGCTGAATGAGAATTGCGGACAGCACAGCCAAACCATGGAGTTCTACCAAACTTGTGACACAGAAATGCACATGCTCAACATCACAGCTCATTGACAGCACTGCTTTGCAGCAGAGAGATGTTTTACTGTCCGTTAAGAATTGCACGGCTTGCCATTAATCAGTGACATACCCTTTTAAACCTGCTCTGTGCATGTCTGTGCAAGATATAGGACAAAGCATCGGTTCCTGGAAAGAATTAGATACGCAGATAGACCTAAATGGCTAGCTGGAGATTTACCTGTCTAAAGGGAAAGCTGGAGGAAAAAAAGCAGCAGCTTTTGGGCTGTGATTTAACAGCCCGTATGGAGCGTGGCTCCCCCGCAGTTGTTCCCATCGGTTGTAATTCAGTTTCTCTTGCAGTCCCGAGGCAGGTCGAATTCTCAGGTGCAGCTGAAACAGCTTTGAGCTGCATCTTCGGGTATAGGCAGCAGTATTGAAGAGCATCCCTTGGCTTTCTTAGGGCCTACCTAGCTACGATTTTCTTTCTTTTTGGTCCATTGCTAATTAAAAGGAAATGGCACAGATTCGCCTTTCCACCCCAACCACAGGAAGGGATGAGGGGCTTCCTCACCAGGTTTTCTGAAGGAAAAGCTTTGGATCTTACCGTGTTCCATGTTTATAAACCTGGGAGGCCAGAATTCATTTGACCTTCCCCACAAAAGCATCATGCGAGGAAATTTCAGCAGCCCCCATAGGCAGAAGAGCCGAAATCCAGCCAACATACGCTATTTTGCTACCAAGGCGCAGGGTTTGGGGGGAAACAGCATGCTGGAGGCAAGTCATGTCCACCACCAAAGTCTGTAATTCTAGATTTCTTTATTTTCTAGATTTCGTGGGAACCCCGAGCCAAGAGAGCAGAAGCCGCATGCTGTTAGTTCTTCAGCCCCTGTCCAAGGAAGGATGGCCCCGTGGTTAGAACGGGCAGAGCCGCCTTTCCCATACATTACCAGGGCTGGGAAATTCTGCTTTCTTTTGTTTGGCTTTGTTTGTTTGTCCTAATCCTCTTCTTTGAACGTTTGAAATGGATGATTTCTCTTTGCCTGCATGGTACTGCAGATTTAATGGGCAAGACAAGGGAAATTGAATCTTCCTTCCCAAACAGCAGGTGGTGGTGCTGGGTTACGCAGAGCGCTTGGGAAACTGCTTACAGATGGTGCTTCCCGGTTGAGTAACAGGCTGGAAGTGGATGCTGAGCAAACTTTTCTCCTCTTTTTTTTCCCTCCTTATTGGAGGGTCACTTAATGTTTACCCCTTTTCAGTAGGTAGCTTAGCAAATGTTTGAAAGTGTGTTTTAAAAATAAATCCTGCTAAAATAAATACTCTGGAGTTTGGGATAAATACAGCTCACAGTATAAGATGTTATTAATCCTCTAAAAATCTTGCAAGTTGTCTGTCCCATTTTTGTGAACACTGATAAAGAAGTTTCATGTTTCTTCACTTCTGGAATAGTTTGCTTACATTTTTCATTCATTTTCCAGACTAGTGTTGTGAGGTATGTGGGTATGTGTTTGTTCTCCTTTGTTCAAGACTATTTTTTTTAATTTTTTTTTTTTTAAATACAATTCAATTCTACTTTTCCGCTTGGGAATTAGGAATATTGTAGAGTGTCGCTTATTTGTCAATGACTGTTTCATGCCATTTGCAATACTGATCCCCTCAGAATGAAACCTTTTGCTAATTAAATATAATGCAGTAATAAACCAAGTTCTAAATGAGTTTTCATTATATTTTTCTGTTACTTCTGACTGATTGGTGCCATTACCTTTCTCACCAGTACCATTATCTGAAATGATCATTGTAATGTGAACGTTGAAACCAGTTAAGATCATATCATTTTGAAGCCGTGTCTGGAGTATCACAGACCCGCACATGAACCAAAGCCTGCGCGAGAACAACTTCACCCTTTTTTTCCCCCACCAACTGTGCAGGCTTCACCCCAACATCTTTTTTTGGAAACCTGTCTGAATAAGGTTTAGGCTAGCTTTATGATTTAAGTTTTGTTTTGGTGGGGTTTTTTTTGTTGGTTGTGTTTTGGTTTTTTTTTCTGTCCTGGAGCAATAGTTAAATAAATATTGCTGTGGCTACAGCAACTGTCCTAGTTACAAAATGATCATGCTTTAGTAGCCTTTTAAGTATGTATGTGACTTTATTCAGTCCTTCTGTATTTCCAAAAATTCCCTCTTGCCTGGGCAAAAGATAGCTAGGAAAAAGTGCGTATGCCAGTGCTGGGCTTACATAAAGCCCTTGATGATAAAAAAAGCCTACGCAGGGAACCACCTCTGCAGTGGAGTATTGGCCCTCAGCTACTCATATACAGTATGGCACAGGACTGAGGCAAAAATGAAACACAGATCCCATTTTGTAAGATTTTGACAGATTCTTTCCCCGTGTTGGACTGCAAAGTCCTTCTGGTATGTCTCTGTTGAGGATATGACTGCAAATACAATAATCTAATATTGTATATAGTTTTGGCTTACCTGTACAAAATAATGTCATGCACAAAGTAACCAGAGAAAGCAGTTTTGTCAACAGCATAAGCTAACCCCAACTTTCCCTGGGCTCAGTCATTCAAACAATTTCATTATTTCTTTGCCAAGAGGTTAGAGAGAAAGCAGAGGCTCCTGCGTAGTAGAGGCATGTTTGCAAGCGTTATGGGCAGGAAGGATGATCTTGTGACTCAGGCCCTGGAGTGTCCCAGATGTGCCACAGATTTCTCACACAGACTACTTAATCTTCTGGGGCCATATGTTCAGCTGGTATAAATCAGCGCAGCTCCAATAAAGTCAGCTCAGCTTTCCGGCTTTTCTGCAGCTGAGGTTTCTGACCCTTTGCAGATCAGTTGTCCATCTGTAAAGCAGAGATATTAACACTTCCCTGCCTCATGCGCTGCAAAAGGATCAGCTCATTAAAGTTCATTTGCCACTCCCGTAACACAGTTTGAGAAGCTGTAGGAGTGCCCTTGCAGACAAAGAAGCTTGGCATCCCAAGTAGGTCTTAAAAAGATTTCCTACAGATACAACTTTTTTGCTAACAAGGGGTTGATTAGGACTTTGTGTCCAAAAAAAAAAAAAAAATAAAAAAAATCCCCAAACCTCCAGAACCTGTCAATTGCTCGTCATTCAAATGGGGAACCGATTGCAATTTGGTGGTCCTGCCTAAAATGAGTGTTGCTGAGCATGGACCTCAATAGGAGGAGCAACTTAACGTAGGCTGAAACGGGAGAATTTTAGCAAAAGGCAGCTCTCCTGCAAAGCTGCTTTGGTTCCTCACTTTATCCATTTGGTTTGGGTCGGGCTCCTCCAGTGTTTTGTGCTGGCAAAGCCCTTTTAATATTAAGTAATACAAGAGAAACTTGATGTCTTTTTGCAGCAGTTTCTGAGCAATTAAGGGCTCAGTTCTTCAAGGGACTGTAAGCCTGTGGGTGGTCTCATTGATTTCTGGACTACTTGTGTGTTTAAAACTGGGCATGCGCTTGTGTATCTTGTTCAGCTGGGCCCTCCTAGGGCTGCTGCTGAGATTTCCATTTTAGAGTCACTTTACAGTCTCTAAAATTATTACTGGAACTGCCTCCTCCTCTGGGCATCACACACACCAGCAGTCTGCCGCTGTCTTCTGACTGATTTAATGCCACAACACTGAGACGTAGAATCGTGGCAATGTTTCCATTAAATCCACGCCGTACTGCACATTTCCCAGTATTTATCATTAACTACTGCATCCTTTCCAGACTATGAAAAGAAATATTGAGATCGACTTCCTTTAAAAAATGCTTATTTCACATCAAGCAGGACAAAGGCATGAAAATATGTATGCCTTAAGTAAAAAATGATCTGACAAATCTTCCCTCAGAAAAGTTAAATGTAGCTAAACAGAATTCCTATGTGGTAAGTGTATTACAGGGCTTTAAATCAGAGCACATGGAATAGGCTGAGCTGCAAGCAAAGAGAAAACTTTGGTTACATATGTTCAGCTGGTAATGTGTGCTTTTATGCTTTCCAGTGTCCTGCTGGGGTTCTAAGAAAATATTTACAAGATGCAAATAAAATGTAAATGGAATCGTGTTTCTATGAAGAAAAATGAATGAACAACATCCATGCAGTTCATGCAGTTTTACATACTGCACCAATGTTGCCTTATGATCCTCTAGGACCTTTCTTTGCACAGAAAGCTGGTTACCTGAAACGTACTACTGCTTCTTCTTCCTTTTTTTTTTTTTTTAAACAGACATTCTGTTCAAGATTATCTTGCCTTGCAACACATGCCTTCAGATTTTATCTCTTCATCATCTAAACAAACCCTGGTTTCTGAGATAGCTTTCCATTTCCACAGGTGTTTCTTATCAGTTCCACATTTTCTTCTGACAACATGAAAAAAAAAATCATATGTCCCTGCTTAGTAGCTGTTGCTTGACCCAACACTAAAGCTTTTCTGAATGCAGAAATGTGTTGCGTGGCTGCTGTAATATCTCTATACCCCAAGGGTCTGCTGCTGCTTTCTTTTTTACAGCTACAAAGAGTCACATGCTTGGCCCTCAGCACAGAGGAAAATTCGATACAGAATCAGAGAGGAAAGATGTGACCTATTTAAAACAGTGAAAAAAAATACAATTATTGGGTATTGTACCTCATTATCTTGCCAATCCAATCACTTGTTTACAACATGCTGGGCTGCGGAGTATCAGTGCTCCTATTACTGTTTCTCCTATGTGGAAGCACACGTCGTACAAAGTTATTAAACCAGGTATCACAGCAGCGGCATGGACCCACTGGTACTTTTCTTGGTTGAAGCTTTGTTCTCCTGCATCAGTGCCTACCCTTCACCTTTTGGCACCTCAGACCTGCTCCTGCCATCCCATCCCCCCAGTAGAAAAGGAAAAGATCGCTTCATGCAAGTGAATTGATATATTCTGGGTTCTGAGACAGCAGCTGCAGCAAATCACACCAGTACCGCCAGTGCGTGAATTTGATCCATCCTGGTTTACATTTTTAAATGCAGAAATGGGAAAAAACACACTGGGAACATGCAAGCCTTCAAATGACTTATATGGTATATTCATATTTCTGTCTTACATGAGCTATCATAAAAACACAGTCTTACCGAAAATAGACATCTACAAAGCACCTGCAATTCGTTGTGTCATTTTGAATCTCTGATAAGTACTTAAGGTGCTTATTAAAATACTTGTCATTTATATAAATGAACCCAGACAGCAAAAAATTATTTGCAGTAATTTTGGACTAATATGTGTAATTAGATGGGAAGCTTTTCAGGGCAAACACTGCGTTTTACTGCTGATTATAATTACCTAGGAGGCTTCAGTCTTAACAGGTGCCATCAGCTCCTCTACCTATTGAAGTAAATCATCATTCTCATCACCCTCCTGCAATCCACGTCAGAGAAAGAGCGTGCTACATTTATTTCTGCAGTGCTTGAGGCATCCAGGCAGTTATGCAAAACTATGGGGGGGTGCTGGCATTAGCTGGTGGGCCCCCCCCGACCCCGGGCCAGCCTGGGCATTCTCGCCTGGGCACCCTTTGCATTCCCACCCGGCCGGCAGAGCCGGAGCAGCACAGACCTCTGGAGGCTGCGGCGGTGCTAGGATTAACAAAAGTTCACATGTTGCGCTGAAGGGGCTTCTGGAGCCAACTGTGGGCTCTCTGGAGCTCTTACTCCACTCCTAGAGATTTTTTTCACCAAAAAAAGAAGGTATTTTTTCAGAAACCTAGGTGAAAAAAATTCTTGCGCTGGCAACAAGAGGGGGGACAAGAGGGGAAGCAGGAGGTTGGTGTTCAGCTGAGTCATGGGGTTGTCAGGCTTCAACATAACTAACAAGCTGTGTGAGTACAGCTGGTTTCTGTACATTTGCACTGCGAGTCTTGCAAACAAGTTTGTGTAGCTATCCAAAAGGATGGCTCACGTGAACAAACCACATCGTTTAAAACACAAGAAGCACATTGTTTCTATCAGTTGTACTTTCTTTGTCCACATATTAGTGGAACAGTCACTTAATATGTTCTGAAAAACAGAACAAAACTTTTCTCCCCTCCCTTTCCCACTGAAGATGACTGCTGAGAGAGCATCTCCGACCTCAACAGCTCCACTTTGCTCTCCATTTCATGCTGGGTCTATTTGCAAGGTAACGTAAGAGGGGAGCATCACGGAATGACCCTCCCGGTCTGGTGGTGTCTCAGCCCCTCGTGACCAGCGAAGGACTCATCCTAAAGGCCTGACCCAAAGCCTTTTAGCACAGTGTTACGAGCCAGCAAAGGCTGAGGACATTCCGTGGCACACCTCTGGCAGGGCCGCAGGGATGCACGGCCATGGGAAACCCAGCTCCGGCACAGCTTTGCCTCTCCGGGCGGGCGACGGCACTCGGAGTACAGCTGACCCTGCTGCCTCTTTCCTCATTCGTACCACTACCAGGTGCGAACAGGGAACTCGGGTAGAGTTTCTGCTTTAATCTTTGTACAAGCGTGTTACGCAGGACCTCCCGTGCGCGCTGTCGGTCAGAAAGGAGGGAGAAGTGAGATGTTTTATACCACCGATCTGATCCCGCAGCTTTCGCGCCAGCGGGGATCCGCAGAAGGGGCTGCAGGTTTGCCGGTGTGGGAACCGATCGGAGCCTGGTTTAGGGACTGGCCTTCAGCACAAGAAAGGCCATGAACACCCCATTTTGCAAGGGCAGTTTAGCTGCCAGTGGCAGCCTGCGTCTCCCCTCTTTGGGAGGCACATCGGGAAAACTTCCATGTCGTGCAGCAGCAGCAGAGCGGCAGTCCCTCAGACTGCAACGCTTGCTTCAAACGTGTTTTGTTTGCTTGTTCCCCTTACAAAACCACTTCTTTTCCAGCACTTGTTTTTACATCTGCGGACAGCAGGCACAGACGCTCCCTCGCAGACTTCAGCAGAGGCTCGCTGCTGACTAACCTGCTACTCACCGCGCACGCCGCTACGGCCCAGATAAATAACGGGAATATTTTGCCATGCGAGCGGAGTTATGAAACCTGCCGGCGTTGCTGTATCCCATCTGTAAGTGAGATGGCGCTTGTGCAGTCCTGCTCCCTCCTTCTCCCTGTCCTGGAGCCAGGGGAGCCAGGCGGACCCACGGGCTGAGCTCCCTGCTCCGCACCGGCCCCGGCTCCCGGCCAACGCCAGCGAGGACGGCCGGGAGCCGAGCAGCCCTTCGCCAGCTTACGTGGCTCTGGGAAATGGAAAGTCCTGTTTACTTTTGGCTGCGATGGAGCTTTCATGTTTCTAATGAGGCGAATTTCTCCCTGTGCCTTGCTGTAACTTGCTTGATAAGTCTGAATGGGCATGTTTTTCATCCTAAAAATAAACAATTAAAGAAAGCTAAACAAACAGAAGGGAGAGAAAGAACTCCTTCCTGTTCTCACAGCTAATCTCTGCAAAATTTAAACATGCTTATCAGCCAGCTGTGCTTCATTATTATCTTTTGCTTCCATCTTTTGTCCCAGTCTGCAGCGGATGCAGGCTGTCTGGTTTGTGTCATCCAGCAGTTTGCACTGACTGGTTCTGATAAAGGAGCCATCAGCTTCTCCGGGCAGGGGGGGAAAGGTAGAAAGCTTAGAAAAGAGTAAATGTGATAACAAAAAGCCTACTGCAGAGACCAGAGAAGTCATGAAACACATCCTCACTTCAGCACCCAGGTGCAAGGGATGTTTCCACCTAGGCAAGCGAAACCACTGCCTTACATGTTTGCTCAGGTATTAATCCTGCCATTACATTAAAAAGGGTTGTGCTGGGATATGCAAGGATGTCAGAGCCCGGCCACATCTGGTTACGCTGTTTATGCCAAATTGTTTCAAGTTTCAGTGGAGAAAAGAAATCCCGAACAAGTGATTGAGCTCTGCGTTCCTACCACCCCGGCAGAGTGAAGGGGCGACGCGGCTGGTGGTGGCCCCTGGTGATTCACGCTTGGATAGATGAAGGGCGGGTGGGATCCTCAGCAGGGATGTGTGGGAAAAATGGCTCTTGTTCACACCTCTAGCAGCCTTTGGGTAGGGATTGGGTGACAGTCTCGCTCAGGCTGGGAGGGGGCTGTGCCCTGGGTATTCTCGGCTGCTGCAAAAAGCAGAATAGAGCAACTGTGCAAGTGCTCTGATTTATAGCGTGGAGCGTGAGGAGACGCAAAGGTGTGCTGCAGGGACTTTTGCTCTGCTCCATCGCTGCCTCTTCCCCTGCCCCGCACGCATGTGCACTGTCTGCTGGCCCATATTGCCTGGAAGAGAAAGCGCTCACGCACATAAGCAGACCCTTGGTTTTCAGAGAACGAAATGGAAGCTGATAAAATGTCACAAAAGAGTTGTGCGACCACCTGGACCTCCAGCCTGCTCAGGACTAAGGCACGGACGCAGGGCAGAGTAGGCAAAGTCTGGTTTGGAGGGGAACGCGCAGCCCGTTTGGTCTCATCTCCTGCTCGGACTGGAACTCGGGAGGAGAGAGCGGGATAGCAGGAGGACCCCCCCCCCCCTTTCCATGAAGACCCCAGTGCTTTCCAGTTTGAGCACGTACTGGCCCAGCCACGCACAGGACTACCACGCAGGGGCGATGTTGGGGCTCGCAAAGGCACCGGAGGGGCTGGCAGCAAATTTGGGGGGACTCCTGGGGGAAACCAGGCAGAGAGGATCTAAATTTCTGGAGCCGCGGGGCAGTTCGCCGGCACGCTGAAGGTTTCGTGTGCGCTAGCCCAGGTTTTTTTGCAAACTCAGGCCACTTTGTGGTTTTGAATGGAAAAACCACACTCAGGTTTGCTGCTGCAGGAGCGTCGGAAGGTGGAGGGGGGAGGAGGCCCTTTGCTGTTTTTTTTTTAACCTAGATTATTCGCTTTGCATTTCAGGGTTAAACAAAACCAGATCTCGAAATGCAGAGGGGAAGAGAGAACAGGGACGCTGATCAAAAGAGGAGAGAACACTTGCTCAAAACCCAGAGCTGCACAGCTATGGTTTCCCAGAGAATGACAAGGTTTCCCAGCCTGTCGCAGCATCTTTCCCAAAGAATGTGTGGGAGCGCAGGCTCGGAGGCTGCTGGACCGTGAGCACCAAGAAGTTCTGCAGGGCACTGGGCAGCGAGTTGTGCTGGTTCTCCCCATCGCCGCGTCCCCAGCATCCTCCCCAGCTGCCTGACGTCCAGGCTGGCAGTCCAGGAGCCAGGTCAAAAATTGAAAGTATTGGTCTCTAAGCTATACACTTACTCTTGCAAGTAGGGTTCTCAAGCCAGTCTCAGAAGGCTTTTAACTGGATTTGATGTGTGTTTTTTCCCCTGCTTTGGCTTTGCATAAGACTTCAGTGCTACAGCTGTCCAGTTTTACCAGCACTGTAACTTCTCACATCAACAACCTTCCGTGTATTTTATAGTAGGCTTTGTAGTCACCACATGCCACAGGAACATTGTTGACCACTTGCAACATTTAAACAAGCTAGACCATATTCATCATCCTATTCTGGGAAGACCTACAGAATGGAAAAGTCACACAAAATCTTACAAAAGTGCACCGTTAAGAAGCATGTCTTACCGCTGCTTTGGATGGAAAGGGATCGTTAATATACCATGCAGCAGGGACTGGAAAGAATTGTGTATGAAATGACAGAGGAAGGTTCCTGATAAATTAGTGCCCATGTTATAACTTCATGAGATAAATATGATGCTTTTTTATATACGCTTTCTTTGAAATGTTCCATGCATTCAGCTTTGGAGAGCTTGTAAAATACCTCTTTATTCATTAGTTTGCAGCTCAAGTAAAAATAAAATTAAAAAAAAAAAAAGGCTCTGTAATTAAACATTCGGTTTTACAAATCCCCCACAACATATCAAACCCCTATTTTCATTGTACTGCCAGAAAAGTCAAAACACAAGCTTGTCCTCTCACCCTGCATGAGGAACTCTGTTCTCTTGTAACAGCTGTTAGCAGAAGCTGAGGGGCGGTCATGTTTATCTTAAGAAGAATTTTTGGCAGGGCTCACTTCTGAAGTTTGGGTTCAAATATTCCTCCGTCTCAAAAAGAGTATCTGGTGGTGGGGAAGGATTGGCTGTGTGGAAGTGAGCGAATGTGATGAAAAACCGGTGAACCCATCTCAGGGACCACCGCAAGGTAAAACTCTGGGTAGCTGGGAAGTTAACCGAAATTAGAGACCTAATGACAAAAGAACCGGCCTGGGAAGTAGCGGCTGAAGAACAGGACTTTTGGAAAGGTGTGTTGTGGAATAGTCAGGAAGGGGAGATCTCTTTACTGGTCACCGGATGGGTGTTGGGAAAGTTCAAAGATCAGAACGGGCAGGGATAGACATCGTGGTCTTACGCTGTAGGTGCTCCATGTCCATGGACACGGCCATGTGGTCCATCTGTCTGATTCAAAGTCCACTGAACTAGTCGGTGAAAATATATCCTCATACTGCCTCTGGCCATGATCCTAGCATGGGGAAGTTTGAAAAGTCACCTCTTACTGCTGTCTACAGACATGCAGACACTGTTTGCTCACTGTAGTCAAAGTGAGAGGCTGCCTACATTTCTTTCCTTCTCATCCCAGCATCAGTAACCTGCACTTTCTCAAGGAAATGAAGCAGATGTTATTTGCCTAGGCCTCCCCTGGATAGCAGCCCCATCTTTATCTGAAAGATAAAGACAAAAAGAAGAAAACACAAGAAAGCGCACAAGAAGAAAAAATGTTGCTGGAGGTGCCGAGTGGCCCGGCGGGGTGGCATGCCGAGACAGGCTGAGAGGAGTCTCCGTGAAAATCTAAATCTACGTGACTAAATGAAATCCACCATTACTGAGGAGGCTCTGCTGTTGTCACAGACTGGTCAAAGTAGTAAAGAAATACACCCAGACCTGCAGACGACCATTTCTTGAGGGTGTGCTGGCTGTCAGGAGCACATTCCCCTCTTCCTCGGGTTAGAGCAGGATGTTTCCTGAGGAGCAGCCCCAGACATTCCTGTGGGGGAACTGAAATACAGAGAGTTCCTCTTGCTGCACTCAACATTGCTGCTCGCTGGGCCGACCAGGAATCCGCACCAAAAGGAAAGGGCTTTCTGGCAGGTGGAGGATTAGCCAGCGGGCAGAGCCAAACCTCTGTTCTCTAGCTGTCAAGGGTGCCCAGAACCTTCACAAGCCAGACAGTGAAATGCATTCCTGCAGGCAATCGTTTGAAGATCTAACAAGAAGGTATGATTATGGTATAAGATGTCTGAACTCCAGAAATGTTTTAGATGCTGGTGTGTGTCAGACTCTGTCACGAAGTGATGTAAACACACTGGGAAGTAAAGGACCAACTTTTTTTTTTTTTTTTTTGGTAGGCAAAATATACCATTTGTATATAGGATAGTTTTTAGTAAATAAATATAGCTTTTCCAAAACGCCGAAGCCATTACATCCATTTGAATGATCGCTCTTCCCTTCCCACCCCCCAAATACTCAGGAGTCATGAGCTGCACCACCCAGCCTGTGCCTGCTCCCTTCTTCTCAGTGGTTTCCAAGGGTTTTGTCACAGCTTGAAGAGGGTTGGACAGTGTCAAACTTCCTTGTAAATAGTTCTCTCTCTCTCTTTCTCCCCCCTTTACCCTCTTTTATCAGAGCCAGCTGTGCCCCTTTCATCGTTTAATACGTGTCTACATGCTGCAGAAGTAAATGTAGGGACAGAAAGGTAGGATGACTTGATTACCTTCACCATGGCCATCTGCTAGGGTCAGCTCAGCCCCGTCCAGTGGACTTGTCAAATACCGCAATACTAGAACAACATTTTAGATACTGTAGTGAGCAACTAGTAGCTAATCCAGTCTTACAGTTTTGGAATTGGGCTGGAATGTTATTTTTAATGTCTTAAAGTCTGTCTCCTGTAATGCCTAGCCATCCCCAGTGTCTTTTCACAAAGCAATCGGATTGCTGTCTTAGGGCCTTTCTCTCAGCATCTCGCTGATGGGGACCTTCCAGTTGCTTCGGGAAACTTTTTCTCCACCACAGAACATAGAATAACATCTACAAATTCTCAAAAGGAAAGCAAAATATGTGTGCCTTCCCCAGTGGCAGTTTTTGTTTACCGGATTCAGAGCAGCCTGGAATTTCTCGAGGAAACAAAACTCAACAGAAGTGGCTTGTTGCCATTTGTTTAGGCATTACTGAAGGCCTAAACCTTTCTTTCCAGCAGACTGGCTTTCCCTAGCCATGCTTTTTTTTTTTTTTTTTTTCTGGGATTTCGTCACAGAACTGACAGCAAGTGGAAATGACGCCTTCCTCCGAGGTGCCTGGCAAACTTCACATCCAAGAGGGACCGAGAGCAATCCTGGACGTGCTTCTTGGTGGGTTCAGTCCAAATAACTGTCTCTGGCCTCTAGGATATGTCATGCTTCAGAGTGCGACTTTTTCCTGGTGGTCCCACCCGGGGTGTCTGTGGGGTGGGAGGAGGAAGGGGCTGCTGCACGACATAGCTGCCCGCCAGCCTCGGAGCCAGAGCTTTTCACGTCGGCGGAGAAAGAGGGAAGCGAGGGCCGGTGGGCGATGGAACGTTGTCCCAACACACAGTCAGGACATCGTCTGGGCATGTATTTAGACGATGAGTTTGGAAAGTGCTCGCTGGATCTGCCAGCGAGGGCTAACCGCTGCCTGTCTGGGAAGGACTGTGCACATTTTTAAGAAGGAGCTGGTTTATTCTTATTTAGCGATGTCTCATATATGGGAGGCAGCATAATAGCCCAGCGTGGCCTAATTGCTCACAGCTGGATCCCCGCTGAAAATGTACAGCGGTGTGTGTGCAGTTTCAGTGGAAGAAGCATGATTTACTGAGCTGTTCTTGGAAGCAGCAGAAGGTTAGTAAGTACAAAGCAGATACACTCCAAGTAGTAACCACAGCCCAGAGGTCCTCTCCACCCTTTTGTTCCACGCACATTCACACACGTACGCACACGCATAGCTGGGCTGCCCGAGCTGGGGTATCGCTTTCAGAGGGTTTTTGTTAAAATAAAAGCAGAAAAGGAAGCCCCTGTGTAAGGGCTATGATAGCCACAGATACTATTTATCCATCAGAGCCACATAGTTGTGAATCTTGAAATTTAAACAGAATTAAAATAAACCACATCACGCTGACTATTTCCACTACAGTAATAATAGCAGTGGCTACCTCTAGCACGTTGTTTTCTACCAGAGTGCCACTGTGAAACCGGCCACAGAGGGAGGTGCAGGCTTCCTCCCACGAGCTGTTCTTCTCCCCCACGCAGCTTTCACAGGGTTGCAAAGCAACTGAAAACCCAGGCTCGTTCTTCACCGCGGTGCCATGCACAGACCCCGTGCCCAGCACAGCTGCCTCATGCAAATAAAAGAGCTTTTGGAGAGAAGGAAAACCTGTAATTCTGTGTAACCTGCGTGTGAAATTCTGCACATCTTGTTTGTTTGTTTGGAGGCTTGAGGCGGGTGGAAGGATCCTGAACCTGTGTAATATCGGTGAAATTCTGCAAATTTTGTTTGTCTGTCTGTGGGACTGAGGGGGCTGGGAGGACCTTGACGTGATTGGAGTCGATGATCTGGAAGGTGTTTTCCAGCCTGAATGATTCTATGATTTGTTCTGTTTATGAGTGAGTGTGCTAACGACTGTAATTTGAATGTGTGTGCTAACTTTGAAGATTGTATTTGAAAACAGGAGTATCCCCTCCACCACAGATTCCGTATATGAATGGATGCTCCTCCCTTTCTCCCTCCCCACGCCCCTGTAATCTAATCTTTTCCTCAGGACTGATTCAGTAATAAGGCGGGTATAAATGTGTTTAGGTACGTACCAGGCACACTCTTAAGTCAAGTTTTTACTTTGGTCACGCTTGCTTATCCCAGTTCTCATTGTCTGTTATGAAAGATGAGAAAGGAGAAGCAATTCCAAAACTGAGAAGGAAGACAGTAGTTAAAATGAAACATATAGCAGTTCCAGAAATGATTCTGAGATGAATTTATGAAGATAAGCTTTTTCCTTTTTCCCTCCTCTGGTGTTTGCCCCAGTCATCAATAACTCAGTTCCAGACAGCATGCATCCACACAGTCAACCCCTCATTCTGGAACCCAATTTGTTTAATAACAACAAACTACAAAACCCCTCCCTACCCCGTGACTTCCCCCATCTTGTCTTTCTCCACCCATAATTGTCTCTCCTCACCCATCTCACTATTACTGATTGACCAACTGCCAGATTTACTTTCTCCCAGATTAGTATTTTTCCTCTAAAAACCTGAGAGGAAATTTTTGCTTATGAATTCTGCTTAAGATCATAATTACAGCAATCCATGCAGCTAGGTAGATTACTTCTCTTTGTTTCCGGCAGACAAGTCCTGCCACAAATCTTTCGGCTCTACCACACACACAGACAGGCTTTTCTTTCATTTTGTTTTGAATTGGTTCTCTATAAAAATCAACACACCAGCTGAATGGTCAGGTTTTCTTAATAACTGTCCTTACTGCTTTCTGAGTTTGTTTGCCTTTAACTTGTTTATTTGCTGGTAGCCCCTAGCTGGAAGGGATATAGGCAGCTACTTATTTTATTGTCAATTCTTGTACTGAAATAGAAAGCCATTGACTTGGGTTGCTGTGTAGGGGACCCCTCCTCTTGCAAGGAATTAATGTCTTTAAAAAAAAATAAATCAGGTCAACAGTTTTGTCTGTTTAAGTCTTCACAGAATGATATTTACACCGCAAAGTTGTAGCTAGAGATGAAATAAATGGTGTTAGATGCAATTTGAAAGCTCTCCTGTCTTCTCTTAGCAGTTGTTTCACCCTTGATCTTCCTATGGGGACAAGGAGGGGAGGAAGGGTGCTTGCTTGTGGCTGAACAGATGAGGGCTTGACTCCCGGTACCACCGTCCTGATGGGTCTGGTGTCCTGATCGACTCTCTCGTCCAGCTCATCTCACCGGTCAGGAGAGGGTGCCCAGTGCCATGTCCATGAGGTCTGATGGGTGGGAGGGTAGGTGTCACCCACCCGCATCTCACACCATCTCGAGGCTCCAAAGGGATCTGGACATTGTGCAGGAGAACAGATGTCAGCGGTGCAAACCCCACCGAACATTTAGCTGCTACTATATATTAAATTCTTTCCTGCAGTTCTTGGTCTCATTCAGTGAGAAAGTATGGTCTCCCTGTTCTCTCCCTACTGTTTGTTTCCTTTTCTCCCTCCGTCCTTTCCCCGTTTCTTTCTTTTCTTTGCTTTTGTGTGCGCGTGTGTGAGTCTGTCTTCTCTGTTAACTCTCCTCCGCTTCTTCCCTTGTTTCAGCACTTTGTTCCTTGGCACCAGAAAAAAGTTGCAAAAAACAGGGCATGAAAATATGCCATGTAAGTAGTTACAAGAATGAATGCTCTGGAGGTGTAGGAGTGGCTGCAGTGCCTGATCACTCTTTAAATGTAGCTGGAGACACTTATGGATGGGCTGCATGGCGAGTAACCAGTGTACCGAGGGACCAGACTCAATGACCATAGCAGATCCTTCCAGCCTTCTTTCATTTTCCTTTGGACAGTCGGTTTTAGGCAGTTTAGGCCAAACTAAAACCTCATAAGCAACACTTCTAATAGCAACATGTAATTAAAGAGTCAAATGCTATGGACAGTATTCCAGAAATAGTAGTTTTCAGTGTTTATAGGGTCTCAAGGGCCCTGGATCCTTTAAACGATACCAAAGAGAACGTTAGTCACCCTATTTTGTGGCAATATGACAGTTTTCCAGCTACAGGCATTCTTGGCACTTACGTGACAATTATCATCCAAGGGAAGAAACTCTGCCTCTGACCAGCACAGTTACTGTATGTAGTGTTCCCAGATGTTGTTTTCTTCAAATGTGGCTTCCTCGCGAATGTGTCCCATTTGGCAATAGGTAGAGCAGCAGAGGTGGGTTCTTGTGACGCCAGCAGAGTAACAGAAAATACAGAATGCTTCACAGCGTAAACTGTAAGGACAGTTCTGGCCAGCTGTGGTCTTTTTTTTCCTGTTTTCTTTTCTTTCTTTTTTTTTTTTTTACATTTTGAAAAAACCTTTTCTTTGCCTTCAGAGTCTTCACACAGAAAATAAATACTGTAGTATTGGCTTACTTCCTGGGACTGGATTTTTGCAGTATGAACTGGAGACGCTGAGCAAAAACAGATAATCGCGACTGTGAGGCTGGAAACCACCATGTTCCCTTCCTGAAAAAATAAAATAAAATTAGGAGCTTTATAAGTTTCTTTCACTTGAATCACTCACAGAAAACATTTTACAATATCAGGACCGAATGCTACTCTTGGACAGGAGGACAGAGTATTGATGAGCTAAGTATGATCAGCATATCTAAAAGAAAAAATCTTTTAATCAGTGAGTACATTTTTATCAATTGCTGTTAAGTGATGCAGAGACTTTATTTGTTCTTGTCCCCTTCTGGGAAAAAACAAAGTAAACCAAAACCCCCTTCTCCCATCCAATGATATATGATTGAAAGCATTTGTTTCCTGGAGTAGAATGATTTTCAGTTCTTATACCCTTCCAAATATCACATTCCACAAATTTGAGAACACCAAAATTGAATTACTGATATTTATTCAAGAAACCACAAAAATGCTCGGACCTTTCAGCCACTAGTATTGTGATCAGTGTGACTTCTATCTGAGTGCTGATGGTCAAAATGATGACTTATTTTAAAAATAAAAAGTAACATTCCAGACACTCCCATCCTGGTTGAAAATACAAAGAATTGCTGCTTCAGTAAAAGCTTCAGTTAAAAATAAACCTTCACTTTCTTACCATTAAAGGGAACCAAAAACCTCCTAAACTTTCTTAACTGTGGAGGGTTTTTTTTTTAGTTTATGTTGTTGTTATTATTATCATTACGTATTTCATTGGTACGGTTGCTAAAAAAGTCTCCTGGGAAATAGATTTTTACCTGAAAAAAGGATTATAGTACCATGCATTTCAGCTGGATGGCATTTCTAGGAAAAGCAAGATGAAACAGAGAGAGAAGGAGAGACAATGAGATTTATCCTAAAATGGCCTGTGGTTGTGGGGTGGAGTTCCCTCTAGAATTCTGCAGGTACGTGGTAAAACGGGCTTGCCCAATCAGGCAGAGTAAGGTCTTGAACTACGGCTTTCTACACCCAATTACACCCAATCACACCATCCAGACTTGCTCTCTAGCTGTTTAGTGCAATTAATGTTTGGTTGCTGATATAAGGTAAATCTACTCCAAAAAAGACAGAAAACTAGAAGTCCAATACCATAGCTAAATCCTAAATAAGAGTTCAACTCTCCGAGCCAAACTGTGCAAGGAGAGCAGAGCAGGAGAGCCACTCGTCTCCTATGAGGTTGTATCTGTTCCTGTAAAAATCCTCTTGATTTCCAAATAGGAAGAGATGCTGCTTGCATTAGTGGTGGGGAGGCTGGTGTGAGGTTAAAAAAAAAAAAGGCAAATAGTGGGAAACTTTAGCATAATTTGTAGTGTGAGACTGTGGGTATAAATTATTTGTCCCAGTGGGCAATGTGGAGAGAAAGTACCTTGTTGACTTTAGAGCAGGTCTGAGCGTAGACAAGATACAATAACAAAGTGTTTATGTAGAGCTCTGTGTGTTCTTTGGTCGGTATTTTCCAGTGAGCTAAGGAGACAACGGTAGTGCTTCCACTGTTCAAGGCGCGCTGAATGATTTTTTTCTTCATTATAAATACTAAGTTTTAAATGTAATTTTCAAAAGAGACCATTTCAGCACTTTCATGAGCTTTAGACAGGATCCTGGGCAAGTCCTTCACCCAAACGTGAAGTATGCGTTATTCCCTGAACTTCTCCCTGTCACAGCAGGTATGTCAGCATATATATATACCCAGCAGTCCTACATGCTTGCAATTTGTATTTCCAAAAGAAGTCATCTTGCTTTATCTTATTCCAGGATAGGCTGGTAGAATCAGCAATGTCTTCCACTCATTCTCATTCCTTAGATCTTCGGGGGAGAGGAAGCAATTAGGCAATCAGTGGAAGAGGGGGCAATTAGGAGTTAGCGGAGCAGTTGTGCTGGTTGCTGGTGCTGAGGGGCAGGGGCAGGGCTGCACAGCCTCTCCCAGCTCCGGCTTGGGGCGCAGGGCTCTTCCGCCCGCCGCAGGGGGGAAAAGGAGAAATTAAGGAACGAGTTAAATTTCAGTTCTTCTGCAGCAAGTGTGATGTTCCCAGCTTTCAGCATTTCTTACGAGAGATGTAGGCTTCTCTAGATTTATTTTGCCTAAAGATGCTCTTAGGCACTTACGAACTGGGAAGCATTAATTTCTTTTTTCCTTTATCACCTCTGTCCTTCCATCTACTTTCTCCCACCACATAGACTATGCCTGGATAACCATCTTAGCACAGAGTTCCCTTGCAGAAGGGACTGGACTATGAGCTCTCTGAGGTGTCCAGAAAAAAGGGGCTCCAGGCTGTTGTGCAGATATTTCAGGGTTTCTTTCTTGGGTATTTCATGATTTGAATTAAGGGTCTAGGACAAAACAGAAAGAGGACTCAGAAAAATTAGTAAGAAACTGTATATAAGCACAGGAAAAACCCAGACAAAAATTGATTAAATTGCAATGGCTTTGGAAGCAGGCACATGAAGAGGGATTAGAAGAGCCTTAGTCTTTTCCTTAGACTTTTCCTAAGGACTCAGGGGGACTTTGTAGAGTTTATTGTAACCCCGGTGGTCCCTGAGTTGCTGTACTGAGGTCTGGAGGAAAAGACTTGCCCTAAAAGGAAAGAGTGGATGGAGAAAGAGAACAGATTTATGTTCTGCTATTTCTGTTCTCCCTCTTCTCAATTTTTGTAGGAAAAGTTCATTTTTACGTTTCCAAAAAAATCTATCTTCTGAGTTTAAAAGTCCTTCTGGTAGTCCTGAGGTCTCATTTCAAGAAAATGGCATAGACCCACCTCACTGGCTGGCTAAGAATCAATAACAGTGACAGCAACAGTGACAACAGAAATATAAAAGACTCATGTTCAGTATATTCCTCCACCTTTTCAATTACTTCAAAAACAGGAAAATACTGATCTTTTTTCTAAATATGAAAGTACCAAAGTTATTTTATTTTCATCACCTGTATAGTTGTGCATATTTGAGAAATGAAAACAAGAAAAAGCAACTGTAAAAATAAGGAAAAGTTGGGACTTAGTTTTCATAGTTACTTCTTTTTCATGTCTCAGAAAACCACAAAAGGAATCTTTGATCTCAGTTGGTCTAATGAAGCGATAAATTAGGTCCTCATTACCTGTTTCTCTGGCAGTTCTTCGGGCAAACATAAAACACCTATAAAGCCAAATATTTTGGTCTATAAGGGTAAAGGTTTTTATTATAGCTAGGAATAAAAGATATGTGCAACACCATAAAAGTTTGGGTTTTGTTTTTTTTTTTTAATTATTATTATTTTCTCTAATTTGAGACTGCTGATATTCTTAGCCCATTTTTGCTGTTAGCTCAAAACACCCTTTGGGTACTTTATGATGCCTTATTCTACAAATAATCCCACTGACCTACACAGGAATGACTCACAACACTAGCGACTAGCCAGTGAGATTAAAATAATCATAACATAGGAGCGCTGGAAGAACTTTGTGCTGCTTTGGCATCTCCACCACTGTTGGGAACATATTTCAGCTATTTTTATGAAATTTTAACCTTATATTCTGTAAATAGCCTTAGGAGAATGACTTTGTAGAGGAGACATAACATCGCAAAATATACCAATACAAGAAAATACTTTAGACTGTTTTAAATAATCATGTATGGGGATATTGCAGTGAATGAACATGATTTTTTTTCTTTATTTTTTAAGTCATTTGTATTGTTGTGCTTTACGTAGATGTGCAAAGGACAGGTGGATAACTTCAAAAGCCCTGACTACCCAAAGCTTATCCTTGACTCTTTTGACAGGCTGTCTATATTTTGTAAATACAATGCACTTTTTTGTTCCGTCAGCCACAGTCACCTCTCCAGTAAGTTCTCATAATCCATTACTTTAAACTTTGAAAACTTGCTTACCCAACTGAAATCAGAGAATCATTCTCTAGCATGTGTTTTTGGTGAAAACAGTGAAAACACCTAGCAAGGACTACAGTAGTTTTCCTTTTAAAGTGACACAAACTCTCACATTGTTTTCTTTCCTGTTTTTATACCAAAGCCTATGAAAAATCTCTGCATAAACTGACTTTTGAATGCGCACTATTGTCTGAATTACTGTTGTTTTCATAGCCAATCCACCATTCTTGCTGTTGTTTGATTATGAGAGCTTTGAGGGCAAGCAGGGCGACCTTCTCCAGGCCCTGATACCATTACATGGTGCGAAGCGCTGTTTGAGGATCACCCCGCTTTGATTCCAGTTCCTTATGTTTGTGATGTAGATTCAAAGGTAAAAACTGTAACACACTCATGTTGCTGTCATAACCTTAATAGACATCTAATGGGCTGCAAGAGCATGCAGTCAAATATTTGAAGTGGAGCATTATCTGGCAACCTCACTTAATCCATCCTTTGTAGGAGGAAAATTAAAGCTGTGTTTCCACTGAGTTCAGGCGAGGTTTCTGGAAATATGTGCTTATAAACAAAATTACAAAGATTCTTCCCACCTGCCTCTGCTTTCACTCCTGATTAAACCCTAAGGTCAATTATTTGAAAATCTGGGGAAACTTCTGAGTCAGAGGTTGATCAGATTCCAGAAAGAGAAGAAATCCAAATGGGAAAAAGAGAACGGATACAGCAAAACTGGTAAAGCTGACAAATAGGTTGGGTTTTTAATGTAGTCTGTCAAGTTAGGACAGGGAAATTGTGATGTAATAGGAACAGAAATTCTTGGTCATAATAGAACCTGACATTTATTTCAAACTGATGGTGAGTTTCACAACAAGTACATTTTATCCACTATTTTTTTTTTTGCAGTGCAAGAATGCCAGGGCCATTTTGTCTTCCTGTAGAGTAAAGGGTCCTTCTCCCAGGTTTTCTGTATTTTTTTTTAAAAAGGCTGATCCACCTAGACATTAGGTACCTGTAATGTTAAATTTCTGGGTGAGGTGTTTTGATCATCCATCTTTGCAAAAGAGCACTCTGAAGAAAAAATTACATGTATGAAGGCAAAGAACTTACTGGACTACATCTTAGTGAAAGTTTGGAATAAAAGGGTAAGACTGTCCCTTGTCAGTATGAGTATTAAACATTGGGTATAAAGTGTTAGAGCCAGCTTGTATTCTTGTTCATGACATGACGCTCATAGAATTAGGCAGCAGAACTGGGCTAGTGCGCATTACTGGCATTGCTAGATGCTCGGGCTATATCTATACTAGTAAATGAAATAAGGCCAGGCTCCCGGCTAAACCCCTGGAAGAGGTGCTCATCCCTGCCGCTTGCCGGGCAGTCTCTAGGGCGCAGTTCTGACCTGAGCTCACCAGCATCTCCCCACCCCAACAGGGCGAGAGCCTGCGGGACCACATGGGCCAAACGCTGTTCTCAGAAAATAGTCCACATGAATCTACGGTGTTGGGACGGTGGGGCCAGAGAGGGTTTCGCCGAATGGCCTTAGCACTACAGATGGCAACAACATATTTTACAGTTGACCGTAGGCCCGCAGAGCGGGCTATGGCCCATTTTAACAGATGGAGCCCCTAACACCAGTGCTGCCTTGGAATATTTTCTGTAGTAGGCAAAACTACAAGTTGAGATGCAAAATATGTGGAGAAGGAATGGAGATCAGTAGGGATTTGGGGAGGATATTCATGATGCAGAAGAGTGTCACTGTAGTTCATTAGTGGTCTTGCATTCCCTCCTGCGGAAGCTAGCAGTACAGGAGTGGGGAGAAAAGGGAAAACGTGGGGAAAAATAAAAAGCTGGAAATAGCAAAGGGGCCTTTTAGCAGCATCAAGAGGCCCTTCTGTTAAACTGCAGAGGTGATCATGAAAGTCTGGTGAGGAACAGAGCCCATATGATCTTCCCTACCCATCCTCCAGACCCAGTCTGTAGCTGGCAGAGACCAGTGTAGCCTTCAGCACTATTCTCACCTGCACCAGCTGAAATTTTGAGGCTACATTAAAGCTATTGAATAGAAGTGCCCAGCTGAGGCAGCGGGACTCTTTTTTCTCCATCGGGTTTACAGGAAGTGAAGTCTGAACCGCTTCTTTACACTTAGATTTACAGTAGCACCAGCAGTGCTCACATTAGTCACTTTTGGTTAGGAGGGCTGTTTTCTTTTCCCTATCTAAAAGATAGGTGTGTGAGCTTTCTTCGAGGTCAATGGAGAGACCAGGTCCAGATTTATTGTGTTCTAGGACAGTTATCCAAGACAGGCGGCACGTCTCTCTGTCCCTGTGTCTGCGCTGGTTGCGGGAAGAAGCAAGGTGACTAACTTAGACTAGATGTCTGATTTTTCCACAGCTGCACTTGAATGGCACACCCGCCGTGTTCTGCATGAAAATATCAGGCCCTGTGAAAACGGAAGGCACCTCAAACATGGAACTTAAATTTCAGATAGGTAAAATACCTTTCTCTGCTGTCAGGACCTGATTCTCCGTCTCCTGCAGTTAATGGCAAAGATACCATCCGATGTCAGCGGGCAAGACTCAGCCACAGATGCTCAGTGGTCTGGTTGTCTGACCAGCCCTGTGCATGGGCAAACTGAAGTCTCAGTTACATCTTTAATAGCAACAGATTTAACAGCATCTTTTGGGTTGCAAAAGCTAACCAGAAGAGGGGATCTAGTACTGTTGTAGGAACTATATCATCCCCAGTGCTATTATGCTACTTACTTTGCTATACATGCTACTTGCTTTCTCGATTTGGGGCAGTAAACTCAAAATGGACTAGCTGTGTTTTTGTCAGATAGGTGAATTGTCAAAGGTCCAGAATTTAATTTCTTTTAGAGTTAGTCAGACTTTTCTTGAAATATGTTCTCTTTTTCTCTTGTGCTGATGTACACTTACCAGCAGAGGTGCTAAACTCTGGCGTGACGCTGCTGGTTTAGCCCTGAGCTCCCTTTGATGGGAGGAAAGTAAATGCTGGCATGCTCAGTGTTATAACACAAAAGGAGCACACCAAATCCAGAACAGATAACGGGAACATCGAAAATGTTCAGAGAGGCAAAGTAATAATATTCCAGAAATTGGAAATCCCATCAGATGAAGTCAGTGAAATGGAATGTATGTCATGAGACATAAAATCTCTGATGAAAATAAAGAGGGTTTAAGAAAGTTATTGAAGACACTGAACCAAAATATTTCAGTCTCAGAATCAGGAAGTCTGAGAGGGAATAGTCGGGTGTATTGGAGCCTCAGGAATCTTAATAAGCATTTAAGGAGGGGAACAAGTTTATGGAGTTGGTAGGTGGCTTTTAAACATCTGTTTTTACTAGTGATAATTCTGTTGAGACGTTGCCTGAGACGTAAGGGAATAAGCATGAGGTCAACGAGGTGCAAAAGAAAAATGATGGGAAAAAATTAACAAATTCAGAAGAAAAAAGAGTGATATACACCTAGAAATTTTGAAAGGACTGAACAGAGGATTTTCTGAGCTGCAGACAAAACAATAACAATACAAGCTGCATAATATCAGCTGCTACACTAGGAAATTGGATTGTAGCAAATATTTTATCTCTACTTTTTGAGTCCTAAAAGTTAATATTTTAGAAGACAAGAGATGCTTATTCATTAAGAGATCGAAAAGAGATTGAAAAATGCGTATTTAAAGTATTTATGGAATAAAGTCATATAATTTTTAATTACCATTTGCATTTCATACTTAGTGTATAAACATTAGCCTGTCCTGTATTAAATTTGTAATTGACAATCCTAGGACTTTTGTCTGTTAGTCTGAGGTTTTTTTGATTCCATGTGTTTTTTCTTTTTCATTCTTTTCCATATGTCTGTGGTATCATCAATGCAGGAGAAAACAGAAAAGCTGAAGAAATGAATGGGCAGAGCAGTTCATTAAAGAGATTATATCTGTATCTGGGCTCATCTCATAGAAATCTGGATTTCAGCAAATGAGAGTGGAAACTTTAATTTAGTTCCAACAGTAATAAAAATGTTCTGGATGGAATTGTGTATCACTTAACAGCACAGCCGCCTTCTTACTCACATTTTCTGTATATTGCATTACTCCCCAGGGAACACATTCCTTCACATTTTTCTCCATCAAAGCCAGACTGCTACCATGCCACGTAAATTGAGGCAGTCCTTGAAGTGAACGAGCCGATGGCTCATCGTTATATAAACCCTGCCGAGGAGTTCAGAAGCGAGGGGGTCACCCAGTTTCTCCGCTCCGTCTGTTCAACGCCGCGGATTTCCGTGGCCAACTCCTGCGCTTGCAGCACGCTCTGCGGCCGTGGCCAGCTGCCGTGTGCGGAGCCGCAAAGCTGAGCTCCGCGTTCTTGCGTGCCGTCACCTCCCAGCCCACGCAAAAACTGGTCCGGTGCTTTTTGTCAAGCCCCTTTGCAGGGTCTCAGCTCCATCCCAAACATCTGCGGGGAGGGTTGGAGGGATGGGGCGACGTGTAGGGTGTCTCCCCAAGGCTGCGAGTGCCCATAGCAGCACGTTGCAGGGGATCACCTGGCTAATGCTGGACTATTGCCTTGTGGGAGACTGCAGGAGCATATTCCCTGGCTCATCCTTCTCCTTATCGGTTTCATGTTATTCCTTTACGTGGTGCCCGCCCTGTGAAGTGCCATGTTATAACCTCCCTGTTCAACAACCTGCAGCCCAGCTCACTACACTTGGACCCCATCTTTTCCCCTTGGACCCCATCTTTTCCCCTCCACCAGCCTTGCTAAGACAGCCTTTGCTCTTTTTTCCACCAGATACTCTGGGGATGGTGGAAGAAGCCCGTTTTGTTGTTTGGGGTTTTTTTTTTTTTGTCCAGGGCTATAATTTTCTTCTTCCTGTTAACTTCATTGTGGTCTTTGGGAGAGCAGGAATGTCAGAGTTTTGTCCCTAATGTGATACTTTAAGTTTTCATTAATGAAATAAGACAGTCAGGATCTTGGCAAGATACAGGGAAAGCCCCAAAACTGATGAAAGGGGACCCCATGCCCACAGCTGCTTTTTTCCTTACATCTTCCTGTGGACTATGTAAAGCAGTTGGCATGGACTCCAGATATACAGGATGAAGAGGGAAAAAAAGATATGGAAGACATTTTAGTAAAGCAATGTTAAAAACTTGGAAAAACTTTATAAATAATAATAAGAAAAAGAACAAATTTGTTGTAATCTTTTTCTGTACTTCCACTTTGAAAACCTGCTGAAGGGGAAGAGCGTGGTCCAAGACATATTCGGGGCAGTGCTGCTCCCCTCTTCTGTAACTTGGTTCTGCTTCTGCATGGAGTTAGACCATCCTGGCCTTTGGGAGCTTTCTAGGAGGCTCATATCAGAATTTCTGGTGCCAAAACCGTTAGCTCCAGGTACATGTTTTCAAAGCTAAAAGTGGCTAGCACCTTTCCCCCCGCTGCTTCGCTGCTACTGATTTTACTGTCTGGCAACTGATCTTGGTCTATCTGATCTCAGGCCAGCTCAACAGAGAATGGACACCATATATCCCTATTCTAGTTTGAAAGAAAAGAAAAAATCATAGCAGAAAAGTGCTTTGAGAATAGTTTGACAGTAGTCAATAAGGAAGAGCCAACACAAAGCATCTGGACAAATGCTGAGCTGCTTAATGCAGTGACAATGAAGTGTTATTTGCCCCTGTTTTCCATAACTGCTTATTTAAAGTTAGTAATCTTCTTATTTTCTCCTGCTAATTTTCTCTGTCTTTTGTTCCTGACAAACCAGCTAGCACATTATAAAGTATGAACCCTCTGACTACACAGTATAGCTCTGGTTTCTAGAGCAGCTCTTTAGATTGATGGAAAAAAGGCTCAAGCATCTAGGAAATTCTGGTTAGATGTCACATGTGCCCGTCCCAAGCCAGATGACCACATACTTTATAATAAGTATTTTCTGGCACTGCATAAAGTAACAGCAAATTACAATGTATGCTGTTCCAGTAAACTCTCTTTCATCTGCTCAGCGCCACCTTCTCACACTTATTGTGAAGTTTCTAACACCAAGACAATAAGAAAGTATTTGTTATTTAATTCCTTAATTACTTAAATACTGCTATGTGCTTATCACAAAGCCAGACAAGTGCCCAGGAAAAGAAAATAGTAGACATGTACTATGGAAAAGAAAGGAGATCAAAAAAGGAAAAAAAAACCTTGCTGGGTTTGAGATTTGGGAATCTGGTCTTCTCAAAGGGAAGTCAGACCAGCACTGTATGGGCAGACTCAGTATAGAACAATGACAGCAATGCTGTTGGAATGTCCACGGTAAAAATAGATACAGAATTATGTTGCAGAAATATTTCCATGTACTCCTAAGCAGAAACTCTCTTGTATCTCCGACAAGCTGGTAGGAGCTGGGATGGGAAAGTTGGTAGTACACTGTCAGACATCTCTGAATCTGGCTAGATGTAGAGGGGTACGAAGGCATAGCTGCTCCTCCTTAGACTTGTCATCCCATCCGCTGTTGGATTAGGTACAGATAGGATTAAATACAGAAGGAGTTATGACAGAAGTGGAAGGGTGAAAAGATTTCTGACTGAATAAGAAAAGTAGCACAGAGAACTGAATGACATCTGCCTCAAACTTTCTTGTCTAAACATTGTGAAATGCTCTGTGGTCTCTATTATGAACAAAATGTACCCAAAGGTCTTTTTAAAAAAAATGTGCTTAAAAAACCCCAACATTGCCAATTTTTGTGGTCAAAAACTGTAACAGACTGAAGTGAGAATTAAAAAATAGAAAGATATAGGTGTAAAGTTCATGCTTACCTTCTGGTTTCTGTGCTTTCAGAATGATCCTGAGTGATAATTTGTGTCTTTTTTTCTTCAGCAACATGTCCAAAAATTACCTTAAGAGATAGGATGCAATTCTGAGATCATACCTCAGAGAACTTACATATTCAACTCACAGGACTGAGGCTTCCTATAGACCATCAAGTGTTGCGTGTTTAGATTAATAACGTGAAAGCTGGCAATTCTCAAAAACTGTGATGTTCATTTCAAATCCTACTTTTAGGGATCCCCAAAGGAAATTTATCAGGAGGGCATGAGGGGACCCATTGGAGTGTGACCTTATATATCAAGTGAAAACTCCTAACAGCATACCCAAATAATCTGAAAAATGGCATTAGGTTGCGTTGCCCTAATAAAGCTGTCAGAAAACCTCTTTGACAAACCAGTTATTCTGATATTTTTTTTGGTCAGAAAATATCTGTTTGCTGAGACCAAGTCTTTCCACAGGAATGTGCTATTTAAACAAAAATTATTAAAAAAGCCTTTTTCAGGTTCGGGATAGAATTGCTGGTCAAGTCTGAAGGAAAGAAGCAGAGAGAGCCCCCCCAGCTGCCCGGTGGTTAGGGCACACATCGTGATGGAAGAGCTTCATGTTAGTCCTGGGGCTAGTTCCAAGTGATACTTCGTCTTGGGTTTATCAAATGAGATGTGACTGCCTCAGCCCACCAGAAAGTGACTATTTTGGGACATGGTGATTTCTCCTATTGTTCTTTGGCATACGGAGAAAATTTATGAAGTCTCAGAACCATTATGAAATCTCAGGAAACCCAGTTCCGGTCAGTTGTGTTTCTGAGCTTAGAAATTTCAAAATACAAAAAACTAAGTCGATTGAACTGACAACATTTTCCACATGCCATTTTTATGCAAACAGGAAAAGTCAAAATCCTGTGTGTTGCTGTTAATGACAACAGTTAAAGATTACCAAATCTATGAAGTTTAAGATGGTTTAGGATATTTTTGAAGTGTCTGAAGATAAAGCAGAGCATGATCTGGTAAGCCCAATACTTGAGCAGGTCTCTGGTTTCTGGAAGAGTGACAGACGAATCTGTCTTCAGTATAGAGGGTCCCATAAAGCGCAGCTTTGAAATAGGGCTTAGATACAGTATACTCATATTCTGAAAACTGACCCAAGAAGAGATGTGCCACAGACGTTCACTTCCTTTCTACAGCCAAGTGTAAACTGACCTCACAGAAAAATGTTTCTGAAGTAGCGACCTCACACTACCCCTAAGCCAAAGTCCTCATTCAGATGCTGTTCCTACCCTAGCTCTCCTGAAAAGGATGGAGATCCTGGACAGGTGAGTTGTGTAACTGCTACCTTCCCTTTATAAATCAGTGAAGGCATGGTTCTTGTCACGGAGTGTGTACAACATGTGGAGGAAACCATATGTGGATGGGAGGGGGACCTGGCTGCAAGGTATTGATATTGAAATAGCAAATATTCCACATAGCTTAACACTGCAGTGCTGGTTTGGGTGGCAAGATGATGCGAAAGACAGGTTTTAAAGGGTTTCCAGTACTTTAGGGGCTTTATTTGTGGATGTTGGGTATCCAACCTCAGCTAGCCATCTAGGCTTCTTCCGTGGTCTGCGGAAAGAAACTGCATAGCCATGTGGTAATGGATTCATCTTAATATAGGTCTGTATGATTAACAAGGTGAATCACTTCTAGCAGCCTAGCCCTCTTCATGCACTAAAGAGGTCGCACACATGACGTTACACTGGGTGCTTAACTTACAGGTAACAGCAGTCAGATGAAATGGAAGTCCTCTCCCCTTAGTGCTGTAAATAACCATCTAGCTCCTACCGTGTAATTTGTGAACGAGGTATCTCAGTCCCTGTGGAAAGCAATGATGTACCAGACAAAACTTGCAAACTCCCCATATGCAGTTTCGTGTTCTGTTCTGGGGACAGCACAGGTGGGAAAGGGGAATCAACCCTCTGGGTTCACTGTGATTGTTCAGTTTTTTACCCTGTCCCTTACAGACAAAGGAATCTGCTGTTTCATCTTTCCAACATAGCTTTGACATATGGAGACAAGTTCTGTAAATGGGTGGAAGTGAAGACTCCCAGAAATGATGTGGAAACATTAAGGTCTTTGTGGCTCTAAACTCGGAGTGATGCCAGTTCGGAACTGTAATTTGAAAATCAACCTACAATAAAAGTTTAACTTAAACAGAACTTTTTTTTGTGTGTGTGAGTTCTTTGCACAGCGTGAATTTTGCACTCACTGATTGTACCATCCTATTACCTTCAAACAAGTAAAATCCCCTGAGATTATTTGCAGGCTCAATAAATCTTACATAGTGCAATGTTGCCATCTGGAATTTCTGGTAACCGAGACCTGGAATATCCACGCGTAACACGTAGGTGTTATTCCATCTTAAGCATCTTCAATGATACTCAAGAGCAGAAGAAAATTAAGTTACTCTCTTTTATAAATTGCTTCAATACCCGAACCAAGATGCCAACTGAATATCACTTGAATGAGGATTAAGTCCTGTCATCTGCACTTCTAGCAATCTTAGTCTGCAAAATGAACAGCTACTGTCTGCTTGAAAAGTTGTAGTGCAAATATCCACTGTAGGCACTTGAATACTGCTCGACACCAAAAGGCCAGAGTCTGACATACAGACCTATTCCTATGAACACAAGATATGAAACGTCATTGCAAGCAGTGGGCTTTACTTCTGGACAGTTCCCCAAACATGTTCCATGGTCTGTGACGGAGCTCAGATTTTTCTTAGTCCACATGAAACAGTGTCTCCTGTTGACTCACAGAGAAAAATCTTGTTACCAGTAGTTTTCGTCTGGCTCAAATGAGATGGACTGACAGTTAATAAAAAGCACTTCACAGCCTTAGAAAGAATGAACTTTACTGAATCTTTCTGGATATTTTACCACCATTACTAAGTGACCATTATTAACATTCTAAGGGATCTAAAGGGGAGCAAAAAAGAGGGTTGGTGGTACCTCCCAGGGTTTCTACATATGTCTGTATCAAAAAAAGTGAACCTAAATCTCATATTGACAGCTGGTCTTTCATAATATAGTGACCAAGTTCTAATGAACTTTTAATTTCCCTTCCCTTCCCTTCCCTTCCCTTCCCTTCCCTTCCCTTCCCTTCCCTTCCCTTCCCTTCCCTTCCCTTCCCTT
>JANZLQ010000065.1:11686434-11778868 GCA_026212715.1 Elanus axillaris | reverse complement strand
TTTTTTTTTTTTTTTTTTTTTTTTTTTTACAAATATTTGGAGGCTAAGTGGCAGGTTTGGGGGCTTTTTGCTCAAAACCAGCAGCGGAGCCTGGGAGTTAACAAATGAGAGCAGAGTCCTACATGCTCTAGACAGTACTTGCACTGCAAGCAATATGACTTTTGTGAGAGGAAACGCACCTTTTAATCTTAGAGGTCATAGGAGGTAGTGTGTCAAATAAATCACTAGGGTTTGTGGATCTCTGGTTACTACATGTATTCTGCTGGAGGTGCAAAACTCGGGAGAGAGGGAGCCTGCTTCTAGACGTGCTCTGTGTACTGGTGGTTTGCTGTGTGCACGGGGGATTTGCAGTGCTGGGGCCCAACTGCATGTTAAAATTGGATGGTTTCAAATCAATTCCTCCTTGACATACCTTTCAAGTCTGAACAGATTGGAAGCCCTCGGGGTTCTGAATGTGACCTTCTCTGGAAGCAGTTTATGAGATTAACTCTCAAAGCACAGCTGGTCTCTGTCTCCCCTTATGCTGCATATTAGTGATGCCATCCAACTCTATTTGGAAAAGCACAAAAATCTGCAAGGCTCAAGTCAAATCTGGCTGTGTAAAACTTGCTCCAAATTCCTTATGCTTCCTTTCTCTTCATTCAGGGTCCTTCATGGAAACGGCTTCCAGAAAGAATCCCATGTGTTAATATCATCATATATTATATTGTAGGTGGAGGCAAATATATATTCTTTACAACAACTCTAGAGAGACTTTAGGTTTTCTCTTACGTACAGTGAGTCTCTCAAAACCATGATGAGAGAAAGAAGCAAATATTTTCCCCAAATTTTTTACAGAGCAATTTTCTTCAGAGAGATCTGCTTCATAACACTGACAATAGTAGCCGAACGGTTGTTAGGAAATAGCATTCAGCAGCTAATCTAAAGAAATGTGAAGTAGAAGCTCCCTTCTTGCTCACAGCCTGTGATTAACTGCCAAGATCAATCCATGGGGCTTTCTTTTAAATTGAATTTATTCAAAAGTCCACTATATAAACAGCACAAAGAATGAAGACTCCAACTTTATTAGTTACATCACAGTTGCTGTTTGGCATTTACAGAGGGAGTCTGTGACTGTCAGAACCAGAACAAAATTTGGCTTCATCCGAGTACTACAATTAGCCAGTGTCTGGACCAAAATGGAGTGAATCGGAACCAAATATTTGTCAAGCTTTCTACTTTTCAGTCACGGCCATAAGAAAGGAGGCTCCTGGCTGGCTGCTCTCCAGTGTGCTCCGTCACCTTGGCACCTGCTTTGGGATGGAGCCGCTCTGCCCGTTGTGCTCCCACGATGGCAGAGCTGATTCAAACCCCAAAGTAGACACTGTAAAACTACATGTCATCCATTCCACTGTTACACCTAAGAAATTAAAATACTCTGGTTCTTTTGGCTATTTGCTACTTCATTTATATCTGAGTATGAGATTACAGGATACCAAGGACCACCCCTCAAAAGACCCCATTTATGAGAGTTTTCAGGACAGCAGTTTTTATCCTGAGAAATCAGACTTTATTGAAAGGTGGAATCTGGACACCTATCATAGAAAAAAGTCAGCAGGGGAGTAAAGTTTGGACACATGATTGCAAAAGGTCATGATTTTGGAGAAAATCTGGGGCTTGTTTAAAATATTCAAACTGAAAAATCAAGTCCCTCTTTGGATTTTGATCCAGCTCGTTCCTAATACTGGGAGAAAGCCTGTCTAGCATTACTTTAAAAATTGTTTTTTTCCCTTTTATGCAATGTAAAGTATAATGACTTCATGGTCCTGGTGGAAGCATCATGCATCTGCTGTTACTCTGTCTTCAAAGCAAGCTGTCTTCTGTCTCACAAAGGCTAAAGGGTCCAGATACAATTTCTTGGAATTGCTAAAACTAGGAAAGGAGAAATTCTGATCTGCAGATGAAGCTATACTGGAAAAAATGACTAATAAATCATACTAACTTTTAAAGTGGGTGGAGTAGAGCATCTGCCTCAGCCCTATTCCAGTCAAAGCCTCAAATGCAAGTTTGTGTTGCTCAAGGCCCTGGAAAATCAGGTGGCTCCTATTTAGAGTTACTAGCCAGTTGTAGCCACCCTTGGCAAAGGTTTCGTCAAGTAGAAAAAGATAGGTTCCTGGTAGTTCTACATAAGCTGTCTTTTCATTAAATGATCAGATTGGCCTTTTGTGTCTAAACTGATTTTCATTTGCTGTGATAAAAAAGGAAGTATGAATGACACAGTAATAAACTCTGCAATTACAGGAAAAACACCTCAATTCCTCTTTAAAAACAGAAACAGGCGATACATCTTTGGGAACAGAGAAGAAATAAATTCTGGGAACTTCCAGAGAAACCCACATAGTCATTGACAGTCATGGGCCAGAAACTTTCTGATAAATGTTCTTTATAATGTTCTTATAATGTGGGACATGTGACAGAGCAAATGAATGACTGCACTGGAGAAAGAGGACAATCAGCAAGGATGTGAAATTACACTTGGCACAGTTTACTTTGCCTCAGAGCTTTCTAGAGAATCAGTCTTTCATTTTAGCATGAGCCCAAACCCAGTTTGGTTTTTTTTTAACAATCTTTAGCTTTTGTGGCTGGTTGCTAGAAATGCGGGTACAAAGGAACTTTGAAACACAGTACACAGTTACATTTCCAAAACCTACATCAGGCTCTGAATTGTTCGCTTTCCTGGGGCAGGGGAGAGGAAGAGAGAAAAATAATTAAGGTGAATATTTTGTTCCTTGCATTTCTTCTCTGCAGTAATAAAAGATTCCAGATCAAAGGAGTTCTTTGTTAGCAATCTCCAAATCGAGCCTCAACTAAAGACAAATCCAAAGGGTGTCCTTTTGATCTTTTTCCGTTTCATTCTTGAAACCACTCCCTTGATGCTCTGCATACCTTCCATCCTATGAGCTTGGATAGTAACAGACTTTCCCCACATTCAAACAGGGGCTGATCAACCCTTCTTGGGGCCAAAATCAGTAGCAGTACCTTCGAAGGGAGGGTCTGCACGTTGGGTAACCTTCACCACTCTTCCCTTTGTAAAACCAGCACCCTGGAGAAACAACGAACAGCAGCCTTTGACTCTATGACATGAATTACTGAAGCTAGACCAGTGGGCTGACCAAGCATTCATTTTCGACATTTTTGTGGAATATCTGTAGCTTTTCTTTATCTGCATCTGTAGTTCTGTGAGTTGGCTACTTGAAGGGAGTTAAATAGCATCAGTGATCAGGGTCTTTCTCTGCTCTGAACTTTATTTGAGGTATGTATAATTGGCTGTGGAATGTTTGTTGTTTACATATTGAAAGCAAAACCAAACCAAAATCAGTGTTATGTGAGCAATTTAACTGCAGAAGTCTTTCATGTTTACTGCAGTTGTAATTAGAGTTTCAGCAGACATTTTCAAATATCCAACTGCAGTCCAGGAAAATGTAAAACCAGATAGAAGGCAGTGGGGGAACTACACAAGCAGGGGTTTTGGTTCCCATGCAGGACATCTGAAAAAAGCTACCACAGCACTGTGGCAGCTTGATGTTACTGGAAAAACCTCTGAGTGTAGCCCTGCAAAAGGTGAATACTTTTTTTTTCCTGGTTTGCCATTTAGCAGTAAGTATTTGAGGGTATTCTAAACCAGTCTGTCTCATTTGAGAGCCATACCGGAGGTGGCTTTCACAGCTGTGAAATCAGAATATCAGGGCCTGTTCCTTTGCAGCAAACTTTTAATGATCTCTGCCAGAAATGAGATCACATCCACTATGGAAAGATGGCTAGGTATAAGTCCTTGATATGAATGACTGGGTGAATTACAGGACATGAGAGAATAAGGCCCCAGAATATATATCTGTGTGTGTACAAACACACACACATGCACATAAGCATAAGCATATTCATTTGAAACACTTCTATGCAGAACTGCCTTTACCAGATACACTTGTGTGCCCTGATAAACAAGCAGAACCACTGCTTTCAGATATCACTGGCAATATGTGTCAAAATCCAACTGGCAAACAGGCCCCAACCAGCTGAAGAGCTGCTTTTAATTAACCTCAGTGCAAGACGATAATGGAAGTTCATTTCTCTTTTCCTGTTGAATGAAGACGCACTGATTCAGCAATAATTGAACTCTAAACACTTTGTAAACTTCTTCTGGGAGGAACGGAAAGCAATGCCAGCAAAGTCATCTGTGAGTCATTAAGAGGAGAGAGGCCTGTGATGAGGCCGATCTCCCGGGTCCCAGATGACCAAGGGAAGGCGGTGGTAGCGGCTGGCCATCTTGAGTGTTGTACTTGGCATAAGCAGACCATGTTGTGAGTTTTCTGAAGGTAGTTGTTACGAGACAATAGGGTAGTCTGATGTGGTCTGCGATTCTTAATCAAAGACACTCTCTTCTAACAGCTCTTTTACCCACTACAGTAGAACTGTTTTTAAAGTGCTTATGTTAGAAAAGCAGGACTGCATTTATGTTCTACTTTGTGACTGCCAGAGCCCTCAAGTGCTTTATTATAGTACATTGCCGGTTTTGTTGTAGCTAAGATGGAGAACTCCTTATGTTTGCAAGCTTTTTTCATGCAAGACCATAAACTCTTGCTGGTCTTGCCTAGAATTACACATGCCTGTTCACAGTGCAGGATTGGTTTTGTGGTGCAGACCTCGGGTTCAATGAGCAAAGGTTCTTAGGCTACAACTTTCTGAATAAAACACCATTTTGTAGATGAAATCTGCTGCTGTGGGTACATGTGGACACCTATGTAACTCCCTAGGGAGAGTCACAAAGCCTGGCTTCACTCCTGCCCTGGGTACTCTCAGGTGTTTTCTGCAAACCTACCGCTTCCATGGGAAAAAAAGATTAAGAAAGATGTGGTTTTTCAAATTAAAAAAAAAAAAAAAGAAGAAGAAGAAAAGTAAAGGGAAAGAGATTAGTCTCTGCAGGGAGGTATGGCTGGCCGTCAGGCACTAGATGAATTAGAGTGAGCACTGGCAGGCAGAATATCCCAGCAAGTATCTGCCCATATGCCGGGGGTTATATGAACTTAATTGCTCCAGGGAACATACTTTGGTTGCTGATTCCATGTCACACCCAAGCAATGTAAATCTGAACCTTGCTCTTGGCTGAAATCTGAGAAACGTCTGCAGGCGTTTCACTAAAATCCAGCTCTGCTAAAGGGGGGCAGGGGGGTGTGTATGGAAGAAATGTAACCAGAGTCTAGCGGCTAACTAGCGGCTGGTTGTGAAAAGAAAGTGCAGCATGTGTATGCTGGATGGGAAGTGACGGAGGAATATCAAGCAGCAGCTTTGGGAAAGAGGGAGAGACTCTGCAGGGAGATAGAGGAGAATAAGTGGAATCAGGCTTCAGGGAGCCGTTAAAGGGCAAAGCAGGGCTGGGAGTCCGGGGCAGCAGACTGAGGAAGGAAGCGGTGCAGAGGGATGTCAGACGTGGCTGGGACCAGAGATCCCTTTGCTCTTCCTTCCCAGATGTGCTCTGGGTTGCCGAGCCCGGTCACGGGTCAACAGGGCCCTCATCCCGTCTGCAGTTTAGTCAGAAACTGGGGCTAGGGAAGAAGCAAAGAGACAAAGATCATATGGATTTAATCTTTAGAAAAGGAAATCATTTAGACATAAGGCATGGACAACCTGAAGTATGCTGGTGGCCTGGCAGGCATATCATGAGCAGGGAAAAGCCTTGGAGGTGCATGGATCAGCCAGAGTGAGCAGGGAAGAAAGCTGACCAAAAAAAAGGTGCAAGATTTCATTTCGGTGATATCTTAGACACGGCCTGCTTGAGTGACAGCTCCATAATCCAGGAAAACCTCAAAACTGCTGCTATTTCTAGCATCTTCCGCAAAAGAGGGTACTAAATAGACCAAGCCCGTTTTATGTGCTAGCTGGCTTCTGCAGAGTTAATTGCCAAAAAAAAAATGGGGGAGGGAGCAAGAGAGGGAGATGGGGGAAAGGACAGAACTGAAAAAAATAGGCAAATTGCAGGTAATCTGTGGGGAGGGAAGGAAAGATGAAGATGGAGAGAGACCATATCTTGGTATTTTCCCTCCCATGTCTATTTTTCATGGAAAATGAAATTTTTCTGGAAATGTTTGTACGGATCTTGCAGGTCTTTTATCAGACAAGCAGCTATCTCATAGTGGTGGCAGGTGAGATGTGATTACTCTCAATCAAAAACTCCAGCCAGGCTGCCCTATATCCAAAAGATTCAGGTATGTCCCTAAGCAACTATATGGTGCAATACACCTGCATGGATCTGGGAAGCTCTGGACCTACTTTGTATTGGCTTCATAGATGAGCAGCTATGCTCATTATCAGCGTCCTGAAATCATTAAATTTACCATGCATAGACTAATAGTGCAAAATGTGTGTAGTGAGTAGTTCCAACACATCCCAGGCACCCAACACAGCACAGAGACCTGTACTTCAGTAGAGTTAATCTTGGAGAGAAGTGTGGCAGCCCTACATAAAAGTTCTCTTCCAAGCATTTTAATTTGCTATAGCTACTATTTACTATACATGTTTGTGATTTATCTCAGAGACCTTGTTAGAAACTACAAAATACAGGCATTTCCCTATTACCTTACCCCCTTGCCACAGTAAAAGATGTACAGGAAGGTGCAGAAGCAATTAGGACTCCCAATAGCAGCCATGTGGCTTGAAAGAGAAACGTTAGATTAGCACCCTGACCCCTGAAGAAACAGGGAATTAAGTATGACGGAAAGCTCTTACACCCTGGGAGAAACACATCATTTTCTTCCAGCCAGAACAGGGATTTCTCCTCCAGCTCACTGAGCACTCTGGGGTGAGGAGGGTGCTCACCCCACCGCTGCCATGGACCTCCATGCTTCCTTTTTAGTGAGGCACAAGGCAGAAGCTTTGTTAAGAAGGTTCATGAAGTTTTCTGGATCAGGTGCCTCTTTCCCTTGCAAGTTTCTTAAGACACTTAGCATGTTATCCTAGGTACTTCTCTCCGGCACTTAGCATGACCATATGTAGGTAAAAAACGGCCGTAGGACCTCCTCACCATCCTGCTGGTCACAGCCTGTGATGGCTTAGAGAAAATCCCTTTCCTTCACACTCGGGGGATCTTTTTCCTCCTCTCCCCAGGACTGATCTGGGGCCAACAGTCAAACACCTTCCCATCTTGCCGTCTCATCTAGCCGTCAGTGGAGCTGACCCGCGGCGCAGGGAGGGGACAGGAGAGCCGGCTGTGGCTCCCGCTCAGCTCCCATCCCGCATGAGGCTCCATGGACCATGGGGAAAGTTCTCTGACAACCTCTGAAAAACTCAGGCTGCCCGCGGCAATCCGCTGGAGTCACCACATGCCACATTGTGGATTGACACAGTTTTATTGCAAGCAGCCATCTTCAAAACTTGCCCATTTGCTGCATGTGGTTTCTAGACAAGAGCCAAAAAGAAATCAGTGAAAGAAGAGCTCAAATGGGAAAAATGACACATCCACATTAGGACTATGAGACAGTAAAGGCTCTACATTGTCAGTACAGCTAATTGCTGATATTTGTTGCAGCATCAGTGACAAACACCACTGTCTGTGAAACAAAAAGTGCAACGGTGCCACAAAGTGCGAAGTGACCCTTGCAAATACTGAGCGAGACACTTGCCGTAGCGTGTGAAGCATCAGGGCAGATGGAGGAGGAACCTATGAGATCCTCCAGCTTTTCAGTTTTCTACTTTCAGACGTAAGTTTCCTTTACTTGATGCAGTGGAAATTGTCTGGAAAGCTGTAAAGAGAGACAGGAATCTGGGAGGAGAGATTATTTTTCAACATAGTAAACATGGTATTTCCAGAATTCCCTCGTATGTTCACCATCTACCAGTCTGAGACTATCCAGAGCACTAAACCCCTTTACACATAAGAGCTTTTTAGGCGCTATCAAACTATGAAATCCCTTTCTAAAATTTCCTGTCAGTTATCTTGCAATATTTGTTATTACCTTGTTATTTGTAGTATATAGATAATAGAAGCTTAGTCCTGGATTTCAAAGTTAAGCCTGTAAGCTGGCCTGTGGTTTCCTACTAAAGAGACATTTGGAAAATAAGACTTATGTGGAAAAGCTGAGAGAGCTGGGTTTGTTTAGTCTGGAAATGGGGAGTTGAAAAGGCAAATGATAACAGGTATGCCAAGAGAGCTACACAGAAGACAGTGACTGATTGGATTCCTGGATCACGGGGACTAGGATGTGCAGAAGCTGGCTTATTTTGCAGCAAGGCAAATTTAGATCAGACATTAACTAAGCGCTGGTATAGTTACTTACAGAAATTGCAGAATCCCTTTAATCATCTGATATATGTTATTTTGAATGCACAGACGTCTGTACGGCATAGATACACTGGAAGCTGCCCCTGAACATGGGGATGAGCTGAACATCTGACCTCTTGAGGCACCTTCCAGCCACCTGCTTCTATGACGTTGCCCTAAGAAAACATGACTGGGACAGCCCCTGACACCTGCCAGTGTGCAAGAAGGATGTTTCTACAGGTGTCGCTGCCGGATATTAAGCAGAGATTGAGCACTGAAAGGCTGGAGAGTTTGGAGACCGTGATACCCAAAGCAGTCAAGATGGACGTCAGATGGAGCGCCAGCAGCCCATGGTATATGGTGGTGGTGAAGCTCGCTATAGGTGTGCCAAGAAGTTGGGTGCTGTTTCCCTGCAGTCCTGTGGATCCCACATGGGCCGTGGCTTTCCCTGCCACCCTCAGGCACTGTGGGAGCTGGGAAGAGCTGGTCAAATGGGGAAAAGCAAGCTTTTCAGGAGAGGAAAGACCGCTGCCTCTCTGCCTTGGCCATCCAAGAAGTCTGACCAAAGCTCCTACCAGTAGCTCTGTTGCCAGAAGAAGCAAAACTCTTCCCTGTTCCTGCTGTGCTACCGTAGCTGGGCCATCCTTCCCACGTGTCACCCTCCGCTGCCCACACAGCCTCCACTTGGGTCATTCCACCTTCTGAGATCCTGTGGGGTCTCTGGGGGACAGCCCCAGACTGTCTTCTTTTTCATGACTTCTTTTCATGAAGGCTGTAGAACCTATCCAGGTAGAAGTCCTCAGGATTGCCCTGCTATGGATGGTGCTGCGGCTGTGTTGTCACAACAATGAGTTATGGAGTGCTATAGGTGACACAATGTATGAAGACAAAATGACTCAAAGACTCAAACAATTTTGTGGTGCAGAAGTTTGGTAGAAGCTTCTTGAAACTCCTTTTTTTTTTTTTTTTTTTTTTTTGTGCTGATGGTAGCTCTGCATTTCCCAATCTTGTACAGAAGTGGAAATTCCAAAATGCTCACGGAAAAATTTTACTTGTGGTCTATGACCAAGCCATAAGCACAAAGTACTGGAAACATCGTGAGAGAATTTTACCCGTCAGCTTGGCAAAAAGTAGCAATATTTATTTATTTATTACCTAGACTGGCTCAAGCATTTAAGTGGTAAGCACCAGGGCTTCCCAGACATTTATTCATAGCACTTTTTTTTTTATTTCTTAAACAAGACAGTTTGTATTTGTGATTGCCAGCATATCCTTCTGCACTGTGTACTGGTTCAGTATTGTCTTAACAAATCACGAAATAAAACATCTTCCAAATTTCTGAACTAGTTTTGCTTTCTACCCTGTTGTAAATGAAAAGCTTTAAGAAATCCTTTGTGGAAGAGGCCCTGTCTTTCTTCTGGGGATTTTTTCACCAATTAAAATTGTTCATATAGTATGTGGATTATGTTTTTGTTTTTTAGTTTTCATTGTTCTTGTGTTCAGTGGGCTTGAGTCTGGGCCTCAGCACTACTCTGTTGTCACAAACTGCCTTTTGCTGACTTCAAACCTGTGAAACTTCTGTAGGTGTAAAAAAGGACCCAGTGCTTCAGATTTAGGGAGGAGCAAAAGGTTTTATAGTTTCTTTAGTTTGCCAGAGGCTGTTTAGGTTTACTGATACATCCCCCAAAATGAAATAAAAATAAATTCTATAAAATTTTCCCCAATGTTGAATTTGTGCTCAAGACATCTTATAGTGGAGCTTTGCACTCACTGCAGTGTCAGAGAGGAAGAGTGCAGGGATGGTGTGAATGCAAAAGAGAGTTTGACCTAGTATTTCTTTTAAAAAATTATGGCTGTGAATCCTTAGACTCCACTGCAATTTCCTTGTTCTTGTGTCATATCAGCCATTTTACAGTCATGTCCTTCAGAAGGGGAATGATACTATTTTTCTTTATAATTTAACAAAAAGAAATTTACATTTTATCAGTAGCACACTACAATGAAATATGCAGTTTCTACAAGGCATTTATGTATATTTATCTCAAACATTAGGGTGATATCTTTCCATGCTGGAAATAATTCAGAATTTTGCCATTTGCTACAGAGGAATTAAGGTTTCATATTTACCTTGAAACCTCATATAATTAGACTGAATTTGCAGAAGGTAGAGCCTATTCTCTATGGCCTTAATTATATTCTTATATTGTAGGGCCATCAAATTACTTTTTTCTAAATTTTTCTTTCTTTTGAGCTCCTTGTATAGATATGTCTAAGTATTTTTTCTTGTATCTTTAATCGTCTTTTCTAGTCCTGAGTCACAGGTCCCTTTTAATATTCACTTTGACACCTGTCTGCTTCATTCAGCCTGGCTGTATTGCTAAAACACAGAGGTTGGCTGGAGAGGTGCTCAGCGAGGTTGTGGTGTCTCCAGTCTTGGCGTTACTCAAAACCTGACTGGACACAGCCCTGAGCAGCCTGTGGGGGTGAACCAGATGATCTCCATAGGTCCCTGTCAACCTCAACCACTCTGTGATTCTGTGAAAATAGGGACAATTTCCTTTCCCTCCTGACAAGACTTTCTGTTCCTTCCCTCTCCTAGAATTCAGCTGGGTGCTCACTGGAAGTTCTCTGATGGTGTTCTCTAAATTTCATTTGGGCTTTGATAGTCTATTTATTTCCCTGTTCTAGCTGTGTAAGAAATGTGATGCACAAATTTAGACAAACATTGTTTCATTACTACTTTCTGTAAAAACATTTGTTGTCCCATGAAATGTGAGCAGTTAGCTAATATTCAGGGCTTTGCATAGGTTTTGGTTGGGTTTTTTTTTCCCAGAAAAGAACACAGGATTACATGAGACAGAAATTTCTTTAACACAATCTAGTCTATTTACAATAAACACCAAATCCCACTTGCTTGGAAAAGAAGAGGTAGATGGAGACTATTTCCTTGCTCCAATTTTCCAAGTCTTCAGTCTTTCTCTTTTAGCACCATCTCAGGGCCACACTTGTTTCTCTTACTCCTTCCAGACTCTAATTTCTATCTGCTTCTGTCAAAGCAGCCAGTTTCAACAAAAAATGCCCAGTGCTGTACTCTCATCAGTTTGTGGAGACAGCTCCACCCATGTTACGCAACCGCTGCTGAGACCTTGCCCACATCTGGGGCTCTGGCTTTGAGAGTGCCAGTCCTCTTGTTCTGGGTAGGAGCTCAACAGCTTCTTCTCTTTGGCCATAACGAAAAATGATACACATATTCATGGCTGATAAACATATTTGCTGGCAGCTCTCCAGAACATCTTTGTGATTAGTGTATGAAAGATGTAGGCTGACAGGTATAAAGCTGACATTTAATTTAGCTCCAAGAGAGATGTTCCTAGCACTTTATTTTCCAATAGACAAGTTAAACATTTCAATTCATGCACAGGTGATGAATGAATACCACCTCTGACCCCCAAGAGCAAACACCCCCACAGCCAGTCATAAAAAAAAATAAATTACACAAAAGACAGCTAGGGCCTGATTTTTGTTCAGATTTCATTGTGTGAATTAAAAAATTGCACACAAATTTCACAGATGAAAAGAGAAAAAATGTGATAATTAAACATTCTGGTTTGGCAATCAAGGTTCTTAAAACCATGCTGAGTGTCAACAGTTACAAGCGCTTTTGGACTGATATTGCAGCTTTCATCCCTGTGGAAACAGCTGTCATTATAGGCATTGTATTGACTCATGAAAGGAAGAAATGAACTCCGAAGAAAGATTGATTCTCTCTCTGGAAAATTGCAGAGCTTTCCTTTTCTCCCAAACTGAATTAAACTAGCAAAACCACAATTAGCTCAAAAGAGATCCCATTTTTTTGGCAGTAAATCTTGCATTTCACGTAACACCGGACTGACACCTCACCACGAGGTCTGCAATGCCACAAAAGGGGTCTGTTGACTTTTCCAAGCAGAAAGAAAATGCATTTCCAAATGACACTTCTACTGCTTTTCCAGCACATATAACGTGTGCTTTCATCTCTATTAAGAACGTTCAAATTAACTTATTATATTAATGGGAAGCAGTTATGCAGGCCTTGTACCCCAAAGATCTTTTATGATTAGCCTGAACTATTTATCAGGGTAGACATAAGATACATTGTTCTTCTTTCCCAGATAAGTCACTACACATGTAAAACATCACTGGAGGTCCTTCCTTTCTTCAAGCTGACTTTCCCTGCCTCTCCACATTAGTTTGGATATTCCAGCACTTTTAAAGCGCTCCATATGTTGATGAATAAACCGTCATTTCCCACTTGTAATGAGATTACTCAGTCCTTGGGAGCAGATTTATTAGCTACAGTTATTTCATGTCTAATCACAGCCTTACTTTCCATAAAGAAAATGAACAGGCATGGATTGCATTTGAGAGCTTGGGGTCCTAAATATTTGGGTTACATCTATGTAGACTTTGTTATTTGGAAGGAAAGCAACAGGAAACAATAAAAGGCAGAGGGAGAGGGCTTTTTACAAACCTAGGCTAATAAACATGAAAAGTCTGTCAATGGACTTTCTGCACATGCTTTAAAGTTTTTACACAGGCTGAATACACCTTCATCATATATTTGCCCAGCAACGATGTCATCTGTTATGAATAAATGATGAGTGACGGAAAAATGCAATGGAGGGAATAGGCTACAACAGTGGAATAAACAGGCCTTGTAGTAACTGTGTGGTGAGAGAGACTTTGTGTGAGGTAGAAACCACATTTCTACCAGATGGCATGGGCAGCTGTCCTGGAGGAGAAGGGATATGATGGGGCCCAGCTGTAACTCTTGCTCTCCCAAGTATCGCTCTGATCCCAGAACCTCTCTTGCATAAGAGAGAGGTTTGGGAAAACTAACATTCAGATCATCTTCCTCTTTCCTTCACATCCTCCAAGGTGAAAGTCAGAGGGAAGATCCAGCCAGAAACCTGAGCTGCAAGGGCAGCTCCAGATGCCTCCTCAGGAGGGTTCTTCGAGCGTTTGGAGAACTTCCCACCTAGGGGAGATCTGGACCTGTAATTACCATGCGCTGACTCGCCTCCATCTAAGCCACAGCTGTCTCTCCTACTGCCTTCTCGCCCTCACCCTGTTTCGTTATCCCCAGGTCCTTTCAACGTCCCCTTTCTCCTTATCTTTCCTTCTACTCAGTGTTTTCCTCTGAAGTATCGCCCCTCTCACCAGCTGAGGTCTGCTGCCTCTCCAGGGCTCATGTTTGTGCTCTCAGACCCACTCAGGAGTCAATCTCTCTCTTGCCTGTAGAGATTTGATGCTTTTTGCAGCAAGCTGCAGCTCTGATTCTTCCAGGCCTGCCTTCTGGGTTGATGTTAATGTATAGTCATGCTCCACTGCTAACACATAAATAAACAAGGAGTCAATAAACAAGAAATCAATCTTTTTTTTTTCTCTGTTCCAGAGTGTCCCCTGGGTGTCTTATTATATGGCTAGTGCAGTTATGCGTGATGAAATAACAGAAAAGATAATTTTCCAAGCGTATTTCTTAATGTGGAAGTCCACTTTCCACTGTTTGCCTTCTCTCGGTAATTTTGTTGTTGCAGGTTTTGGGAATTAGTACTAAAAGTTATCGTTTAGTTCAGAATATCTTACTGGTTGGGAAGAAGTAGTATATTTGAATATAGGCAAATGAACTGTAAATATTTTTTAACCATGGAAACCTTGGTTTGGTGATGACTTCACTCCTACAGAACAGTCTAGTGGTCTTCTCAGCTTTCAAGGGAGGGATATATTAACCAAAAGATCCCAGCAATACTACTATTGGGACTTATAGGGCTCACTGGCTGAGACCTCTCTCACACCGTGCCTCTGTTGCCAAGTTACATGGGAAAAGCAGTATAGTGCTACACTGCTAAAATAGTATGCAGTTACAGTGCCTGATATATTTGGTACTATCACTTTGATGCAATACATTAGTATATTTGAGATTAGAGCTATGAATTGAAATGGAGAAAATGGACAATTCTAGGCATTCTACCAGACCCCAACAAATAGCACATTTTTGTTTTCCAAATAAAGGCCAAACCCCCAACTCAGCATAGGTGGAGAATGTTTGGAAGGGAGGTGCTTTTATGCATCTTAGGAATCACAGAAGCCTCAAGCCTGCTCTATTGCTGGCACCTGCGGCAGTGCCCTACCCTAGGTTCAAAACTGCTGTTTCTGAAAAGCAGGGACTTTCAGAGACCTCTGGCATTTTACAGTCTCTACCCAGACCTGGGCAAAGATTTAGCACATGGTACAAGTGTTCCACTTCTGGCCTATGAGATGCTTATGAGTGCTTAATGTGGCTTTAGCAATGCAGTACCTGCAACTACCTTGTATTGTATACTTTTTTGTGGTCACTTTACTTCACAAAAGTTGCTAAGCGTACGGTAGGAACAGTGGCTGCACTAAAATTGTATCTAATTATGGCAAAACCTTAATTAACCTGCAGTTGTCAGCAACCAGGACACTAAATATTAATTACTCCAAGGCATTTGATGTGAAAACATAATTAGCCAAGGTCAACCAAAACCACTACTGCCTCGTAGCAAAAGGAACTGGAGGTGATGTGCATTCATGTCTTCCCTTTTCCACTCTACTAAAGCCTTCCTCACCAAAATCTCTGGCACTGTTCTCTTAGACCTCTGCTCAATCACATCTTGCTTGTCATTCCTGCTTTCTTAATCCCTCTTCCTTTCTTTTATTGTTCCCATTGCTTGCCTACGTCCCCTCTCCTATTAATCTGCTGAGCCAGTTGCTATCCTTCAGAAGTACTCCCTTGTTTCCATTGCCCTGTTCTGTCAGTGTGTCTCTTATGGCTCTTTTATTCTTACCCTTAGTTATATATATTCTTGTCCTTAGCAATATGAAATGATCATATGTCACTATTTAGTGATATTACTTTATTGCTTATTTGCTTTGTGGTAAAATTGTACCACAACTGTACTTGGTGCCTTTATCGCAGGTCTTGAAACATTAATATAGGCCCTGTGCAAATATCCCATGATGATTTCTTCCTCAACGAATGTAAAAGTGTAAGAAAAGAGACAAGAAAAAAAAAAGTAAGGCAAAGAGGGAAGGAAGGAAGGAAGGAAGGAAGAAAGGAAAGAAGGAAGGAAGGAAGGAAAGAAGGAAGAAAAGGAGGAAGGAGAGCACAAGCACTGTAGTGCCACATTGCTTTATTCACGTATCACTCCCTCTTCACATTAAAGTATTGCTAGCATCTTAAAGAATGGAATCGGAGTTCCATAATTTTCCTGCATATCTTCCTGTTTTTACCGTCTCAAAAACTTCTGAAAATCCCAAACTACAGCAATCAGCTTTAACATGTAACCTTCTTCCTAAAGCCTAACTGTGACCAGATTGTCCCTAAACAGCATTTGTGGCCAAATTCTTCCGCTTCCAGTACGTTAGACCTAAAGGTAATGTAATTCATGGAACTACTTTTAGTTACATACTTCAACCATCACCTGGGAAATAAATAGAGTGTCTCTCAAAATTCACATATCCTTACTTGAAATAATTTTCCCTGTAGAAACATGTCCACTTTCAGGGGTGAATTGTTCCTAACACCTAAAAACTAATGAGAAAACTGCTGAAAATTATCCTGCAGCTTTGGCTGAGAAATTTGGGGTTTGTACATGTGGACATGGCAGATGGGAATGCCAGAGATTTCTGAAAACAAAATTTGAGGTTTGAATGACAGATGGTTTGTGCATTAATGCAAAGAACATGGGCTAAACTGAAAGGCATGTATGCTTTTTTGATTAAACCGGAATATCAGCAGCTGTAGGATAGAGTTTTTGGTTTTGCTTTGGGAAAAGAAGGTTATCTTCTTTTAATTAACAGTGACAGCATGTAGAGAGCACTGAAGAGATTTCCTCTGTGTCAAAAATCTTCACGGGGCACATGGGGTCTGCACTTTGAGAAATTTGAACAGAAATGTATAGCATCGAGGGCAGTTCACTAAAGGAACAAGACTATAGATTCATGAGATGGTGGCTACAGCTGCAAAACCAGCATGGGAAGTTCCCACCCCTTGTATGCTGCCTTTGGTCATTAATTCATCTCCTGTGCTATCTCCTCAGTTGCAGAGTTACAGTTGGTCATAGTGTTAAGCTGACAAATAGCTCACTGAAACTACCACAAATAGCTTTTCCAGAGAAGAGAAAATGTTTTTGTTCTTCACTCTGATTACAGCAGTGGTCTTGCAGGTGCAGAGAAGTGAATGCAGGGGATATTCACACTGGTTTTCCTGTTATGGCCAGCGCCTTATCTGACTATAGATATAAAAAGTTCACCAAGCAACATATAGAAGTTGCTTAGGTACCTCAGAATGTTCTTTGTCTGCACAGAGACACCCTTGGCTGAAATGACTTCTCAAAATTTAGCTCATGCCAAAATTCAACTATTGCTTAGAAAAAGGTCTTCCAGTGTCTCTGGGAAACCCAGCCTGGTAGCTATGCTCTGAACAAACCTGAGAGATACTGGTGGCTCCAACAAGAAGTTAGAAGAAGTTAAGCCTTTTTTTTTTTTTGGTGGTGGTGATGGGTTTTTTTGACAACCATGAAGTGGAAGACTTAGATTTATGCTCTTCAGTTTGATGGGATTCAAGATTAGCTACCCCGTTCTCCGGGACATTGCTTAAAGCTTTGCCCAACCAGAAAGACTGAGCTGGAGCTTGCTTTTCAGCAAACCATTTTTAGTGGGCTGGGGAAGCTATGAGGGGTCTGAGATCTCAGTGAGTACAAGTACCACTCAGCAGATGACTCACCTTCTTGGGAAGATGGGGTCCATCTGCTGCACCTCTATACTGAAAGCGTACTGGGTGCTAAATAGAAATCAGTGTCTGCCCCACAGGTAGGTTGGTGTCCTCGCTGCCTCCCCCAAAGAACTGGTAGGGAGACTCTGTAGGTCATCACGCTCGGCTGAGGCGGGAATCCGGTAATGTCCCAGGAACGCATATCAATCTACTATTATTTAAGATGCATGCTATAAGCTACAGTAATAAAATAATTAGAATTCTGTATGTCTAATAAGTTCTTCTAGCTGACCTAAGCAGCTTAAATATTTCAGTTTTATAAGAGGGATTCTTTGGCAAACTTATTTGTTGGAATTCCTATGTCAGCTATTTTTTACAAAAATTTTACTTCTCCATATAGTTTTGAAAGACTTGAGAAGGCTTTTGGCTTGGCATTTTTTCCCCTACCCTACTGCTTGCAAAGATAGTTTGAAGTACATTTTAAAACGTAATTATGTAAATGTCATTCAATAGTGTAAGCAGTGAGCTTGGATACCTGTGGCTATGTAGTCACACAGCTACACAAGGGGAAAAAAAAGAAACCATGGTAACAATGTTACTCAGGAATAACACAGATTGGAATAATCAGTTTAGGATGGAGGAATATTGCAGAAATTATGCAATTTATAGATAGGCTAGTATGCTATCTGCCAGCAGGCAGCTTTGCCCAAATTTGTGCAGATGTGTGTGGTTACTAACTTTATGACTAGCAAAACTCTCTGACAAGATGCGCTAACAAAAGAAAAGAAAAATTCTAGTATTTTATTAATTACAGTAAGAATAATGTTCTCATATTTGCTTCACTTAATCCTTACAGTAAAGTTCATTTTTGGATACATGGAAATAAATTTCAAAATTACTCTTCTGAGAGAAAGGCAGTACAACTGAACTGGACATTTTTTCAGACATTGGCATTTAAAAGCAATATCTGAAGCCTAGACTACTGATTTTAGAGAACTGGTTTTGGTAGAATATGTTAAGAAAGTAATTGAGGAGGTTAGTAAATGCAAGACTGAAAACTGTTGAGCAAACTAACACCCCAATCCTTCAATCCCTTGAGCAAGAATGGCACTTCTACCTGACAGGAGGGGAAAGGGTACTTGGTGGTATAATAAGTTGTAAATTAATTAAAAATGCAAGAAGCAAATTAATAATGAATGTGTGATTGTCTGCCTGTTTATGAATCTTTTCCTCATTGTCTCTCCTCTGTTTTCCCCAGTTCCTGCACACTCCCCAGCACCATTGTTTGGAAACATCTTAATGGGATTTTAAAGACAGAATAAAGATCTCTGACACGGAAATGCAACATTCTTCATGTGACAAATGTTTTTCAAGCAGAGCTCTGGTAATTGTTTTCATACTGGTATGTGTGAAAGAGGGCAGTAGATATGGTTCCTCTTATGCTCCCAGAGAAATGAGGCAAGAGGTGAAGACTGCATTTTCAGAGGGGATTATTTATGCCTTATTATTTATAGAAGCTTTTGCTTAATGTGATACTCCTTCTCACTTAACCATGTAGCATCCACAAGTCTTGTGAAGTCAGCTGGTAACAATAAGAGCTTAGCACCTTGGAAATTCTTGACTTTGAGTATCTAAGAACTATCCACACCTAACAGCGTTTTTGAGTATGAGGCTGTGAGGCTCAGCATAATGCAACAGAGGGATTCTGGTGCCGTTAGAGGACACACTTCCCCATGAACAGCTCTCCTCATTTCTTCACACCTTTGGAGAGTGGCACCTTGCCACATGGCAGCCACTTCATCTTCCTCCTCCTCTCCTTCGCCCTCCTCCTCCTCTTCATGTCACAGTAACAGGCTCCTGGAGTAGCTCAAGGGTCAACAATCTGTTTCTGTGTCAGTGATTTATTCCCTTCTGCCACCAATGTCCCTTCTTACTTAGACCAAGGGTCTTTATATAGTGAGTCCAAATTCAGGCTTGAGAAGAATAAAGTTTGCTAGTTTGAGATCAAGTAATTCCTCAGTTATCCATTTCTGCCTTTATACCAAGTTTTATTTTGTATTCTCTTTCGATATGTTAGCCTTACCTTTATTTTTCAATGGTTTTCCATCAAAAATCTCCTTCCTTTCCAGAACTTGCAGTTCAGCAATTGTATATAAGCAAACAGTACATGAGAGGGAGTTCCTAAAAACAGCAGCAGACACCTCCCTCTTTGTCTTCAGTATTAAAAACTCTGCAAACCCAGCTGTCTGATGATAGTGCAGCATCTGAACCACAGTACTATTGAGCTTTTTTAAGAGTTGAAATGCTTCATAAGTAGTGAGAATGGAACATTTTTCCTTTGGCTTTGGATAATACTGGGTTTATAAAGAACTTGTGCCTATGCTGCTGACTTTACTGGACTTTCTGCCTTCATATCTACTGACTGGCTCGAGATCTTACTACTAATATGCGGGAATCAGCTGAAAGCTTCATTTTCAGCAACCTTTTTGTCTGAAAATATCATGTTACTCCTCAGAGAGTGTTTTCTCATATGCTCTTCTAATTACAGCTGCTCCGACAATCCTCTGACATCCAAGTCGTTCAAAACAATGAATATTGTACTTGTGCTATTGAGGCACAAAATGTCTTTATACTTCACCAGGAAATATTTTAAACCAATAAATAGACAGGCAGAACATTTGTAATTAAGGCTGCCAATTTGTCCTCAGTTCACATATTTTTTAAACAAAATACTATGTTGTTTTTCTGAAAAGAAAAAGAAAAGGTTGTGCAATTAGATACGAAGGCTGAGATAGCTGCAAAGGAAACCGAAGCTGACTCCTCTGGAGCAGCGGGTTAGGGGGTTTCTGCAGTGGTTGTCACTGATGCTGGCATTTCCCTCCTCCCACAGACTCAGAAATGCCCTTGGCCTTACTCTGAAAGAAGTACTTTTGCTGTGACAAAAGTTTTTTTAATAACTTTTTTTTTTTTTTTTTTTGCCACAGGAATGTGACTTCAGTCTCCCTTTGAGCAGCAAATTCAGTGTCTCAGGTTTGGGTAGTAGTGCTATTATCTTGAGTCCTTTCTTGGTAGGGAAGAAATTGAACCTCTGATCATAATACTCACTTGGAACATAGCACAAAACCAAGAACTGTTTCACTAAATTAACTTCTATTAGTGTTCCTCCTTACCAGAAATAAGGAAAAAATATTGGCCTTAAGGAGGCAATATGAATTTGAAGTCCACTCACCTTCAAGAAGTCAAAGTAAGTTTCAGTCCCCTTCCATTTTTGATAGCTTTGCAATTTTTACTTTTTTATTACTCTTCTCCTGTGGTTGAAAAATGAAATTATCCCATTTCCCATAGCAACACAAAACAATGGAAAGCTGTCTGTGTATACATTAGAAAAGGTAAAATGATAAAATGTTAAGTTTAGAGACAGAGAACTGTGAATCACTAATCAGTCTCAAAAGTGTTTGGCATAAATGATGAAATAGCTCATTTCCTATGGTACCAGGCCTAAAAACGACAAAATGGGGCAGACCCCTACACCCACAAAGAGGTCAAGGTCCTCTGCTGATATCTGCACATGCAAAAAAAAAAAAATTCCACTGGAAAAGAGGACAATGGAACATCTCCATACTTCTGGCTTCAATTTAAATTCAGTTTTTTTGTTGTTGTACAATTTCCTGGCTGCAGCTATATTTATATTTATACTCTCTCATGCATAATTTGCATTATTCTGCTAAATATTAAAGCAACTGTCATAGTACTAGTTGTATTTTATGACTCTCTATAGCAGAGAGGAGCAAAACTGTTTCTGTTGATAGTTCCCAATCTTTTAGCTTTACTTTTAGCTTGTCAGCTGTCTGTTCTCTAATTAGTTTTAAGGAAGCATACAGAATGCTAATATATTGTGAGTTAGCAAACTCAACCACTACTTAGTAAACTCAGATGCTTTCCTTTTGTGTCTGTTTACAAATGATGTTCACGCAGGTTCGGTAGGATTAGGAGCGAAACATTTCCAAAGGAAGTTTGTAAAGATAGCATGCTTGCAGTGCTAAAGGTGTTAAGCCAGGCATCTTACAGGCTGCAAGATTTATCAGCAGGATTTATGCAGGGATATAATATATTTCATGAAATCATGAATGGTTTGCAGCCTTCCATTTGGCTTTCCACATTCTTTGGATTTTAATTTTTTGGATGACCTATGGAAGTAGGCTATCATTCTGAAATAGCTGTAAAAAAGCGGTTGGCACCTAATAAAAATGAATACAAAAACTTCCAAATCGCCTGTTCCTAATTGCCCAGAAAGTGTGAATTAGGCTCTAATCCTTTGGGTACTTAGCTTGCATTTTACTGCACATGTGAAGGGCCCGTGGGGAGCGCGGGAGGGACGGGGGCTCAGAGCCCCGGCTCTGCCCTGTGCCGCCAGCACCTGCGGGTGCCCCAGCTTCACCGCGTCCACCTTCCGTGGGTGCAGCCTTGGATCAGGCAAGCCCAGGAGCAGCCCCCAGAAATGACTTCTTCATTCACTCGCTCTTCGCACAGCCGGGAAATCCAGGGGTTTGGGACTCCCCTGGATCTTACCTTTTCAACATTCATCTTTTTACCAAGGCTTTGTATGAAACTGGGGGATAAAATTCTGACTGGCCAAATTTTGTCAAAAATAAAGTGCCTCTAGGAGTAAGATACGCCTTAACAGTTCATATCTGTACCAGCAGTACACAGCTGGACTATTGGGACTTGATGATCTTAGAGGTCTTTTCCAAACTTAATGATTCTGATTCTAACCTTCCCAGGGACAGGGCAGAGTCCCCATGACTGGAGGTTTTCAAGATGCAATTGGATGAGGTGTTAGGTATTCTCATCTAGGCTCCCTTTCCCACGCAAGGTTGGACAAAGATGATCTTTTGAGGTCCTTTCCAACCTGGGCGGTTCTATGATTCTGTGCTTCTATGATTCCATTGATATGTTAAAGACATGGATGTAAACTCAATTCTTCACTCAGAGCACCTTTTTCAAACCAACACTGATGTGGTCACAGTAGTCTGAAGAATGATTCAACAGCTCTTAAATAAAATAAAGAGAAACCATCCATTCAACGGTGTGCTCAATTGCTAGGAAATTATCAGTAAGCCCCAGGAAAATACCCTAATTATCAGATTTGAACAGGTTTCCATTGTGTGAAACAATCCAGCCGTACACAGGGCTAATAACGGCACAAACACAGGATGGAGAGCAAATGGCTAGGTACTAATTCTGCAGAAAATAATCTTGGCATGAGTCAGCTATGGCATGCTATAGGAGCAAAGGCAAAAAAAAAAAAAGAAAATCTGTGATACATACACAGGAATACTGCCTGTGAGATATACAAGATAATTTTTATAACCTAGAGATATAGTCAATGTTGGGAAAGCATCAGCTGGAGGCCAGTTTTGGGCGCTGCATTTTAGTAAAGATGTGGACCATGGAAAAAAGAAGACAACACTGAGAAAGATCAGAGGCCAAGAAATCGGGGTCTGTGAGGAAACACTGACAGAGGTGCGGGCTACAAAAGAAAGCTGCACAGAAAAAGGTCTACAAACTACTGAGATTACAAAAGGGACTATCTCGTCTCCTTTTCAGTGGTGGTGGAATAGGAAGCAAAGGGCTTTCCTGCAGCAAGAAACCTTCTGGGTAGACTGTGGGAACAAATCCTTTCCAACTGCTGGGAGAGGTCAACTCACCGCTGCTGGAGGCGGCCGCCTGGAGAGCTGTAGGACCTTTGTCGCTGATGGCCCTCAATGCCCTGGGCTTGGCAAGGGCGTCTCGGGAGGGACACGGCTGCAGCTCGCCCTGTCCTTCAGCTCCAGGTGGGAACGGGTGTCTTTGCATCCCTCCCAGCTGCAGGTTTCTTCACGGAAGAGAAACTGTGGTTCTTACCTGTAAGCCAGGAACCGCTGCACAAAAGACATGCATGGTTAGTAAGTGATGAGGCTTGTTTGTTCAGGAAATAACATCAAGGAGTCAGGTATAAAGAGTATTTTCCTATTTTTTTCATAGTTGGGAGTTCTGGGGTGCATTTCAATGCCTGGAACGGAAAGGTTTTCTAAGGTTGATAACAGGCCCTGCAACTTCTTGGGCCATTCTCATTATTTTCTGTTGGTTATTGCACTCAAGAAGCAGACTTCAAGAGTTTGGTCCAGCAGGTTTGTTTAGTAATGAGCAAAACAAAACTGAGTTAAGAGTTCAGACAACATATCTAATAATAGGTGGTTTACATTTTAGCTATTTCTTTTATTGGAGAAGAAAATTATTCCCTGCTAACAATTTCATTTCCATATTACATCCACACTTCTTGGATGTATCTACAAGGTGTATGAAGAAATATGAACGTGCATGTCAAGACCAGTATGTTACTTAATATTTACAGTTAGTGGGTTGACTAATATTTATGACCATCTTATAGGGTATAATTTTAACCCAGAATAATGCAAACAATATGTTACCTGTAGGATCCTAGAGATTACTTGTCTCCATGAATCATATCCAAAATCTCAAACAGCTGTAAGAATATTCAGAAAATGTGAAGTTGTCCCTAAGAAAAGAGTCAGCACCTGTCTATGGAAATCTTTATATGAGAACGTGAGAGTTGGAAATCTCACATATCTACTAGAAGTAAAGACTATTTAAGCTAGGATGAGTTCTGAGTTATCACTACATTTTGGTGTGTATGAGGGTAAAATTTTTTCAAGTACCACACAAATTGTGAGTTACATTCCTTTTGGTTTCTGTATTTATTTTTACTGAACTTATGTACACATGAAAATTGTTTCAAATGAATATCTGAATGTTACCTCCAATAATTTCTCAGCCCTTTGCTGAAAAGAAATTACAACAACTGTCAGTATATTCTAAAATCACTGACAGTGAACAATTCAAAGGCAGAAATGGTCCGTTTTTTAAAAGGCAAGTTATTTGCCAAGAATAGTTACTCGAGTTCAGTGACTTTTGTTGTTTTCTAGCTGCTGTTTTTGTCAATATTCATGTACTTTCACGAGTGCTGTTAAGTGCAAAATAATGCCATCTTTCAAAAAGGTCACTTGGATGGAACATAAAAAGCAGCCTTTCAAATGTCACTTAAATACATGTCATTTTAATATAAAGATTGATGCCATAGCTTCTAGAGACCTGAAATGAGAGCTAAGCCTTATTTTCTTGTTACCAGATAAATATTTGATAAGAATCACTGCTAGTCAAAGAATCAAAAGCTTTACAACCTCACACTTCCTATTGTTTCAACTTTTCAGATGGCAGAGATATGTTTTCTGGCCTATAAAACTACTCTACTTGAAATTTAGAAGTACTCCAAGTACGTTGAAAAGCAAGGAGTAATGCTGCCAAGAAGCCTGTGCATTCTGTCTGGCTAAGACATTGAACATTAATTCACCAGCAGCGGCTGGTACTCTGCCTACTCTGATACTCTGCATGTATACGGTAATAAAATAAAACTCAACAGTAACTAACATATAGCAGTATATTACATGTTATTTCCCAAACAGGTCTACATGAGGAATGTCAGCCCAGTCCCATGCCAAGGAAAGATAAAGTCTTAGATACTGGAGCTGGGAAATGCTAAATGGTTTCTTAAAATTAGTGGAGAAATATGCAGTATGGACAAAGTCCATATTAGTGAAATTATTGGTCCTTCTAAATGCGTTCTGCAGAAGTAAAATACAAATCTTTATTAAAGTGTATGTAAGCCAACATTCTCCTTTTTCAGTACATGAAATATCTGGTTACTCTTCCCGTAATGTTTTATTCATACATGATTTCACAGTAGCTTAAATTTTCTAATACAATTCCCCAAATACATACTTATGTCCAGATATGCGGTCTCATTTTAGAAGTGCTGAATTCCCACATCTCCCACTGAGCAAACACAACTAAGTTGATGCACAAAATTGACCTATTTATTTATGGTCAGATCCAACATCCACTGAAATGAAGGAAAAAAGTAATTCCCTCGTGTGCAGTAAGATGAAGGAGTTTGCTAAGTCCTTTAACTTTAGGCACCCACTCAAACAAGTTTGTCAAAAGAACCTTTGACATGCCTAAAGAGAAGTTGGCTAAAAAGTTTGGTTTTGAAGGAAAGTGTTTATTTCTGATCATTGACACTTGTTTTGGAAAGTGTTTTTCTAAGTGTTTTCTACCATAATGGTTGTGGATAAAGAAGAGGGGCAAACCCCTAGATATTACAATATTTCTTATTCAGAATATCACACAGAGTTTTCCTTACAAACTATTTTTGGGGAAAAAATTTCTTATTTTTTAGTGTTCTGTCATGAGGCAAAAAAGGTGTATCTGGACGAAAAAGAAAATACCCTTGAGTAAATGCACCATAATAACACCATTCAAGCTATTTTCATATCTCAGCCTATTAATTCAGGCAGTTTCTCACGGCCTCTCATATAATCTATTTATACTGTGTCTGTCTGAACAATATGTGACTGAGAATGGTATTTATTTTACTTTTACATCATACTGGGAAGTGTTCATTGCCCTCTTTTAAATAAGCATTTAGAACTTCCTGCTTCTTGTGAAAAAAAAAAAAAACCCAAACCAAAAAGAAAGACATTTTCTTTTAAATTATGTACAAAGCTGAACGAATTTGGAGGAAAAAACCTCACTTATTCAATAACTTATTCAAAAAAGCAGCACTATTTGTTAAATAAAGCAAATAAAAATTTGTTAAATAAAGAAAATAAATAACGGAGTAATAAATCTTATGCAACTCCCCCCCCCCCACACAGTGTATATCTCATCAACAGATTTGCCTACTAATGTATGAATGCCCATGAGCCTTGTGCTTCCCTCTGGGCCCAAGCTACACAAGCTTTCCGACATGCCTGTGACAGTCTTTGCTCTTCTGCTCTTACCAGACTCCGCGTAACCCCAGGACTACACCAGGGCAGCCCAGCTGAAATATTGAGGTACAGCCCCGGCCGGCAGTGGTCAGTGAGCAGCCAGATTGCTTTCAGTGGCCTCTGTGTGACATACAAGCTTGAAGGGAGTCTAGTGCTTAACGATATTATTCCAGTGTTCAATCCACTCTACCTGTCATTTAGAAATTTCTAAAAAGCCCACTTTTAAAATTAAGAAACTTCGAACGTAGAATTTGCCTTGTAACAATACAGGTTCCTTTTTCTAGAAGGGACTGAAGAAATTTCTCAGCATGACAGAGAGTAGAAAGAAGTATAACCCTGTGGGAGTGTTCAAGCATACATATTTCTTAAGTCTTGGTGAATAATGGGAAAAGATGTCAGAAAAATATATGTGCTAAGGGAGGAAAAATAAGTGATTCAGTCTGGCAAGCAATAGGCGTAGATTGAATTTTAATCTTTCCCCATCTAGCACCCTCTTCCCCCTTTTTTGTCTTATTTTTTCTTTATTTTGTCCTTCAATTTATTTAATACATTTATTCATTCACATTCAATCTTAAAGGAGTGATGTATTTTTGTCACAAGAGATGCTCATTCTCAGATACCGCTTATTATTTATAGCACTATCTGCTAGAGCATAAACTTCTCAGATATTCAAGGGATACAGATTTTTTCATACTGGAATGACTTATATTTAGTAGCATTGAATACAAAATACAATGAATATAACTACTTTACCTTTTCCATATCCACCCTCCAAGAACGGCTTTCACAAGAAAATATCTGGATTGCAAACAGTCTCTTCAGTGCCAGAAAAATCTCTGCTGTCTCTATACAACTCTACAGTCCTGTTGAACTGCAATTTTAAAGTTGCCTGGCTATTCTTTCATGTCTACAAATCACATCATTGTGTGTCCCAGAGTTAATACGTTCCCTCAGTAACTGGTTCGTGTGAAATGGGTTGCTATAAAATTTGCATCTACGTTTTTATTGTACCAGTGAAGAGGAAAACCCAGGCTCAATGGCATTGCAAATTTACTCCATAACTTCTTACTTCATACACATAGGAAAAGATAGGAATCCTTTTCTTGGACCAAATTAAACTAACCACAAGATTTCTCTGAAATAATATGTACTTCCCATGAAATATTTACAGATGATCTCTGCAAGTGTAAAAAGAACTATATCAGTCCAATTTAAATGACTGCTGTAAACCTGGTTATAGTAGGTTCAACATAGCCTTATATTAAATTTTAATCTTCAATATTTACACCAGACAAACTGAAGAAATCTAAGTCTGCAATCCCTCAAGGAAAACAGTAATTTTTGTGCACAGCTTTTTTTTTTTTTTGCACAATCTCAGAAAGGTCTGCTACTCCAGACGTTTGAAGTAGATGTCCAATTTCATTCATTCTCTGCTAAAGTGTTCAGAAAATACAGTGTTCAGAAATAACATCCAGATTATACGTATGTTTTTCTTGCTGATCCCTTACTCTACCTCCAAGACACAAAGGAGTTTGCCTCCAATCTGATCAGAGTTGCTTTTGCTGGTTTCTCCTTGTGTTAACTGATGTGCCCACACAATCACTACACAAAAAAAGACAAAAGCAACCAAAATAAAATGTTACTGCCCCTAGTTTTAGGACAGTTCTCAGGGCTTTGGAGCCGATATCCACTGTCAACCCTGAAAAGGGTGTTTAGACATTAGCCTTTTAATGGCTGAACTCACATTTGTTGATTGAGCCAATCCTGAAGTCTACAGAAAATCCAGGATTTCAAGACAGTCACTTTTTACACTGTTTCAACAGGAAGATGATGCATCAACTCTTCCTTCTCGTTTCAGAATACGTAGTCATCTTTGGTTTTAGAGAAGCCGTTCTTTTCGATTTGTGAACTATTTTGTTGGATTCCGAAGTAGGAGAATTACCCACTGGATGTAGTCTTGTTCCATTACTGTAAGTCAGGTAGTTAAAGGCTGTGAGGGAAGGCCAGGCATTCAAAGAATCCTCCTCACAGTTCTTTAAAATTTTATTATAATGTCACAAAGATGTAGATATCATTGGCAAGCTCAAGACTACTTTTCAGAGGAAATTAGTGTCTTCATTCTTCTACAAAAGGGGAAACGAAGCTTTAAGATATGATGAAGTAGTCTGAGAAAATTTGTACTTTTCGCATGGTAGGTGGTATGGTGCCTTTGTATCAGCTATGAAGGTGGAGGTTCGTTCTTTTTCATATATTTTGAAGACAAGTAAGAGAACATAACACAGTGACAAACATGCCATCAAAAAAAGGGCTGTTTGTCCAAACCGGGGTTTTCCTTTCAATTTGTTAAGGCTAAAAATAAGAAGAGCTTTAATCACTGTCAAGGAAAAGGTAACTAGACCAAGAGTCAATCCTTTTGAAAATTCGTTACTGTCAATACCTCCAGAGAGATAAAACCACAAGACTTTCTAGTGTAGCAGACAAGGCACAGGGGACGATTGCTCCCATCTTCTAGGCTCTGGTGAAACTCATATGAAGTGTGAGGTACCCTATTTTAAGATTAAATTAAGAGAATCTGTGGGAGAATAAATGAATCATTAGAAGAGTGGGAAAAAAAGTGTAAAAAGAAATGGTTAGAGGATCAGCAGTTGTTTAGAGAAGTCTTAGGAAGGAAATGAGGACGCTCCAACTGTGCAAAAAGGTTGCCGTGAAGAAGACTGTGATGAGATGTCCCAGAAGAACGAGAACAAGGAGTAACTGGCTTAATTTGCAGCAGAGACTCATGGCTGATATTGGGAAAGCTTTAATAACCATCAGTAGGGCTGAGAAACAGGATCCGGTGCTGGAGAGTGGAGCTCTCCTGGATCTGCCTGGGCACAGGGAACAGAAACGGCCGCGGGGGAGAACCAGCATCCCTGAGGGGTGTTCTACTCGCTGCCACCTCACAGCACGTCCTGCATCGCTATCCTTAGTGTGATTTCCATGCTGCACTTTGTCGCAAGCTTGCAGTGGAATGCCGCCAGTGAGAAAATGTGTGCTGGAGCTCCTGCTTCAGAGACATAGCATGCAATTATATACTACAAAGTGCTGCTGGGTTATCAGCTCAAAAGCATGTCAGCATCAAAAGAGTGTTTGTCACACTTGTGTCTACGGTTTTTACAGACCCACAACCTGTGACACTCGTGTCAAATTAATCGTGTTAGCTTACCTCAGATAAAATGTACTTTTTTTCTGGAAATTAATGAACACTGAAGGAAACCATTCCATTATGTTTGGCAACCCTGTAAACACTATGTCATATTTACTATGTAATATATAGTTGGTTAATGACTAATGTACATTTAAATAAAAGAGATGTGGGACTCCAGCTTACAGTCACTCTTATTGAAAAATCTTATTGAGTTAAATAAGAATAAAATAAATGTGCTTTTACAGAAATGACTCAAAACCCAAGAGAACCAGATAATGAAGCAGATTCTTTCAACAGAATTTTTACATGGAACAGGATGTAGAACAGAGCTCTATGGTAAGAATATAATTTTTCCATTAATTTTCCATTTGATTGTGTTGGCTGTTTTAAAAATACTATACATACCCAATTTTGTTTTCTGTTAAGTACTTTTGGACTTTTTCTTACACGAGTCAGACAATCAGATTTCCTATCTGATAATTTGGGGTCTTTTTCTCTTCAAATTGCTGGACGGTTATAAAGACAAGCAAAAGGATATTCTGATAAAATAATTTAATTATTAAGATTCTAAATAAAAAATACATGTGGATATAGAGCCATTGCTCGTGGTGACAGAGAATATCCTTGTGCTCAGTTACTGCCTATGTTGAGTATACTGATCTCCAAAAGCAAAGAGACTGGAAGAAGTAAGAAACTGAGGCACAGTTTTCTGTGCCTTACATAATCATGAGTCGGTGGGTCTCGGACTACCTCTTGGACTTCAGAAAAGTTAACACACAAATCCAAAATTCACTAAGTAAGTGGTGGATCTAAACCAGAATCAAGCTTTTACACTTAAGATAAGCCTAAGGAGTCTGGGTGAAGGCCACACTGTAGGTCAGAGATTGGTAAAGCTATTGCATATGTCACATCGGTCACTTCTGTTCACCAGCTTTATACAAACAAAATGAAACTAGGAAGAAAAGAGGGTAAAGTATTCTGGATGTCAAGAAATGTCATATTTAATTAAGTCACATTTTGTACTAATTTGCTGTATAATTGCCAGCTGCCCTGACTCAAGAGTTTATAGTCATAGCAATCATAGGGTCATCACAATATTTTTTGTAGTCCCACTTAGCACCCAGCACGAGGCTTAGCTCTCCTCAGTATCAAACAGCAATTCCTTCTCCTTTAGAGTACAAAAGAGCAAACCCCTAAGTGCACATCACTTTTTTAACTGGAAAAGATGAAAATACACACTTAAACACTTGTTTTGGTGAAAAACAGGCATATGTAAAAGGCAAAATTCACATTTTTTTCAGAATAGGCAGAGCAATCCTAAGATTGGTAAGGAAACTAATTCAAGCTACAATAAATATTGTACAAACTTTCATTATAAAGCAGTAATTTGACTCTGTTTTTCCTTGATGAAAGATATCTGACATTATTTTTTAAAACTTTAGACCTGAAACACAAGAATGTGAATTTTCATCCTCTGCAGCCACTGATCTTTTATTATAAACAGAAGGTCATATTATGGTTTCATTTTTTAAAACTAAAATATCCTGAGGTATAATCTTATAAGAGAAGCCATAAAAAACCAATACTCTCAGACAGGCTGAACCTTCTTTGAAGATTCAAATAATACTTTTAAAAACTACAAAAACCCATGTTGCCCTCTTCAGCATATTTGGCAGTTGCATTTCATAGTTTTTATACTTTTTTATTGCCACCAATTTTGTTCTCCTTTAATCTGAAACATACAGTAATAAATTATCAATTCACTGTTCAAAAAAGAAACTATATGAAGAAGCTGCTTGCTTTGGAAAAGAGCACCAAACTGCCTCAATGAACACAAAATCGGAGAGGTTGCGGGGAGACTTACAGGAAAGAAGGGAGAATTTCAGCAGATGGTGGGAGCTCCGTAACTGTACTAAATTCATATAAAATGGCTGGCCAGTAACCTTTGTGGAGTCAGAACATACTGAGAAATGAGGCTGTGTAAAGTGGGGGCAAGGGATGAAGTGGGGATCTAGCCCCAGAGCGCCGGGTTTTGTTGCCATTTCAGTTGAATTATTGAGCTCATCAGACTGGTCAGGCCATTGAGCCTCTCAGCCCGGCAATGCCACCTCCTGCCTGTGCTCGTAATGTTTATAACAAAGGGTATAAGAGATCCCACTGACTTCAGGTGACCTCAAATTTAGCACTTCAAAGCCACAGAACAAAATAAAAATGTATTAAAGTAATCTTAACTCTAAGCAACCCTAATTTGCCCCTGCAAGCCTGCTGCAATCCAAAACCCAGAGGTTTATTCTGTTGGAGCTGAGGGAGTGCAATGTCTTTGGGACCTGGAAGGAGAAGTGAGGTTGCAAAATGGACTCTGTAAACCATATAGGTTTCTGTCCTGGATGTGCACTTGACAAATAGATTATGATTATTAGGCACTTCAGACTAAATAGCTGGTGTCCTTTAGGCTAAATTATAACCTAAGTTATAGCCATAGTTGTATAGGTGAAAAAAACCCCAAACAATAAAGCCACAAAAGTAAGGCTTTTGTGAGGCCCGAAAGATTCTAAAAAGCCCTCCAAATGATTAAAATTTTCTTGGATGTATTTTTAAAACTTGTTTTTCCCTCTTCTATCCTATAATTTGAGAAATAATTGCTTATTTCTGTGACATAATTCCATCGCTTCTTTTGCCAAACGTTTCTCATTTTAAATTGACACAGAAATGGCATTGCAGGCTGTGTGAACGGGTTACATACAGTGTGAACTCCTCCTGAGAGCTGAATTTTCTAATTGCACCTGAAAGATAGGTAATTCCTCTTGCAAAGGTGATTTAAATAATTTGGAGGAGACACAGGGGGCAGGAACACAATGGAAGACCTTTAAAAACATGACAAATGACTGTTCTAACCTGTCCAAGTCCAAGATCCAATTTGCAGTGGTTTTGGTTTTATAAATGAAGACCAGTCTCTGAATAGATTTTTGCTTGCAAGCATATGTGTGGCTTCTTCAGAGGCAAGCTTCCCATCTTGTTATAAAAAGCAAATACATTCATTTTGAAACACCCTATTTAATTTTTACATGTAGGACAAAATAACTCCATCCTTAAATTTAGTTGGCAGAGTCAAACTAGTTTAATATACTAGATTTTCAAAAGTGATTAGTTGGTGTGGGTGCCTGCCCGTTTTCCGTGTCCATCCTCCAGTGCATTACACAATACCTGATTTTCAAAAACTGCTCTTTGAAAGACTCTTTGAAAATCAGATCTATTAGAGATATTTCGAAAACTGTTAGTCACTTTTCCAAACTTTTGACTTATATCTCTAAGGGTTTGGGTTCCTGGTATATTAAGATAGATGAAGATGAATCAAGAAATTCAGTGGCTAAATTTTGAAATGGCATAAATCACAGGATGCTGCAATTTCAGTAAGATGGTATGATTTATGTCTCCTGGGGGTGTGTCATGCTCATAAACTAATCTATTATGTACACAGATCTAAAAAAAACCAAAACAAAAACCAACTAAAAGTGAGAGAAATAAATGCAAACCAAGAATAATTTATAATCAAATTCTAGCTTAACTTTTACTCCATTGAAACACAATGGATACGTGTGTTATCCTCTAAATTAAAATGTAGCTAGTATTTTTGGAACAGAAGTTTGCTCCAGGAACATGGTATGGAACAAAGAAGTAACTGAAAAACATGTTTGTAAAGAAGGAAATAAAACAATGAATAATGTAGAAAAAAGTATAGCCCTCATTTTTTTCTGATTACCAATAAACATTCCACTGTAATTCAATAGCTGAAGGAATTGCCATCACCTGAAAAGTTTTTACATGTAGAATTAAACTCTGTTTTGTTTAGAAAAACCTCACTATGTTTTATCCAGGATGACTATGGAAAATTACGGTTGAGGAACATCAGTGCAATTACTTGGTCAGAGCAATCCTTTGAAAGCTTATTTATAAGATTAAAAGTAAAATATGCTTTAAATAGTAGTCAAAAGAAAGCCCATATCTAGTTAATAGCAAGTTAAAGACTCTTCAGATGCTTAATGAAATGCAATGGATATTTTGAAGACTGTTCCCTGAACAATACTTTAACCTGGAAGTATTTAATGGCTGATTACCCTAATTCCAAGTGATCAAGAAAACTGATTCTATATTGATAGAAAAAGATTTAAAAAAATATTCAGAACTTTTGTTTTTTTAGCATTCTAAGCCATGACAGTGTGAAAATGAATTTAAAAGCTACCTACTGCCCCTTTTTATGAACTTCCATTTCTCCCTTCTTGAAGAGGCTCATATTCTACTTTTCCATGTCTTCAAATCAGGTAAAAATTGAGTACCGTGTGTAGTGTTCTCATGATCACTTCTCCGTCCTGAATGCTGGATATCATCTATGCTATTTGGACTCTGCTCCCACATCATTATTTTTCTTTACTAAGTTTTTAAATGGACTTAAATGCAGTGAGTTACTTCAAAGGTTCAGGAGTTATGAAAAGCACATCCTTTTCATCTGAACCCCACAGGGCACACCCTGGTTAGACAGGGTTGGTTCTCATGTAGCTCATCACCATCTACCTTAGGATTCTCAACAGCTCTTCTCTATAGTGAGGCCACAGAATCCAAACAAAACTGGTAAGTTTTGTGATGTCATTGCTTGTATCTTCAAAGTCATCATTTCATATGTTTAGCAGAAGTTAGAAGTTATTTCTTTCCTCAGCAGATTGCCCACATATAAAAAATGAGCATTTTAATAGAGAGAGACAGAGGCAAACACTACTGTAAAGGTCCCTTTTTTCTATTCCACTCCTTTTTCCAGGACTTTCCTCAGTAATACAGTCACTAGCTCCCCCTGAAAAAGTTTAGTCTCTGTGATGACTAAATTGGAAGTCAAGGATGACCTGGCTATTCACATGTTTTTCATAATCTGGGAAGAGGCTGTTCAGAGCTGCACAGGATGTGTCTCATTTTGAATGCCGGTTCATAACCCCTGACTAACAGAGGACACGCAAGGAGCAGAGTTCCAACATTTGCATGAATTACTGTCATCCTTTTCTAGGGCATTGTGTAAGCCAGCTGGGATGATGAGGCTTGTCCAGAGCATGACCTAAGGGCCATCAAAATGAGAATTGAGGTTTGAATTTTCATCTGCACTTTGAAAACGGTTGGACTCCAACTCAAGACACTGCAAAATAGAAAGAAAGTCCAAAATCTGATGAAACAGCTGCTCACTTGAAATTTCATCTCTTCTTACCTAAACTAATCCACTCTCCTCACTGGTCGTCACTCCCACTTTCGTGGCCCACACTCCCAGAGTGACGTTCTTTCACTCTTTCCTTCATGTAAGAGATTTTCTGGAGGGCAGGAGGCTGCTGACACTCGTTCAGAAGCCAGGCAGGAACAAAATGCAATGCTGTCACTGAAACACCGCAAATGGAGCACCGGAGCACTAATACAGAGGTATTATCGGTTACATGACAGCAAATGTTTTTGCATATGTTTTCTTCACCATTATTTAAAGGTGAAGAGGTAAAGTCAAAGTGAGGTTCTGAGCTCTTTGGTCCACGATCAGTTTTCCTTTTCTCTCACTCTTTGTTTCTAGGATAACTAGGAGCTGCGAAGACTCATGCAAAGTCTAGTTTTACCTATTTGCTGCATTTTTGAGCGAGAGAGATAACAGTGGTCTCAAAATGTAGGTCTACACTACAAAAGTGTGAGCAATAGTTAGGACAGGCTTCCTCCTCAAAGGTGGAAGTTAAGTTCGGAGCATTTGAAATCATAGTGAGTAGTAAGGCTACACTGGTAGGTGGTTAGCTCCTGCAGCTGCTGGATGCACCTGGACAAAACATTTTGATTCAGGAGAGAACAGAAATGCCAGCAGAATGGAAAGCCAATGTCGAGGACAGGGACAGATTAGCCTCCACAAAGAAAAGAGACCAAAGGAAAGGACGTGATCACACGTCGGATACTTCAGCTGAGGACAATTTGAATTTGTGCCCTACAGCGACCTGTGGATCCCACAGACCCCCTTTCCGAAGAGCGCAGGGAGATGACCATGAGGGGTACGCAGTACGTGTTCCTGCAGAGTGGGGAGGGGAGAGAAGGGAAGACAGACAGTGATGGAAGAAACCATTCCTCCAAAGAGAAGGCTCTCTCTTTGGAGGTTTGGTTGCATTTTGTTCAAACAGTTATACAAGAAGCACTTTCACAGCTGCAGAAAAATAATGCTACTGGTAGCACACATCCAAAATCTGATACACTGGCCTTTTTGATCTGTAGAAACGTCAAGAAGTTCAGGACTATCTTTTCTGAGGTCACAGAGCACCAAAGGAAACTTTGATACTCAGAATATCCAGAAATTACATTTCTGTCTCTTTAGCTAGCTTGCCCGGCTGTGCCTGGGTCAATATTTACCTGGTTCAATGTTTACTAAGCTCAGGTCAATATTTACTCACATTTTTAGTAAAGGAACTCCATTGCTATGGTAAAGAAGAGTTTACTACAGGTGATTGGAAGAAACTATCAGGCATAGTGTAGAAAGGAGAGGAGAGACAGGCAGAGTGTATTAGGGAACGTGGAGGATGCCGTGCTAGGGAGCTAGTAAAGCCCAGGAGGTGGAAAGGGCCCCCGAGAGGCAGCCAAACAGGGGATCTGGTTTCATCCCTTCCTGATGGGGACTGGCACTTACCTAGCTAGTTCATGAGGACTTTGAGGCGGATTTGCCTGCCTCTCTTCCTTACCACAACAACCACAACAACGCTAACCAGACTTTGATCATCAAAGCTGGGATCTATTAGAAGGCAGCTCAAGAAAAAATGCCTTTTTCTGTAGTGGAAACTTAGAATGAGGAAGAACCTGAAACTCCAGGCCACCATGTTTCTGCAGGACAGATCCTGTCCTGCTTTCATTTTATTCCAGTAACATTCTGGATGGCAATAAACGCTACCCTTTTTTTTTTTTTCTTTCCCAGGCTCCCGAAAAAAAACCTTTTTTTCCACCCCCAGGGGCAGAATATGTCGTCTCCCCGTTCTTCTGAGGAGTCTGCAACCTGTGCTGGCAGTGCTGGGTGCCTGCTGGACGTGCCTCTCGCCCAGCCCAGCCCCAGGAGCTCTTCCCCCGGGGTACGTTTGCTCCGTACAGGGCAGCTGCTCAGCTCCTTCCTCCAGAGACTTCCACCGGACCCAGGCAGAGCAGTCAACAGCAGGCAGGCTTCCTGTCTTCTCTCCCACCACTGCCCTTTGAAAGGTCCACAAAATGAGCTGTGAGCAAATGAAGCAGATGCTATCCATCAAAATTTAATAAAAAGACTGTTATATAAATAACATTAGCATGCAGTTGCCTGTAACTTTCTGGGAATCAGTATTTGGAGCAGCATGTAGCCCTATAAGTTTGTTAAATTGGAGTAATAAAATCATATAGAAACAAAGTTTGTTCTAAATGTGATTTTTTTTATATTGACTGAGCTGTAGTCAAAGTAGGTCAGACTGGGAAGGAGAGCTTATCAAAGCTAGGCCCTGTGTACCGCCAGGGGCCTTAAAATTACATAATGACTTAATATTGTTGTTGAGTTGTTTTTTTAAAAAAAGTTATCTTCTGAGTGACATAGCAGGGGGCAAAAAGTAGGGTTAAAGGAATTCTTGTATCAGAAAGGATCCCACATTCCCCTAAAAGCACACGAACGACTCAAAACAATGAACGGGGTACTGCGCCACTATTCAGTGACCCAAGTCCTCCCCCATTCAGTTGTTCGGTCCTCCATATACTCCACTTGGCATTTCAGGAGGGCTTGGACACCTAACACAGACCCCTTCTACCTCTGGGTATTGACAGGCAACACAAGTCTTTTCATAATTCCATAATTTCATAATTAAGGTGGTAAAGTCTTTTCCCCTCTGAGGCACCCTCTGCTCCACCTGTTCCCACCTTCATCCTCATGGTTTGGTTCGACTCGTCCTAATGCCTAAGACAAAAAAGAAGAAGAGGCGGCCCTCCATCCCCTCCTGTGCCTCCAAAGATGACTAAGCTATTAAATTATAGCACCTTTCAACCCAACAACAGATATCAGAACAAATGTATAATGATTTCACTGGGAAAGGATATGAATGGCTTTTGTGAAGCAAACTGACAACAAGTTTACCCTGACCTGTTCCTCATCAAAATCTTGCTTTGAAATGTTTTTAAACACCAGATGCAGCCGGTGACCAAGGTTCAAATAACTGACATTACTAAGATGCAGCCAAGATTTCAGCAAGCCTCATGGTGACACTTCTGGACAAAGATAAGGCTTTGTTGTAAGCATGAAAGCTTGGAACACCACTAATCATATGTAGAAAAATGTCACAACAAAAATCATTAGCAGTCTTGAACCCAGTGGAGAGGCAGGGGAAAGAAGTTAGCTCAAGGACTAGGGGTGAATAAATGATCCTTGACTTCTAGAGTGAACTATATAAAGAAGCTGTAATGTAAGATGTCTGATTACACCTTTGTGCTCCACTGACCAAACCCAGCAGTTATTCTACCATGTTTTCTTCCACCAAAGGAGAACAATTATGAGCTGTTCTAATGACTCTTTGTGAAATTAAATGAAGAGCATAGCTAAAATTTCAAGAGTTTATTGTGTTTCTAAAAAATTCATGTCACATTCTAAACATCATGTCACATTTTACAGGCTTTAATTTCAGATTTGCACCTGGTCTTAGCCTAGGGGCAGAAATAAAAGGATACAAGTCAAAACACAGAGACACAAGCCTCCAGCATTTAGATAGGACAGCTAACAGCACAGGGAAGATACACATGTTCACAATGTGTTTGGATTACTAAAGAAATAGTAATTATTGTATTTTCTCTCCTTTCAGTTTGCTAGACTTTAAAAATTGTACAGGAATAGAGTAACTGCATTTTAGCTTCCACTGATATTTGCGTCAAAACAGAAATTACTAAAATAAAATATAAATCTGAACAATGAGTCAGATACATTTTTCCTTTCATGCTTTAGAAAATCTCCACTGCTTCTTAGAAAACCCAAAAACCCAAAAAAACCCACCCCCCAAAAACAGTTAAAGCTAATTTCCCCTCTGCTTTGCTGTCCTGGTGAGAAAGCAGTAAAAAAAGGCAAAGTTTATATAAAGCAGTTCTAACCACAAATGTTAGAATCGTTCTACTAATGAAAACATGATTTTCATATATATCAAAAACATGCTGTAGTTTGAAGAAATACATAAAAACTCTATTATTAGAAAGGATAATAGTATATTACACTATATACTACTTGGTATGACAATGATTATAGCATAAGCAAAGGCAGGTTGCTATCTGTTTAAATAGTTTTACCTAAAGCTACCCCTTTCTTCTGATAGTAATCTCCACTTTGACTAACTCCAAGATTAATTTTATATTATTTCCTTGAATTACAAATACTATAAACAAGAGGAACAGCCAAACATTCTTCTCAGTAATGAGTCAGAAAAAAAAACATAGTTAAACCCAAGAAAACTTTCCTAAATATATGTTGTAGGGGCATAAATAAAATAAGTAAGATGAATTACAGCTAAGCATCTGTCTTATAGTCTACAAGTAGTTCGGGATTCTAAACAGATGAAAAAGAAATAAAGCAAATGAAAAAGAAAAAGGAGGAAAAGAAAGCAAAAGAGCTGATAAAGTTTCTGGCTACAATACAGGAGACATATCATTACCATATGATCTAATGTGGGTGTCAGCCTGGATTGTGTTCATTGAGAGAAACCTTATTTTTTAACTGTGCTATGGAATAGAAGCAGGAGGGTTTTCCACCAAGTGACAGTCACTGAGCTGAACTTACCCCCTCCTCCTTTCCACACCTGCAAAGCCTTTTGCCTGGGTTGAATATTTAGTTTAATTACATCTCAGCTTTGAGAGCTCCTGTTGCAAATCCCTGGATTAAAAGGTACGGTTTTCAGTAATTCTCCTGAACTATGCTGCACTAATAAAACTTCAGGCAAGTCTACGGCAAGAAGTAGTTGAATCTTAAGAGAAGCAAGGAAAAAATCCTACTAAATGTTTAGCAATGTTAAGTTTTGTATCCAGCACTTTTGTTTCTTGGGAACATGAGAATGCATTCTCAAGGACTGTGCAGATTTCCTACTGTTTATTTGACTGTTCTGTCTCTTGTTTTGACTTGTGTAAGCACTGCTATAGTCCTTTCTTTTTCCTTACTGTAAACTTTTGCAGCAGTATATTCTCTGTTTGCAATCCAGTGTTTAGAATCGGTGATGTAGTGAGTGTAGAAAATGCGTGTGTTCTTACATTTCTGTTTTAAACTGCAGTCTGTGATTTCTTTTTCATTCGGATTTCTTCATATATATTCCAAACACTAATGAATATAATTTCAATTTCGGAGAAAAAACCCCGTAGTAGTTAGTTAAACGGGCTCAGTGTATGCCTTTGTAATGTTAGAAAGTGCTATGTTACAGTGTACAAACAAGGGACTCACATTTAAAGAAGGTTCCTATGAATGAAATAGTAGAAAAGAAAATTCCTGGAGTTGAAACTCCTGTTAACAGAGTTTTAATCTCTGTAAAACTTCCAGCTCCTCTGTTTGCACATCTAGACTTTATTACACAAAATGGGTAAAACATATAATGTAGGAGATTTTTTGGAAACTGCACATGTTGTTTAACTTGTCTTTTGTGGCATTTTGAGAGGTTTCTCACAGTAGGTGAACAAATATTTAAAACTTAATATTAAGGTAAACTGACAAGAAGACCACCAATACAGTGGTGACGTGAACTGATGAAGCATATTTCCAGTGGTATTTTAAACTGAAATGTGGCCAAGTCTATGGTATAGTTTCCTCTGTTTGTGGAAAAGTCTTCCTCACTGTAAACACATAATTAAAGCGAATTTAAACAGTTATGTCCTGCAGACATAAATATTTTGTCACAGACCTTTAAGAATTCAGATTTTCCCCCCCCCTCTCTGTTTCTCTTTGTAAGTGAAATGTAAACATTTCTTACTAGTACAGTTTTGTGTATATTTTTTTCTCTAACTGCTTATGTTCATTTACACATGCAAACAATAAGAACAGATATGTGTGCCTGCAATATGAATATGTATACGAATAAGGGTACGCAGACACATATCTATTCCTATGTCCTGATTAATATGTAGCTTGTGTCTGCTATTTTCTCTGCTGTGTCCTCAGATTAGATCCTTGATATCCTTTGTTGTCCTACAGTTTTCCTTTATACACAACTCTTACTGGTTTTATTATAGTTTTGACAGAGCAGGGACCAAAGGAAAAGGCCTGCTACAGGGTTTAACTCAGATAAATGAAGTCATCAATATTAATGTGAAAAAGAAGTATGAAAATGAAGAGACTTCCAAAGTGCCTTTGCATTGTTTTGAGGGTTTGTTTGAGGGGTGGTAGTTTAACTCCAGGATAAGATCCTGATTGTGCATTCTTAGGATGGACGGTGCTTCAGCAGTGACCCTGGGGGGGGAATACAAGCAGTTTTAAATATTTAAAAATACTTTTAAAAAATACAAATATGTAAAAAAGAGCTGGGGAAGCTCTTTCAAAAGTACTGACTGCCAGTGCCATGCCAGGGTTGGTGTGCAGCATCCCCAGTGTTTATTGAGGTTAACGTACATTCTGAAAAATAATTTGTACTGGGGTAATGTTTTATTGATCATTTTCACGAGGCAGCTTATTACGATGAATGGTGATGACTTAGCAAATTTGTCTTCCCATTGCAGACTATGAATAAATTGCATTGTTATTTTACAATGATTCATATATAATAATGATTATTTCACAAATTTTGGTTTAGATCAAACCGTGGTAAGACCTCACCACTGTGTATTAACACCACTTTGCTGTGACATCCTCACTTGTCCGTGTGTACTCAGCACACATCATGGGGGTGTTGCTGGGGAAGGGACACAGCCCCAGTGTCGGGGGGCCAGGGCGGGAGGGAGCGCAGGACGATGGCCCACAGAGGGACACAGCCGGCCCCTGCTACATGGCACAAGTTTGCACAGCACCGAGTTGGGCTAACAGGCCATGCTAAAATGCTCTGACCCCTTTGGGGTCTGCGAAACCCCTCAGTGCATGCAGGAGGTAATATGTCTGCTCCAGGAATAGGAAATGCCTTCAGGTCCAATGAAGAAACCAACTAGGTCTCTTAAAGAGGCAATGGAAATGGTGTTTTACTCCATGTGAAGTCACTTTGAAGTCTTTGGGACATCTGAAGATGTTAGATATGTTAGATATGTGTCCTCCTGTTAGGGAGATGACAGAAATGTAAGCTATGATTTTAAAACACTAACCTATTTTATAAGGCAACCCTCTCATCCTCTCACGACTCAGCCCTAAAGGCTTCTGCAGGATTGCACTATTGGCATCTGTAGGTAGACATTAATAAAGGAAATTGAACCCAGGCACAATATAGATTGTATCTAATTCCAGGCCTGTGGTTTTTATTTATTTAGCTTTTTTTATACTAACCACTCCCGTTAGAATACCTGGATGTGGTGTTCTAGAAAGAGAGGCCTCAGTATACCACTCTCACCTAACGTCACCTGCCCATGTTAGTCATCTACCTGGTGGGTTCCATATGTCAGGGTAGAGAGGGAGACAGTCCTCCTCCTCTGCCTGTCCCCCAGCTGTTTTACCTTTCCATCAGTCAATAAGGAGCTGAGAAATGCTATACCACGCCCCTAACTGTTAGATAATTTCTACTAGAAAAAAATTAATCCCAGCTAGCACCCAGACAAGACATTTTGGAAGTTAGTGACCTGAAGAAGCAAGTGGACATTTTTGCTTTCGTTACCAAGAACAACATCTGTATTCAGGACTATGTCATCCATTTTAAGAAAAGCTCCTAAATAAATGACAAGTTTGCCTTTCTGTCACTTGGCAACTTGAAGGCAGGCTTCTTTACTTTTTTTGTGGGTTGTTTTTAGATCCATGAAGGTTTGTAAAAGATAAGCTTCCTCATATAAAATAAATAGTAAAAGAAATTAATTTTCAGAAAATTAGCTAATCCATACAGCCATGATACAAAACCTGCAAACAGTTGTTTTGTAATTCCTCCTTAGCACACAACAACACAGGTAGCACAATGTACAGTGTGTTGAAATGCATTTAGGCCTAGGTCCTGAGAACACGTATTTAAGCAGTTTTTCTTGTTAGTATCTATGGCAATACGTATTTGTGTAAAGTTACTCCTGAGCATGAAAGCCTGCAGAATGAGGCCCTGAAGTCCCATTAGAAAGTGTGATGACAATACTACAAGCATCAATTCAAATGCTTAATGCAGTGCAAAGCAGAGGATTTTCAGGGTGCATTGTTTATATCGTAAAATGCCCTAGCCAAAAATTTGGGAAGAAAGCCAAGAACATCCAGTATAACACAACACTGTCTTCCATTTCATTGTGGTGTTTAAACCAGGAAAGAAGTATAGCTCATTTAAACAACTAAAGATCTTCCCCTCTCTCTCTCCACCCTGTCACTAGATCCTACTCTTTCTCAGTCAGTTTTACTAGGCTATAATTTAAAACACACAGCAAGCTGGCACTTTAAAAAAATATTTCTCAAGACATGAAATACTGCATTACAGTGAGTTTGGGAACCTCAGGTTCATCCCCAGGGGACAAACTCATTGCTGTGAAACAAATGCTAATGAAATCAAATAGACTGTTATTTTGGCAGAAAACAGACACATGGAAAATGTGGCTTATTGTTTTGACTGTTTTGCATAACAAAGTTGACAGTGCTGCCTGTTCCTAATAAATATCACTCTAAATATGCAAACAGATGTGTTTACAGTTGCCTTTAAACTGCTCTGTAAAAAGAAAAACCTGCTATTGACAAGCAGTTACCAGACTCCTATCACATAACTGTCCTATTTTCACAATTCATTTATTGAAAGGAACAGTTATGCAATTGGTGGATATGCTGGACCTCCTTCAGCAGGAACTGTGCGGCTATGGGAAACTGATACTTTTGTTGTAAATCCTCTGCTTTGATCCCTAGGTTCTGCCCGGAGTCGATGAACTAAACCATGAGGCTGGCTCTTCTCTTCATCCTGCTGCTGCCAGCATGCTTGGCCAAGCCGTTCCACCAGCAGGGCCTCTTTGACTTTATGCTGGAGGATGAAGGGTCGGCCGATATGGCTCCAACGGATGATCCCGTCATATCTGGATTCGGACCAGTGTGCCCCTTCCGCTGCCAATGCCATCTGCGCGTGGTGCAGTGCTCTGACCTAGGTAAGCCCAAGAGTATCTTCATAGTGTATATGCTGATGTTCTAGCCACAGGTTTGCAGCTGAGATGGTGAGGCTGCTCCGCAACGGGGTTTTTGTCAAAGAAATATGCTACAGCTGCTGTTAACTTGAATGTACTATATGGAGTAGGCCATAAAGCCCTGACAAGACGGACAGTTGTTGTGACCACAAAGAATGTTTGACTTTTTAATGTGTATTTTGTGTAAGTACATTTCATTTGTTCTTTGAAAGACCACAGATTTCTGTTGCAGAGAAAGTAACTTTTCAAGGCTATTCCCTCAGATGTATATTAAATACATTCAGTGAGGTCAGATGTGGGGATGGAAACATTTTAAAAGGTTCTAAATTGCATGGTCCAAGCTCTAACACCCTTAATCATACTGTCTAGTACCTCAACATAGAAATCATCCCATTTCCATTGGAATACATGAGCATGGAATAATCAACCCTGAATCATATATGTTGGAACTAGCTCTTTGGAGGAAAGAGCTTGGAAACACTCCAAAACAATGAACACATTTTGGAGCTCCTTATTAAATATCTTTCTTAGACACTGTTCAAGCTGAAACCATGAGAACCTTTCTCACAAAATCCCCTTACTCCCCCATGTACAAGGGCTTGTCTGCACGGTCAGACCAGCAGGATGTGAAGCCATGCCTGCCATCACTGTATTTGACTTTCCCATGCAGAAATCTTAAGTAATGAAGTTGACTTCAGTGAGACTGCTCTTGGTTTAAGCCAGTATTATTCAGTTTAAGCCAGTGTGCAGTGCAGAAAATCAATTAAAGCTGGTTTTGCTCACAAGGAAATTAAGCAATTTATTCAGTGGACAGACAAATAACTTCTCTTATGATTTTATAGAGTTTTGTTTTTTTTTAAAAAAGTGTTCTCTCAGATGTTTAAATGCATAGCTGGGTGTTTCTCTTTTCCTATGATATAGCTTTGGCTTTGATAATTACTGTAAATCATGGCACAAATCCACCAATTAGGACATGGGTCTCATTGTGGTGGGTGTCGTGTAATTACAGAAAAGAGGGGGCAACATTAGTTGCATCCCTAGAAACTTCTGTGAATTTATTAAAGCAAGCCACATAATTACGCAACAGATATGTTTGGCAAAGGCCCAGTGAACAATGCAAGCCAAGTTGCACAAATGAGCACGGACTAATGTAGCCATGCATTCATAAAGATTTCACAGTACTGTCCCTGTTGAAAGATATTTTCTTTTTTATACCGTTTAGGTGCCAGATAATAGCAAACATGGGGTGGGGAGTGGGGAGGAGGTTGCCCCACATGCCATAAAGGTCTTAGGTTTTATTGTTGTTACACTGGCTAATGCTGATGGAATTCAAGTTATTTTGGGAACTTGTCCCCAGTCTGCTTCAATTTCGCAGAACGTAAAGAGCTTTCACTTGGTAAAAAAGTAGAGATATTCACACAGGGACCCTTTGTTGCTGAACTTGCTCCCATGTTCGTTCAGTTCTCCTTCACAAACACATGATTTCCAAAGGGTTGGACTACAGTCCACTGCTTACAGTTGCTTCTGGTTTAACAGAGTCCCATCCTGACAAGGAGATTCAGAAATATAGCAGCTAAGGCCCCAAGTCTGTGTTTCCCAGATAATTTGGAGAGGGGTGATAAGAAAGAGATACATTTTGAGCTTGGTTTAAACCCATGTGCTGCAGATATTGCACTGAAAAGATTGTGCTTTTGAAGCAGCTGGGCTGATAACATCCAGCCTCTGGGCATGAAGGAAGAGAGATCACCCTGGGCTTAAAGTATGCAGCCCTGGAGAATAAATAATATTTCCCTGGCAGAGCTCAAGGAAGTAATAATCATTCAGAGTTCCCCAGCCTTGGCATTAAGTTTCATCCGTCCTTGTCACATGTGGCTACGGACAGCCCCTGACGGGTCATGGCCTAAGTCGGAGGCTCACCAGGCCGCAGGCCCAATGGCCGCCCCTGCGAGCAGGGCCAGGACAGCTGCATGTCGAGAGCCTTCCGCTCTCCTCCCTTCTGGCCTTGAATCCGTTTCTGTGTGACTCAGACTCGGACAAGGTCAGATTTACCTACTGACTTGAGGGAAGGCGGGAGCTGGGCCCGAGAGCTCAAAGTTTTGTTGCAAACTGTGGAGGTCCTGCCAGGACGACCTAGCGTGCTCCTGGGCTGTGGGATCAGGAAGGCAATGTGCACACAGGAACCATGAAACCAGCAATGACAGTTCCACCTCCCTGCTAACCACCGCTCCTTGCCCGCCTCTCCATTCAGCTCCGGGCATTTCCGACCCAACCAAATTAGCTACCTCCCTCCCCCAAAATTATCAAATTTAGTCATCTAGTCCCATGGGCACTAGTTGAAGAAAAACTGCAGGCAACAACAAGACTCATCCCAGGGATATATTAAGAGCTTACTAAATTAAGTCCCACAAAGGAAAGTTGAAATCTGGATCAGGATCTTTCTTCCACTCGCTCTCTGCCATGGAAGGAGCAGCCACAAGCTCCTGGGTGCAGAGGGCACGTCAGAGCAAGGCAGCTGGAGGGCCCTAACGTAGGCTACTTATGGAGAGGTGTCCTCTTTCTCAGAATGCTGCTTTTTGTGCCTAAAGGGGCATTTGTTATTTGCAAATTCTGGCTTCATAAGGAAAAATACAACTATCTGATAAAGAGATGGTGAATGAACCACAAGAGAACTATCACAACCAGGGTCTGGAGATCAGGTTCGCCCCTTGTCTCATGAGCACTGGATGGGAATAATAAAAAAAAATAAAATCCAAATTCAATAAAAACAGTAAAAAAAATGCCCAGTGGTCCAATTACACTCTTGTCAGCTGAATTTTTGTATTCCTGTACTTTTAAGCTTCAGTCACATCTTCCTAAGCACATACCTCCAAATTAATTTATTTTGCCTCCAAGCCAGGAGCTGAGTTAGCAGGAAGGAGAACGCCATTTTCTCACACCCTGAAGAAGAATTCTCTCTGAGCTGCTGTTACTGACAGATCGAGAGCAGAGCCCCATATGCCTACCTTATATGAGATGTATTACCTTTGTGCAACAGGCTCAAGGTTCTCATCAAGGAAAGCCACCGCAGTATCATTATAAAAGTGCTGCCTTTCTGAATCTGCCTCCTGTTACTAAAAGGGAGCCACAGGGAGCCACCACTTTTTAATCATGCCTCAGTATAAGGCATTACTATGCCATAGCCAGACTTTCCATAGGAATCACAAACATCTTCCTTATTAGCACACACGACAGGTGGAGAGTAGCTGATATAGCTGGTCAGAGGCAGCTCTTCATGTTTTAAAATAATAAATACAGGGAAGATGTGCAGTTCAGTTAGCCAGGCAAACCTACCTCGTAAAAGCCCTAGCTAGGATTAATCATTCCATTTAAAGTCTCATCCTCCCAAAGGGAGTCTCAAGGAAAGGTTCCTCCCAGAGCGCCCTGGTAGGCAGGAGTACACACATGTGATTACTCAGCCCTGCAGCGGATGCAGAACGCTCCATAAGCGCGTTCAGAGGTGGTGGTCAGAGTTTTATTTCACCTTCAGATAAGTCTGGCAGCCCCTTACAAAGTAAGCAGTGTCCGTGTTCTGCAGGATGCAATGAGATCGCCCTCCTTGGAGACTTCGCAGGACGTAGGGCCATCCCTCCAGCCCTCTTGCCGCGAGCATCCATGGAGGCTTTGTGGTCTCCAAAAGGTGTGCGAGAGATGGATGTCAGTAATCAAGGTTCAAGCGGTATTACAGCTTAAACTGGAATTTCACTCACAGCTCAGAAATGCAGGGTTTCTCCAGCTGTAAAGAAGGGTATATTAAAGCTCGGCATGGGTGTCGGACTGTGTGTTTGAAAAGCACTTTGAGATCGGCGGGTGAAAAGCTCACAGATATGTAAAACCCTGTCCCAGGGATCTGGTAACAGGAGGCAGTTTATCTGAACACATACAGTGTCTAAACTGTATTAACTGATGGCTCTTCAGCACCTGAACCATGGTAACATGACAACAGCTAATCTATTTGTTGACAAAAGATGATTTATCTCATTGTATAAAATCTTCCAGAAAGAGCTGAACTCCCATTTTCTGATCATGACTCCTTTTGGGAACCTAACTCTCACCATAAAGGAAATTATCATCTTCTTTGGGACATACTTGGATTTTAACTTCTGTTGTTAGGATAGTATCTTCTTAAACAAAAATAATACACACCTCATTGGTGACCAGTCTCAGTCATTTTATGAGTTCAAGAAAACAGATAGGATTACTTACTATTGTGTACTTAGCTTTAGAATCCCTGCCATTATTTGAATGTTTACCAAACTTTCAAAAAACATAATGTTTAGAGCTAAATATTTAGGTCAAAACCTTACAGGTTTTTAAAGATGTAATAAGAGAAAGCATGGATCCTTAAATGGCCAGATGTTAACAAATTTAATTTTTAAATTAAAAAGCTCTTGTTAATTTGCATTGTAATTGCTGAGCCTTTAAGACAAGTTATTCTGTTTTCTATGCATTTTTTTCCTTCTAACAATAAGGACTAGAGACTTGTTCCTTTTACGTTTACTAGAAGCCGAGACTCTCATGAAATCCCCTGACTTCATGGGACTGGATCATTTAACAAAAATATTATCAATAAAAATGGAACCATGAAATCTGGGAAAGTATATTGTTACTTATACTGAGAGTAGCCTCTGCATCACAATACCATGGCCTTAAAACTGAAGACTAAATGCCCTTTTGGAGCCAAACAGAACTTATACTGTCATCAGACACAAGTCATTGGGCTTTTCACATGCTAACTAGGTGAACTGTAATACTCTAACATGTTGGAGATCAGACTGGAGGATTTATATGAAATTTCTCTATGAAATATTACAGGTATTATCTGTAATATAGGAGTCAGGTCAGGTGATGTTAGCTGTCTAAGAGTCATCTGGTCTCCTTTCACAGCCATGGGGGGAGTTAGGCAGCCACCCCATGGGGCGGTTCATCCTGTCTAAGGTGGACGTCAGTGACAGAAAGGATACCTCACTCTTGGAGAATTAAACTGCCAGCACAGGGCCTCAATGACCACCCAAGGCTACACAACATCCTTTCAGATTAGTGTATGTATGATAGAATTAAAACATGGAAAAAATAAACTCGGGTTACCAGCATTATTTCGTAATAAATTTTCCATGGGTTATTAAAATTTCTGTATATATTCAGCTTAGATAAATTTTTTGGGGATGCCTTGGAAGTTAAAGAAATCATGAATTAAAGCCCCATACTCAGTACATCCTGAAAAATTATTAAGTCAAGAATCCAATAACTAGAAAACACTCTTGAAAAGTTGTCAAGAAAAAAAATATATTGGCCTGGATGTAGACTGCCTTATATCAACAAAAAGTCATTAGCTTTTGCCAGTGTACAGTAAAAGACAGGCCTTGTTGTATTGCTCCCGTTCCAGTTCCAGTTGATAAACATGATTCTAGGTGAAAATTAATCCACTCTAAATACATGCCTTCTATATTAGCTGCTTACTCCAAGGTAACATTTACCAACTCTGTATGTTTTCTTTTTGTTTGTTTGTTTTTCTTTTTTTTCCGCCCTTTTTTTTTAGATTTGTTTGCTTGCTTCAGACAAGGAAAACGCCATTTAAGAAAGCCTAGTGGCAGGAATGGAAATACTGACTGCCAAGTCCAAGTGATACATGAAGTGACTGTTCTGGTTTGCACTGTGACAAGAGTTCATTTCTAAAATTTCCCAATGCACAAATAAATAGCTAATAGATAGTTAGTAAAATGTGAGCCAATCGTTATAAGTCATAGCAGGTGATTACAGTGCTTAAAACTTAAACAATCACCGCTGACACCTACTAGTGTTATGGACATCTATAGTATGTGTATTATGTTCTTAACACCTTTATAGATTGTATTACTTGGTAAGACATAAAACTGTTTAAAAACTATCCATGTTTTCACAACATAAAGCCTGTGCTATTCAATTCTGAAAGGTTCCCAGCCAAGTTTTAGGAAGAGCTAAAGAGACCAAAGGCTCCTTCCCAATGTTCCCTGAGAACACACTGCCCCCAGGGAGGAGACCTAGCAATTTGGGTCCTATGTGAAGCTACCGATGATAACAGTAAAGAACCACCAATATTAGCCTCCAGCTACTCCGAGAAATTCTGCTTCCAGTGTCCATTTACCATGATATTTAGAAAAGATTCCAGTTTTAAGCAGATGTTCCAAACACCTTTCTCTAACCCAGATTTGAGAGTGTTCCCTCCTTATCAACTCTGGACAGACTGGTCTGTATTTTGCTTTACCCATGTCCTGGATCTGTCATGTGATTAAAAGGAAGTGGGCCAAAAAATGATAATATGGTTACAGAAAAAAAGAGTATTTTTCTGAATATACTTGTATCTTTTCCTAAAGTTCAAATCTATGCATATTTTCTTCAAAATGCATCAGAATATTTTTTTTAACTTGTTTCTCCAGCTTTACATGCCTGCCTTGACAAACAATATTCACAAATGCTGGAATTCTAGGTCTCTTCAGTTGGATTATATTGAAGGGCTCATTCACACAGAACATTATTGTCCTTTATACTATGAAAGCAAAGTAAATAGATGGAGTAGAACTTGCTCATTGGCTTCTCTGCAAGGCAAGAGATGGAAACAATGAATACAGACACAAAGGGACCTTCAGACCAAGGACCATGCCTGTGTGGGGGTTTTTGGAGGGGTGGAGGGTACTGAGTTGTAGTTTTCAACTTCTGGGACCAATTATGGGACTTGAACAGCTCTGTACAAATGACCCTGTTGTTAGCAGGGTTACATTTGCTACAAAGGCAACACTACTGCGAACTTCTTAGGCAGTCAATAGGGAATGAAAAAGGTGAAAAGCAATATTTAAAGAATTTGTGTGCTCTCTGCATGCAGGCTCTTCAGTGAGAGGGCACCCAGGAGAGCATCCCATACCAGCTTTGTGTTTGTTTCCTGGGATCTGTTTGGAGTGCTTTATGTTGCTACAAAAAGCTGTTAAGGAGAGGATGCTTGCAGTTTTAATTTCAATAAGAAAAGGAATGCAATAAATACTCACATTTAAAAAAGCAGTGAAAACAAGAAACATTTTCCACCCACTTAATTTCATGCAACTTGAGGGATTTAATGGCAAAACAACAAATGGACAGACTATTTCTAGAAATGCTACAGCATTTAAGACATGTGCAACTGTTAATGGGGCTACAGTCTGGTTCTGTAATATATCATCAACACAACAGAAATGTGCAATAGGTCATCCCAGAACCAGTTTCTGCTTGCACCTCCTGTACCACCAAAAATGCGAAAGCCTGGGATGACTTCAGTTTCTATGCTGGAGTGCATGTTTCCCTTCTGCTGCTCGAGTGTGGGCCTCAGAAACCGAACAGGCTCTCAATGAATCCTGGTTTAGGGTGGCATGGAAGAAGAGTGTTTGTAGTGGTGCAATAACCAAACTCTTTGCTGAATATCTCTACCTAAGAGGCGTAGGAGCAAAGGTGTAAGTGAGTTTGCCAAACAGGACTAAAAAGTTATGTTATCCTTTAGCTCTGATGCCATTTCTTTCTGTAAGTTCAATTAGGACTTCAGCTTTGATTTCCACACTTTCGATTGGAAAGATTGTACTGGTCCTTTACCACTGGGAAGTAGGAATGGGAGAGAAAAGGTGAACAGTGCTAATAAAGTTTGTATACTAGCAGCAGCCCAGAAAAGAAAAAGAAAAGATAGTATGAACACGAAAGGGAAAATCTTGCTTTTTCAAGGGAAGCTATAACAAAAAGGATTAAAAAAGGAGATGTATAGAAAGTTTCAGATTCAGGAAAGGAAAAGGGAAGAAGGAATTTAAGATAAGAATTGAATGAAAATCTTACTGTTTTCAGGGTTAGGGGGCAAAATTTATTTTCTTTTCTTTATTTTTTCACTCTATGGCAGAGAGTTTACATCCTCTGGGCTGGAGATGACTGCTACAGTGATGGCTGACCAGGGGAAGGTCTATCACTAAATGACTAACAAAATAAATGAGTAACTACTCAACAATGTCGGAGAATTACAAGGATATATACAACATCATCTAGTAGAAAGAGGGAACTAGCAGATCTGCAGACTCCCCGATTCAGTCAGGAAATTCTCTCCCAACATTTATTTCAATGTTATTCCGTATGTCCAGACACAGTCACAGTAGCTCCTCCCATTGTTTGCTTGCATGAAAGTAGATTGAAAGCTATCCTACAACATTTATAAAAATTGGCCATGTTATGTTTAGAAGTACCAGAAATAACCAGGAACATATCTCTGCCCTCAGGTCATAATAAAACGAGGGCTGTGCAATGACCATGTGGTCAGAACAGGAAGGGGTAAGTTTACTTGAAACCAGAGAAGATCCCCCCCAAATGACTCTTTATGGCTACAACATTATGCTAGTGCTAATTCTGGTAAATCCCAAAGTAAAGATTGAGGGAGCTATCCTTAAATTCTCATCTGTTGCCTGCTGCTTAAACTGCAAACCAGGCAAACATCAAATTATATTACTCTGAAGGATCATTCAAAATGTAATTTGTTAGATAATGCTCACTTTTCTGAGTCACTGAAATGCTCTCTTCTGACTACTGTAAAATGCTTGTAAGAAATAAACGTTTCACCTTAATACATGAGTACTCATAGATAGTACATCTGCATTGCATCCACTTTGACTAAAGCCGTTATGCACATGGTGCTGGCAGATTGCATGAATCACACAGGACAGTTGCTGTTCTCTGATGGGATGTTTTACGTCTGTAACCATGACAGTGGGAAATGTAAAGCTGGCAATTCTAGGAGTTCAGAAAACTCATACTATTTGATATCTTTTTTTACTTAATGTGTTAAACCCTGAAGTCTCATGATTATTTCAGAATATTTTTCTGCCTTTCTAAAATGCTTCAGTGCTTCCTGAGAAGGCGTATACCTTCCACACCTTTGAAATGAAAAGTCAGAAAAAACACAGAAATGGAAGTGGCTTGATTTTTAGTTTCAAGAATATATCATTACTCTTAGGTATTAGCTTTTGGAGCCAGGAGGCTGAATCTATCTGTACCAAAAATGTGACTAGCACTGAAAAATAATTCATAACATCTGTAGCTTGCAATATCCGTTATACTTTGAAATATGTGTTCACTACACAAAGTGGGTGGAAATGGAAAAGAGCAGTTAAAGCAATGCATTCATTTTTAAACCTTTGCTAGGGCCTTCATAATTATTAGTAGTATTGTAATGGAGAATTATGCATTTGATCTTAATGTGTGAATTTGTTTCTATTTTTTTGTGTTCCTCACTTTTTTCTGGGAAGCAATGTTGTAAATGTTTGGAAAAAAACCCCAGTGTACTAACTTATCAGTAGGTCTACCTCTGTGAGAGGCCACCTCAGCAGGGGATGGAGTTCATTTTCTTCTTCTTTCCTACAGGAAGGCTCAGAGATAGAAAAAAATAATAATCTCTGATAAAAATAAGTCCAAAATGGATCTTAATGGAAAATGAATCTTACAAACTGAAAAGCAGAAAAAAAGTTTGAAAAATGGTTGTGAATCGCCCGTAAGAAGACGTGTTTTAAGAGCCTCATGCATTCCAATGGATGCTGTTTTTTTATATCTCTTAGAAAAAAATTATTACTGCTGATTTCACAGCAAGCGAGGGGAAGGTGGAGAACAAAGTTTTGCTTGGAAAATGGGAGAGAAGGAGTCTGTGGATACTTCTCTGTAGAGCAAGACAATTGTTTCTTATTTTATGGATTGAAGGATGCAAATAATAAAACTATCCCTATTTGCAAATCCCACACAATAGAGAACAAATTTCCAGTAAATACTGAAGCACATAGCCTGGGAAAGCATCAGTGACCTTGTCTAAGTCAAAACATTGAAAGCTGTGTTAAGGTCCTTGCCATCCTTCCAGAAAGCAATCCTTGAGTCCTGTGATTTTCCGTGACCGAGTATCCTGACCCCGTAAACGTGCCGTTCGCCTCCTTTGCCCCAGAGTCCACTCAGGGCATTCCTGAGGGCACTGACCCCCGGGGAGGGTTGCTGCCCGTCAGTGGGATGAGCAGGGGAGAGCACAGAGCAGCGTGCACAGGCAGCTGCTGGAGAGGCTGCCTCCGCCGGGAGAGCAGCCGTTGATGATCCCGGTTGGGAATTACATGTAGCTCAGCCCAAATTCCTCAGCTGGCAGCAGCTGTTTGTGGAAACTGAAGGAGTCTTGAAAAGAGCCCCATTTTATGGCCCCTGTGATAATAATCGTGAGTGTTGCAATGTAATAACACATGTATCTGAGCTACAGCGTTCAGATGTCTCTCTGCCTTTTGGCCCCTTCTCTCCAGCTGGGGAAGGGAAGGATTATTCAGAGGAATAAGCTCCATCCCTGCTTGTTGTAAAATGGATAGGTAGAGGAAGAAAAAACCCAAAACACCCCCCAAAACAAAACAAAACAAAATCAAACCACAAACTGTTGCGTTGTTAAATTTGTTTATAGTTGACACTATTCACATATTTGTTATTTTGACTATGTGGTCTCAGTGTTGCAAGGATGCAGTTCTCAGGGAAGTGTCCTCATCTCTGGGCTACAGACTCAGACTCCCATTTGCTTAGTCTCCCTTGCTGGCCCCATAAATCTTACATTCCTTTTCTGCATAGTCGTATGGCTTCAGCAGAAACGTGGCTCCGTGCCAAGTTGCAGACTAACTTGTGGCTCTCACTTCTGAGAAACTGGAGCAGTGGACTGAAACCTCTTCTTAGCGAGGAGGCTTCAAAAGCCACCCTTCTCCTTTCGTGGGTGAAACAATTCCACGGCTGCTTGATCACAGCTCCCGTAGCTGAGCAGGTTATTCCCTCAGCTGCAGAGTAATAAAGCCTGTCTTGTATACCAAACCCCCGAACGTCCCTTCGTCCTCAGACTATTCCCAAGTCCTTGCTACATCTCCTACACCTGCTTGGCTGGCTTAATGGCAGCGTATGCTAGTTGGGCTGGTGGTGTGAGACACCGGAGACGGCTAGGTACGGATTGCTGCTCTCTCAGGGACTGCCTAAGGGCTGAATTATACCAGCCTTGGCTCTTCTCAGCCGAATTTCTAGTCTCATAAAATCTCCAGGCCCATCGGCCTTCTGTCCTCTCCAGGAGGTGAGGCAATCCCAGCTAAACAGCCAGATGCTGTCATTTGCTTAAGACCTGATGAGAAAAAAACGACACCCCACGTCGACAGGGTCCCACAGAGACAAGCCTGATTTCTGCCAAGTTACCTTCTTCTCCATCCTCCCACCAAGGAGGGATTCCTGGTCCTGTTAACCTCTCCCCACCCAACATCCTCTAGGTGACTCTAGATGAGACTTTCCAAAAGTGATTTCCGTGCTCCCAAAAGTGACTGTGGGCCCCTGTTGTCTGCGTGAAAGAAATCTGTTGATGATCCAGCTCTGCTGGATTGCAGGGAATACGTTTTGATTGTGTTTGTTATTCCAATAATCTGTGGTGTAGCGACTAGTGTAAGACAAAGTTAGGAAAAATTCTGCCAGGGATAATAAAAGTTCAGCTGATCCTGACTAACAAAAAGAAACATTTCAAGCTTACTTAGACACTTTTTTTTTTCTTTTTTCCATTGTGTAGTTCTTTGGCATATTCTGTTCCTTATGTGTTTTCATATGCATGCATTTTTACACACATACATGTACACTGGTTGGAACAGTTCAGTGCTACAGGTTGATAATGTAGAACAGAAGAAAATTTCTACTTACAGAAATCTGCAGAGAATAATACAGATCTGACCTGTGCTGCAGGAAGTGATGGCTGTTCAGCTTCTATAAGGAAGTCATGATTTCTCCCAAAGAAATATTTTAGTGCAAATCTAAATGGTCTTCATGACTAAGGATATATGAACTGATTTATTAGACCCCTTTTATTTCCAGAATCTTTAGGCTCTCAATCTCAGTGTAAACAAGGATTTTGGAAGGGTGGAGCTTATTTGTGAATAAGTAGAATTTTTAAAAAATGTATTTACCAACTTAAATAATAACTGACTTAGTTTTATTCAACCAAAATAAATAGACATATGTATTTTCAATTTAACATACAGTGGGAAAGGAAGAAGAATCTAAATTTTTAATCAGTTATAAGTTAATCTGAGGAACCAGAAGCCTGAAATATTTCCAGGGAACTGAATACCAAACTGTGTAGCGCTGATTATTCACATAAAAGTCAGACTACTATGAGTGATTTTCCTATGGCTTTTTAAGAAGCAAGCTTTAAGGTATAAAAAAGCACAGCCAAGAGCTGGAATACTTGTGTAAACTGTTCCTAAAATGATTGAGAGGTGACTCAATTGGCACTTTCCAACACCAGTTCCCCTTTCCGTTGGTATTACATAAATTTCTCTGGAAGGCATTTGTAGGAGGACATGCAGTCATACTGTACAACATGGCTTCAGAAGTACACGGGCATCACTTGAGTTTCTCAGAAATAAGCAGTAAGGACAGCCCGCAGTTCCCCTTTAAGCTTCTCAGTCTCCCAGACACAGAAATTCTGTTCTGGGAGCCAAGAGCCATTTCAGCTTCTAGCAGGATTACGATTTTCTGGATTCGGTTCAAATTCTGCCATGCTGTCATGTGAGTTCAGGCTGCCCCATTCCTCAGAACTGGCTGTCTAGTGGCCTGTCCTGACCAGAAAGGTCTGAAGGTTTGCTCTCCAGGTGGGGAATCTCCAGCACAGGGACTAGTTTGCAGGACATCAATGGCCCTCCTACATGTACCTATCTGGAGATACATCTACCTATAGCGAGACCTGGACCTGCAAGGCGAAGCACAGCTATTGAAGCCGATGTAGATGTGACAAGTGGTGAAATACTTGGAGCCAGTCCACGCCTCAAACACAGTTTAGTCCTGAATTATTTAGCTGCTGATTTTACAAGGCAGTGTCCAGATCCACCCATTTATAAACTCTTCCTCCACTGGAGAGCTCCAGCTGATGTAGCTTTCAGCTGGAGGATGTCCTAAACTGCTTAATGATATTGCAGTGTCTCTCCAGCACCCAGTTGCATCCTGTACTCCTCTATGCTTTGCTCTTCAAAACTCAGACAAGTCAAGAAAAAAATCAGTTATACTATATATATAATATATAATATAGCTATTTTCTGAAACATTTCTTAAAACAGCTTCAGGAAATGCATACAGAATATACATGAGATAGGTAATAAAACAAGTTTAACACTTGCTATTGTACTGTACATTCTTCTGGTTTCTAGTACAAGATAGGAAGCTTTTATGAATCATATTTCACAATGGATATGTGATTATTAAATCTGTCTTATCGCTATAATATGAAACATTTGAAGTTTAACCTCATTGCTCTGAGAAATTATCAGTTCTACCTTATCCAGCGATAGCACTTGAGCTTTTTGAAGCTCACATGTCAAGCTTGATATGTACAGCTGGAAATTTAGTTTGAAGTTTAGTCTGTGGCAAATTATCCTTTCAGTGACAATATAAGTGTTCCTACAAAGTATATTCCAAGGGCATCACATAAAGGACAGCTGTATAGCTCTCATGTGCCCAAGTTTCTGCCATAAGCATTTATTTACAGTTATTCTGCTAATATAAATGTACCAACAACCAGAAGATAGTAATATTACTTTGAATACAAGTAATTAACCCTTTTTATATATGTTTATATGTGAAAAATGCTATAAACATTGCTGGACTGTAAGAACTTCTTATAACAAAGTTATGGTCTTGAAAAAGTAGTGCTTTTTGGGAAAGAATTTTTAGTTGCTGACATCATTCCTGTCTGCTGAGGACAGAAACTGTCCAAAGACAACCAACATACAAATTATACGGTATCACATTTTTATATATTTGGAACTCTAGTCTTACACTTCTGAAAGTAATGAAGGTTTTGCAACTGCCTTCAGTAAAGATGAAGTCCACAACCAAATGAAGAAAGGTTACTTTAGTAATATCAAAAATCTTAATCTGTATCATATACTCAGGCACTGAATATCAGTCAGGTAAACAGGATGAGATGTGAGCTTTGGCTCTTGTCATTTTATGTATGGTAGAAGCTTTTACTAAGTCATCCCAGGTTGGATGATTGTGCTTTTTAAAATGTTTGGCTGCTGGTGTGATTAAAACTCAGCCAGGTTAATCTATATTGTACTCAATTTTAATAAATATCACATCCAAATAATTTAAGAATTTTTTAGCTAATGTTAGAGAACTTATAGGTGCAAAAATAAATTTGAAAGAGTGGCTAGGATGTTTTTAAATTCAGAAACCAAACTTTTGTAACGGTAGGACAACAGAACATGTTCTACACAGACTAATATTATCAATTCAAAAGTAAGATTAAAAGAAGCAAACACTTTAAAAGCTTAGGCCTCCTGCACCCATATATAGATAACTAAAAAAGCAATCTTGTTTCCAGAATTTGCTAAGCACCAAACAGGAGTTACAGACACCAGTGGGATCTGAGAGATGCTCAACACTGGAAGATTCAGACCGGGCACCTAAAGACAAATTGGAGGCCTCATCTGCATGCAGAAATTTTTAAGAATATGGCCAAATCTATAATAAATTCTCAGTGCATCGCTAATTGTAGTAAAAAGCTCCAGTATACATTGCTGTGGCCTCTCCAGAGTTTATGGTAAAGTTTTATAGTAGTAACTAGTTAAAAGGATTAGATATTGTACCAAACGTACTTTTCACCCTTCCAAGTAAGAGCCAACCATTTTTTTTTACTCTATTTATATTTTTTTTTTCTAAAAAGGATTGAAAGAGAAGGGGTTTTGCTTAACATTGGATTTTGACAGAGAACCCTACATTCTAGGTGTGAAAACACTTTTGTGATGAATGTTAAACATCACAGAATCACAGAATTGCTGAGTTTGAAGGTCACCTCTTGAGATTGTCTAGTCCACCCTGGTGCTAAAGCAAGTTCAGGGAGATCAGGTTGCTTAGGGCTGTGTCCAGTCAACTTCTGAAGAACTCCAAGGATGGAGACTCCACAACCTTTGTGGGCAAAGCATATCTTATCTCTGGGAAGCATATCTCAATGTGTTTGCAATGCAGTGCTTGAAATTAAATTATATAGGTTTAAAAAGGTAATATATAGGTATATATCTTTCATCTGAGAACAATATCATGCAGTCCACCATCATACTGGGGAGATTCTTGCAGAGAGAACTTTCCCAGGAGAGTTCAAACATAGCTTCAGAAATATTTGTTAAAAAATTTACTGGTAGAAAGACTGTTCTATCCAGAGAAGTCCATTTCTGTTAGATGCCCATATAGACTTTATTAGTATCTATAAATTTTTGCCTACCAACCATTCATTTAGCATTTCACATTCTGTTAAAAAAAACAAAACAAACAAAAACTAGTTAGGAAAGAACATTTTAATTTTGTGGTAAATCAGAATGACTATAAAAGATTTGCTCTATTCCAAGTCACAGTATGAAAGGAAAGCTGGGTAAAGCAAGTGTTATTTAACACTAAATAATTTCATTTCCATGACTTCATCGGACTTACATATCAGCTATTCAGAAAATAGTCCCAAAGAGAGTCTTTAATTTAAACTGTCTGATGTTCTTTTGGCAGTTGTAGTGAAACCAAGAGATTTGTTCTCCAGAAAACTTGGACATAGTTTCAGATGAAAGAAAAGGGGGGAGGTGAATTGGGTTTTTTTTAAGGTGGACTTTACTGCAAGTTATTCAGTCACTGTCAAACAAACAGTATTTTTTCTGGAAATGATTATAAATTAACTATCGTACTTCTTTCAAAAAAGCCTACTACCTTTTGAATAGCAGGAAATGTTCTCTGTCCACAAAAGCTAACATACAGTGAAATTAATAAATACCATACCTCTTTCTGAAAGCAATTCTTATTCACACAATTCAGTGGGATTAAACAGGCTAGAAATAATTTTCCCAAACTCAATCCTTTGCTTCAAGTTATAACTCAAGATATATACCCAGAAAAGGGCATAATGGAAATGTGAATAAATAAACTTTGATTTGACACAGAAAAATAAAACTCCCTTTGACTGGCTGGAGACAGAAATACTTTCAGATAAGTATTCATAAGCTTCTTCAGGAAATGAGTTCTAGAAATGGTGTTTACTGAAAGGTAAATACTGCTAAGAAAAGTACTGACCCTTATTTGAAGTTTCTTTCGAAGTCAATTGTTTATTCTTTTCACTGTCCCTAGGCCTGGAAAAAGTGCCAAGAGACCTTCCTCCTGACACAACTCTGCTGGACTTACAGAACAACAAAATCACTGAAATTAAAGAAGGAGATTTCAAGAACTTGAAGAATCTTCATGTAAGTGTATAAATGAACTAGCTTTTGCCAAAGGAAAAAAAAATTGGAGAAAATGTGGTTTTGGCCTGGTACTCAGGTTTTTAAAGAAAACTGATGAAATACTCTATGATCTTCATCCACCAGCCCAACCTGTTTATTTCCTTTCCCATTCCTCTCCTGCAAACTCTTCTCATACCACAGAAGTTGCTCATCTCTGTTCAGCTCTTCATACCTGTCTCCTGTCCATTCAGTCTCCTGATCTCCACCATAACTTCTCTCACCTATTTATCTATGTTTTCAGTCCCTTTGGCACAGTGACTTCATTATTTCTATTTAAAAAGCAGATCCATCTCAGCCCTGCCAACCCACTCACTTATTACTGTATTCCTTCCCTTCCCACCTCTGAGCTCACGAAGATTTGTATAGACCATATCTGTCAGCAGTTTTTCTGTACCAATTTTAGTTCAACAATCTTTTCAGATCAATCTTCTGCCCCCTAACTACAACGAAATTGTGGTTTTGCAATGACCTCCTAGCAAAACTCCATCTTCATCCTCCCTTACCTGCCAGTCTTTTCCAACATAGCTGTCTGTTTTCCTCTTTGCTGAAATATTTTCCTTCCCTGGTTTCTGTGACTGCCCTTTTCTTCTGGTTCACCTTTTCCAAGTTTCCATCAGACAACTACCTTCCTCTGTCTCCAGATTTTTGTTTCTCTGTCTGAGGTCCTCCTCCCTTATTTCTGTACTTTTTATCAACACCTTAAAATTCATACCTCACAGTCTTGCCTCAGTTTTGTTGAAATATCTCTTTCTTTCCAGATCAGGAAAAGGCTATTACTTCTCTGCATTTGAAAGTAATAGCCCAACTCGAGCATATTTCTGAAAAGATTATTTTTCTAGCCTTTCACCAACTCAATTTATTCTCTGTATTATTCCATTTGACCCTTTTTGATTAGAACCAGTATAAACTACTTGGCTTTCCTTTCCTGGCGCTTCACAGCCTCTTTCTGTTCTATTGTTTTCATTCACAACCAAGAAGCCAACTCCCACTTTTTATCCATTCGTGATGCCAATGCCATCACCCAAACAAGCATTGTTTCAAACACTGAATCTGCATTCAGCCACTCAAACTTGGGGGAAAAAAAAATTCCTATAAACATTTATCTCCTTAATTATGTCCAAATTCCCTCTTAAATTTTTGGTTTAACGCACCATTGAGAAGAAAAGGTTTTAAAAATTTGTAGGCATAAGCACAATGCCAGTCTGTCCATAGTGGAAGGAGCTGCATATCTAATTTTTGCATAGGTGTCTATACTTGAGCTAGTTACATAGATAACCTCTAAAGTCAACAAAGAGAAGTAGGTATTTCCACATCACAATTCATCTGACTTGGTTTTAGAATGAGATGACTTGTACCCCAGAATTTTTCTTCAATTCCTCTGCTTGGCTACTGAACAGATTCAACACCCTAATTCCTGCCCACTTGTTTTGGTTTCCTTCCACCTTGGAGAGAAGTCCTGTGTTTTCAGTGCAGATCATCTGCAAGGTGCTAAAAAAGAGAAAAGTCTTGTCAGTGAAGTTAATCTTTTGCAATCCTTCTTCCTGACACTGCATGAAATGAGTCAGAGCATGGTATTGCAGATGAAAAGCGCTCTCCCCACGGACTTCTGCCTACTTGGTGCTCAGCTCAGGTCTCTGTTATATATCCATCCCCCTGCGAGTTAAGCTGTTGTGAACTATGTCATCTCATTGAGTTTAACTCTATGGATTTTTTTTCTTTCTTTTATTACAGCAGATATAATTTAATAGTGAATTAAATAGGTAACTCTTCAGAGAAGAGATTATTTCTTTGTCTTACTCCCAAAAGAACCCAGTACATGCTTAGGGACCAGTGGAAATCATACAGAAGAGTGACAACAGTAACATTAAGTTATAACAAATAACCTTCAAAACAATGCAGTTTCCCTGGATTTACTCAAGAACAAAAAATGATCTTCTCATCTCCTCCCCGAAATAATATTTAGCCATGCAATACATTTATGTAACTAGGCACCATCTTTATTCTCAGCAGGCATCATTCTTCTTCTTCTGTAATATGGGAATGATTCCCATTCCCCACCTTGCAATTAAATATTCTTCAGAGCCATAGTGAAAGTGGAATACTGTTTTTAGATAAATATAACTCAAAAACTTCATCGTTGACAGAGCTCTGTTGTGACTTTTGTTTTAAGGAGATATGTGTGTGTGAGAGAGATACGCATATATATATCTTGTATATGCTTTGGAATCATATTCCCTGATAAACATGGCTTAGCATGTGTTAGCATTACACTTGAAAGTGTGATGTTCAAAAGTTTCTAGACTTATTAGACTTTACTTAAACCTTCTTATACTCTACTAAAACAGGAAGATTTACATAAACTATCAGTATTGTTGTTAACCTCTTCCATGAAGTGATCACTTACAGGAACAATTCCTCAAATCCCAATTGTCGTAGATCTTAAAAAACTGAACAGTATATTGAGTTTATTCCTTTTGAATATTCTTTTAAATTCTTTCCTAATTCCTACAAACATCACCAACCAGAAGTGTAAAAGTTTTAGAAGAGATTTTCATGAGCAAGCCTGGCTGAACCTAAAGTTTGACTTGTACCAAAAAACAGATGAATTAAGGAGAAAAGAAAGATCTACCTATAACCTGTGGCTTCTCTTTCAGCACAAATGTAACTGCTTATGCTGAGTGCACAATACATGGAAATAGAAATGAACGAGAAATTAGTACCTACAAAAATATCCTTTGTATCAGAAAATTTTCCTGAATAGGTAAAAAAGGAATTAAAATTTGCAGCTGTGGAAATAAAGCAAGCAATTAGAAAAGGATGCAGCTAAGGAAACATTTATCTGCAAATAATAAATGCCTTCCAGAAAACACCAGAGTCAACAGTTTTGGTGCACTTGATATTTTTATAGTTTTAAATTTATCCAGGAAAAAATGGCTAAACTATTACTGTTGCACTATAAAAACTCAGTGAGACTTCACACTATTTAAAAATGAAAGATAAGGTCTTTTTTTTTACCAGAGGACTTGAGAGAATAGGGAAAAAATTGAAGATGGTCTTTTTTTTTAAGGCCGACGACTGAGTTTTGCAGTTTCAGAAAACCATCTGATATTAAAAAACTTGCTTATGATTTAGACCTGTGGCAAAACAATCAGAGACGTGCTCTTGGAAAAGCCAGGGAAAAAATCTTCTATGAAAACTGTCAGAATTTTCCAGGCAGACTGACACTTCTGGATAGAGTACAGTACTTTGACCCCATGGACACAATAAAGAATCCAAAATACTACATGAGTAAGCTCTCATGCAGAGTGAAGGAGGAGTCTACAAAAACAGCACATGGAGTTGCATGCTGTGTGGCAAAGCCAAAGCAAACCAGCACAACACCTGGCACTTGGAAAAAGAGGTAAAAGAAACTACTGTGTATTAGATCACTGTAAGAAGAGCACAAACAACAGAATAGTGACAGCATGCTTTTCCAACAGGAATTTTTCAATGGCACGGTGTTAGTACAGCAAAAGAAGACGAACATGCTATTGGCCTGAAATCAAATGGAACATTGCTTAATTCAAGCTGGCAGGATGACGCAAAGCCATGGTTGTGCATACAACAGTGCTAAAACCAGTTGTATTTATACCAAAAGAAAAGACCTGCACAAAAGTGATAAAAGATTTAAACTTGGGACTTAAGGTTATGACCATATCAACACTAAGGGATTATCAACACTAAAAGTATGATCAAATAAACTGAAAAACTCTTTGTAGTAATATCAAGTGGAAAAATAATGTATTGCATTATAAAAGTTTCATGCGCTCGTTTTTTTTTTTTAATCAAAAGAAGGCTCTGTGTGGAAGGACAAGAGCCCAGATTAACTGAAGAAAAGTCTAAGAACATCTTCCGGGGATACAGAAAAGCTCCCAACAGATCAAAAACTATTAATGAAAGAACACAATTGTCTGATGACTCATTACAGCTTCCGTTCCCTTTTCCCAGGCATAATTAAAAGAGAAGTTAAGTAAACATAATGCTCTGAAAATCAGAGAGTGAAGAATCAGTAACCACCAGCATGCTGTAAAAAACCAAAGACAGATCTCTGTATCCAGGTTCTACCCCTGAACTCAATTCCCACTATCACCAATGGCAGACTTTCTTAACGGGACTGAGAGATACCTGGGTTTATTTTTTTTCCGCACTTGGTGCAGCTGTAGGTTTCTAACAGATATTCTGAGAAAAAAAAAAGAAGTTAATCTTTCTGAAATGCAACACCCCCTTAGCGAGTTGTCGTCTCCTCAGAGTCTCCTTTGCATTGTGCTTAACACACAATGAGATTTTCGACTGAAACAAGCGTGTAACACATCACATGCATGCAAAGCGTTTTTAAATGTGAAGAGGGTAAAGACCTTTTTTTGTGAGGAAAACAACAGAAGAAATTACTTTGCGGTCCTTAAAATTCTGCATAGAGTCAGTGTACTAAGCTAATGAAAAAATGAAATTAATTTATAGAATACAACAATAAAGAAACAAGTAAACTGTGATACCAAAATGCTTGCCTCAGTAGTCAAGGACAGGATTGAAACATTCTCTAGAACTCCAGAGCATTAAGATTATTTTTTGTTGGAGCAGGAAAACGTAGAGCCAGCTGCTCCGTGGTCATCTGTGCAAGTCATGTTACACAAGACTTATCAGGGAGAGCTCAAACGCCGTGAAGCTACATCTGCAGCAGGTTCCTTGGCTTTGTGAGATTATTCAGCCAGGTACTGTGGCTGCGATCGAACTGCTTTCCACAGTCGCCTTTCGTTTGTACCGACAGGCTGTTGTTTCAATGCCTTGCCATCTCCTTCCCTCGCGGCTCGTTCATCTCGTCCCTATTGTTTCTGTGTCATCCCGTTTCCTTGCCTTTCTTAGCTATGTCCACTTGATCCTAGGTTCGGTAGGGTTACTGCTACTACCAAAGAATTTAAGTAACAACAAATAAAGAATAATTGCACCATCATGTTTTTTCTTATACCTTTATCCTTTTCCTGCTTTAACGGTTGATCGTAGGCCCTTCAGGAGACATAACATCTGGAATTCTGTTCAGAGACCGCCTTGGATTCAGGGGCTCTTAGTTCCTTCAAGTTACCAAAGTTTATGATTTTTTAAATGAATTTTAAAATGAATACCTCCTCTGTAGAATTCTGTCTCTTGGTATAACACAATTAGAGAAGAAAGTCAAGTTCTGCTTTATATTTTTTTGTGTTTCTTGTTTGTTTGGGGTTTTTTTTTCCAAAGTCTACATCCACTCCTAATATTTTTGCAGAAAAGTTTGACTATATGTCCAGGTTATGAGTATGACTTAACAACTGAAAACCTAAGGCAAACAAAAAGGACAAAATTCTTTATTATTTTTATTTGGATGCCTGACTCCTGAGCTTACAGTTCTTAAGGCACTACTGTTCCTAGCAGAGCTGTAATAAAAAGCAGGTAATAATGTAATACATAACCCAGGAAATTAAAGAAATTCCATCGGGTCAGCGGATTGACTTTTCAGTTTAAACCCTGAAGGACGCATGCATCATTAAAGATTTGATGTTAGGTAAGAGTACCATCCCCAGCTGGCAAAACAGATGTATCACCATTTATTACGGCTGATAACAATTTGCTGATCATTTTACAGTTCACTTCTGATTTTGGCAGGGGTCTTGCTTCAAACTGTTCTAAATTAAGAAGAACAGAAGTAGGGATGAAAACCCCTCAGAACAATCCCCTGAGATTCTCACATAATGAAATTACACCAAAAACCACAGTCCCCTGCCCCACAGCCCCAGACAGGACAGAAATTGTAGGTTTTGGTTAACTCCAAGAAGAACAACCCTGTGCTAGTTTCTACATGATTGCCACACTCTGTCTGCAGTTTGTAGGGGTGTATTTTGACAAAAGCCTGCCAACAAGTGTTCCCAAATTTTCCTGAATTGTGAATCCTCCTTTTTGTTTTGGGAGTAAATATTTGAGGTAGAAACCGGGCCAGAGGGAGCTAAATGGCCAGACTCCCGCTGACCTCAATGGAGCCAGCATCTATTCCTGTCATACAGTGATTTTTTTTTTTTCTTTTCCTGACTACACTAATACCAGAGGTGTTTCAGTAAAAAAGTAAGCCATTTTTTGGAGCAAAGCTTGGATTTCTTTTTCCTCTCAGCACCGCTTAAACTGCTGGTCACGCTAAGGTTGTCTGTAGGTATTAGCACAGTGCGATATTATGACAGAGTCAATATTCACTGTGCAATGTTTGCACGCTGTATATGACAAAGGAAAAAGGCTTTATCTCAGGAAAATAAAGATGGAAGCTAATTTTTCTCTTCTCCACAGGAAATTGCTATGAACCCTCTAAGCCTGACTAAGTGATGTCTTTAATACTTGATGTATTTGTGCCTCTTTGTCTTCTCTTTATTTCTTGCCTCTTTTCTTACCTATGGCTAAATATCTTTGCACCCATACCAGGTGATGCTGAAAGCTGTACATTCTTTACATTCTTGTGCTCAGCCTTTTGTATTGTGAATTGGCGATGTGCTTTAACTCCCTTTTTAATTTTTTTTTTTATTTGGGGGGGGGCATATGAGAACAATTATTTTAAAAGAAGTATCTTTTTCCTTCCACTAAAAATGGAGGTGTGGAAGAAGGTGGATTTTTGAGTAAAAGTATCAATTCCTGTGGTTCTGTTCTAGGCACTGAGATTTGAGATTTCTGCCTATTCATTTCATACTAGCAGCGTCACAAGTGCTGTCTGTGGCCAAGGGCTCCAGCACTTTTAGATTGACCTTTATTTTTCCCTCCAAGTATTTCTTGCCCTGTACAAAACTTTTCTATGTCCTTTAACAAGATGAACAGAATGCCCCGTCATGCCATCTGGGCTTTATTCAGGAGAGCTAGTCCATGTGGCATGTTTTTGCCTAACATCCCTTCCTCAACAGCACTGCCTGCAGATGTTTTCCCTAGGTTTTTCTCCTCTAGTTCCTGTTTTCACTGACCTCTAAATTCCCCTGAGTTTTTCATTTTATTTTATTTTGGTTTGGTTTAACTTTTGTTACATGCAAACCATACGGGGCACATTCTGAGGAAAGTAAACAGCATTGCTCCGAGGCTAATAACTTAGTTCTTGAAGTCTTGCATATAATAGAGTTATTGTGAAGTGGGAAAGGAACCCAGGGGTATGGCTTGCCAGGTGCTCTGCTGGTGTGTTATCCTCATCATCTGCTGTTGCTCTGGGAGACAGTAAAACTCCTCTTGCAAATTCTGATGTGTGGGTTTATTTTTTCTTATTTACAGCTGCACAACAGTGTGGAAAAATAATGCAGGTTTAAAATACCAGGAGCGGGGACTTGCAGAGCAGGGTGTAAGTGGGAAATGATATTCTGATACAAAAAATTGAAACTACAGCTTTGTGATACCTTCCCACCTTATACTACCATACATATCTTCCCACTGTGAAATCGGTATTTTTAAACAAACCTTTGATAGATACCGTCATTTCTAAGTGAGAGACTTTCTGAATGTTTGAGTGAAGCAGCAATTCTGTGTGTTTCCCCAAGATAATGTCATCATATTCATGAGAAATCACTGGCAAAGCAGAACAGATTAATCCTAGATACCTAGGTAATTTCTGGTTTTGGTCAGGACTCTCAGAGGACTGCTCTGAAGAGCTGTAACAATCCTCTTAACATCAGCTCCCCAGAGAATATTTACATTGCAGTGCCTAGCTGAATGTATACCTATCTATTTCCAGCAAGAAATATTCCACATCAGATCAACAGTTGTGATAATCATAGCCCAAACATTTTTTATCTAAGAGACAACAAAGTTAAACCAAATCAAATAAAAAAGAAAAAAAGATAAGGCAGACTTTCAGCTGAAATAAATGACCAAGCAGTATGAAGCAGGATGCAGGATAAAAATTTCAAGTGCTGATAAAATGAGTCTAAACTCATTGAATGTTGGCTTAGAGATCTATAGAAAAGAAATCAATGGTAAAATTAAGAAAAAAAAAAAAAAGAATGTAACTAGCATTAGCACATTCAGTTATTCAGTAAATTATGATAAAAACAAATGAAGGAGGCCCATCTGCATAATTCAAGCTGTACCCTTCATAATATCTGGATTGTTTCCCATGTCGTAATATTGTGCAGGTAGCTGTATTACACTACGGGCAGAATCTACATCTGTATCACAATTCTGGCAGTGATGACTCAGGCAACTATACCCGCATGTACCCCGTGGGGTCTCATGGCAGTTCTTACAGCTCAGGCTCAATTAAAAGAGAGTGGGGGCCATGGCTTCCACTGACCAATACATTTACTTTGGGAGAGGCTTATTGTTAGAGAAATACTCTGCTGAACTGTGAGTGACCTTTTCTACCCCCTCTTGCAAACATGTTATTGCTAGCTAGCATACAAAATTAAAACCAGATATGCTCAGCTTTACGTGTACTCAGTGAAATCATGTACAGAACACACTGCTTGCTCAGGATGATCTGCAAGAAGTGTCCATTAGGGAAAAAACCCTGCATCAAATACCATTTTAAACTATCTTCTCACCTCTCTTTCAGTTTTCATGATGGAGAAGTGGATTGTGGAATCCACTTGTGGATTGAGGAAAGAAAATTCACTGATTGTGGAAAGAGCTGATGCTCAATTTTCTTCCAGGAAACAGACTAAAGTATAATTCTGGAAATAGTAAAAGAGTATTAAAATGCACTGAATGTTAACTATAGTATATGCAATTTAAAAAATTGTGGTTTAGTAGCAACTGTTGTCTTCTGATTCTGAAAATAACATAACGGAGTTAGTGAACAAAGACGCACTATAGCTATTCTCTAGTAATACATATAAGTAGATATTATATCTATATTTATACAGCCCATTATACCTAATTAACTGCACAAACATGCAGCACTGTAATTCTGATAAGTAGACAGCAAACAGATGGAATGATAAGATTCATTCTGATACTTATCTTATCTGAAATCCTTTCCATTAGCTGCATTACTGTTCTGACAGTAATGGGACTTTCTTCTCCCTTTTTATGTCACGGTTGGCTAATCAATACAAGAGTTAGCAGTCATGTAAAATTTCAGAGGCAGACGGAGACCACCTATTACAGGTAACAGAGCTTTCATGGAGGCCTTTCTCCCTGACTGTACAGAGAGCTAATTTGCTTAGTCACCCTGAATCCAGATATCACAATTGTTGTGAGAACTAGATTAGGCACCTACATGGCAGCCAGAATGAATATGCTCCGCAGTCCCTAACTGCAACACTTAAGAGTATGATGCTTCACATTGCTCCCCTTCCATACCTAGTTACGCTTAGCAAAAAAATAGCTTATATTTCTGCAAAAATGAGGTTATTCTCAGACAGAAATCTACTAAGTGCAGTCTGTAAGACTAACAGGAAAGAGGCGATGACGTGCATATTTTTATCAAGCTGGGTTTGTGCCTTCACTGCATTGAGTCATAGAATTTTCTGTTCAGGAAAAACTGGTAAGGATGGCTGTGTGAGGATGGGTAAGGTATAAAAGTATCCTCAGAATAAACAAAATTATAAAAAGCAAATAAAACTGTTGTTAGTTTTATGTGAATGTCTTAGTCATGACAGATTTCAAATGGAAGGGTCGTACTTATCCTTGGGTATAAATTATGGACGTTAACAGAAGCTGCACATACCTCAGCAGTGAAATAACACTTGTATTTCTTATGCAGGCCTTGCTTATCTTTTCCTGTTTCAGAAGTTCTTAATCAATTTGGTTTAGTACTGCACTGCATTTTCCTCGGCTCACTAGATGGGCCTTCAAAAGACACTAGAAAAAAAAAATACATTTTTAAATGTTTCATTCCTAAGGTAATTTCCCTAGTCATCATTTGAGATCTCCTTCATTATTACCCCACAGGCATTGATCCTTGTTAACAACAAAATCAGCAAAATAAGCCCGTTAGCTTTTGCTCCTCTGAAGAAACTGGAAAGACTTTACCTGTCCAAGAACAACCTGAAGGAACTCCCAGAAAACATGCCGAAGTCACTTCAGGAGATACGGGCTCACGAGAATGAGATCTCCAAGTTGAGGAAAGCTGTCTTTAACGGACTGAATCAAGTGATTGTCTTAGGTACGAGCATGAGAAATTATAACAAAATCAACTCAGTGTTTTTTCAAGATGTTGTTTTTAGTTCAATCGGTGATTTTATGTAGAAAGCCAAGAAATGCTCCAATAAATTGTTCCTCCAAATTAGCTTTGACCTGAAGGATATAGGTACCTACACTGCAGCACAGCTCACGACCATGTTTTGTTGGCAGAACTAGGCACCAATCCAATCAAGAGTTCAGGCATTGAAAACGGGGCTTTTCAGGGGATGAAGAGGCTCTCCTACATCCGTATCGCAGACACCAACATTACTAGCATCCCAAAAGGTAAGAAATTCAATTAATATTTCAGAGATTTGCACAGGTATAATATAGTGACTTCTAGTCAGCTGCAGAGAAATGATTATGGAAGCCTTTTGAGTCAGTCCTTAGAGTATCCGTTACCCGACTACTTCATTTTTTGGTCAGTTGACTTTAATTGGTTTAGAAACTTTTGTTTTTCTATTATAAGGAGCTCCACAAGAGGTCCACTGTCAGAAGTAAGCCATTTTATGTTACTTTGCTTTTCTTGTCTCTTAGCTGAAATACAAAGTGGAAGAATGTTTTCACCCTCCAACCCTGGCTGGTGAGCCCGATCAACATTACACAGATGTAAACTCATGTAGAATGAACTGAAGTTCTACAAGCATAAAATCAGCCCTCCACAAGTCTGTGGGTTTGAAGCCAAAAATACTATTCCTATACAAAACAGAAACATTTGCTATTTTTAAAAGTATTTCATTGCAAATTGCTACAAAACAATAAGAACTTCAATATAACCTATTAAAAAAACAACAACAAAACAAACCATGGATGAAACCAGAATGCTTCCAATCCAGAGGAAATTAGAGTCAATTTAGTCATACATCAGCCAGCAGATTGTTTTGAAATAGCTGAAAACTTTTTGAAAGTTAATACTAGTTGTTTTTCCTTTCTTCCCACATTTCCTGTTTTGGATGTCCCTTTGAGGGACCTCAGATAGTTAAAATACTTGGTTCCAGTTTTTTTTTTCCTGATAAGCAGAATTTTAGTATGTGCCTAGTATGTGCCCTACCTAAAACAGCATTAAAATTATTTTACCTGATCTTTATAATCTCATTTTCTGCTGCTGTTATTTGTTAAATATCTAGGTGTCAAATGTTTGTAGATTTATGTATGTGGATAGTCTGGCTAAAATAAAGGCTCTTTCTTTTATGTTATTTTATATGCCCATTTACATAATCATGAAGGCTAGAATTCATATCTGAGAAGAATTTCATTTAATTGTTTGTTAAGAATCAACTGTTCTATGATGACTGTAGGAGCTTGGTCTTATTTCATGTCAAATAAATTGTTACTAGCTGTTTTCATTTTCCCTGATAGTGAAAGTTCCTTGTTTCATTCAGTGAATTGTTCTTTGCCATGTGTAGTAAAAATCTTTTTGTTACTGTAAAAGAGCCTTAGTATAACACAAGTGCTTTTAAAAAAGGTAATAATCCAGTTCTATCAAAAGTAATTTGATGGTGGTCTTTCTTTCAGGCCTTCCCCCATCCCTTACTGAACTTCACCTTGACGGTAACAAAATCAGCAAAATTGATGCTGATGGTCTGTCTGGACTCACCAACTTGGCAAAGTAAGAATTCATTTCTTCTTTTCACATAAAATATTAGTTGAAATTGTAACCATCACACACACAACTAGAAAACATCATTCAGGTCTTCATGAGTGTTATCACCATTGAAGAAGTACATAACTTAGCAGGAAAAGCTTCTAAGGACTTGTGTACTGACTTAAGAGAACAGAACACTTTTTTTTTTTTAACATGTACCAGCTGTTTTCAATTATGAGCGATGTATGCCCAGGACAAATGTTTCTTTGATTTAAAAAAAAAAAAAAGATAGAGAAAGCAATTAGATTTTTTTATTTATGTCATGCTTCTTTCATTGTATTTCCATCTTTGGTTTATGCAGGTTCCTTGGGCACGGCTTTGCTCATGCAATTTGCCCTGGAAACTGAGGAAAAAAGCACATGGGAACCAAACTGCTTGCACCAGTGTTTCCTTTGTTTCTTAAGAAAGGCAAGCCTGAATGAGTTCAGAAACATGCAAAAAAAAAAAAAAAATCATATAATATAAACCAAAAAGTGTCATTTTTTCAGTGGTTATACCTTGCTAAGCTGTGAATATGTTGAACAGGTTTCTCTAACTGTAGGAAACTCTAAGGAGAATTCCCAAAGAAGAGGTATAGACATACAGAATTATTTGTGAATTAGTTCACATTAGATAACATGCTCAAATAGTAAAATGGGCCTTTACTACAAGGTATTTTAATACTATGATACTTTAAAAGTTTTGTATGAAAATAGAAGTGTAATTGATCTAAAAGACTGTTAATCAGACTACTGATCTAATTCCTGGATCTTCATGGTAATCATTCTGTTTGTCATAATGAAGGCAGAAAACAGAAATCAAAGAAAGATTACTGAGCAACGGGAGTTAAATTTACCGCTGTTTATAGTAGCTTAGACAGCAATTTAGTGCAATGAAGTATGTAGTAACTTAACACATATTTTGAATCTGACAATTCCAAGTGATAAACTTAGAACAGCTTTCCAGAGGTTATAAAATAAGACATTTCAGCTCGTGTTTGATGTTCATATTTGATCACATATTCATCCCTGCCCAATAAAAGTTTGCTCCTGGATTTCAGTAAAAAAATAAAAATACTATAATTACAGGTTAAGGGACTATGAAGCAGTTACTGTTTATGATAGAAGTTTAGTATAAAATATAACATCCTCCAACGAAATGATAAAGAAAACTTCCAGAACCAAAACAAGGTCATAACTACTCAGGTAGAAAGTAATTTACTGGAGGAGGGAGGTGGGGGGTGGGCCAGCTGTCCTGCAGATGACAGAGTTTTTCTGCTTTTTCACATTCACACTCAGAAAACACTACAGGCAACATCACACGGACAATGTTGTTGGAAGTCCTTCTTAAGACATAAAGTTTTATGCAGCAAGTGCTGATCAACTGCTAAAAATATCTAACCTCGGGCTGCTTCTATGGTGGCTGTACCGTATGGAGAAACAAGATACTCTGGGGATGGTGGTGTGGAAATGTGGATCTGCTCCGAGTAGGCACCAAGTTTTAAACTGCTCTCTGGCTTGTGCTTCAGCAGGCAACGTAAGCATAGTCAGAAATCCTCTTTTGTGAAGCTGAAAGGGAAGGCAGAACACGGATGGGTGAAAAAGGAGCACATTGGGCATAAGAGAGAAGACTGATGAAGAAAGGAGGGAGCTATGGGAGAGCTCCAGGGCAGCATATGGGATAAACCTAAGGGGCAGCATGTCCCTTATGTCACAGAACCAAGCCACACAAAAGCAGCTTTTATTTACACATCTAAGTCTTCAGGAACATCCGTACAGGATCAGACACCCCTCTCCTCCTGGGTCCTGTCACCTCATGCTCAACAGCCCAACAGCTGTTCTAAAGCACAGTTAGACTTTGAGAAACAGGTTATTTTTCTGACTGTGTTTAGGTGTTTTGAACTGTAAAATGTTCCCCGCAAGAGCTCAGTGTAGATCTACTGCTCATTCTCTTTTGAATTCTTGAGTTCTAGCAGACCACCAATATTTGTCCTTTTTGTTTGTTTCTTTTCCCTGTAAAATGACTCTTAAGTCTTTCAAAAGTCTTCATACAGTGCTGCAGTGGAAAAAAAAAAAAAAAGTGGAAAAATATCTCATGAACGTAAACCAAACAAAGACTTTGCTGGTTATGTGCAGGAATGAGTTCCACAGGAGGATATACTCATTACACAGCTGATGTTACTAATGCTCTATCCCATCAAAGTTTACTGAAAAGATCTAGCTCCATACAGTGGAAGCTGCATCAAGCCCAGAATAACAATGATGTTGAGCAGCACAAAGTTTGTTTAAAAAAAAGTGGAAATGGGCCAGCAGGGAAGTTGGAGACAAAAGAAGGTGAAAAAATATTTGAGAATTTCTGATTTAGAACACTGTGACTAGATCAGCTAAAAAGCTGGAAAAATGTTACCTATTCAGTCATATAAAAGGAAGTAATATGTCAATATATTAAGCAAGAGTGATTTTTCAACTTCTTCCCTTTTTTTTTTTTTTCCCTTGGGAAAAAAGAGATGAAGACCATATTCCTTCCTAACATTCTTAATCACCCTGTATTTTACACACTATTATTGACTTATTTCATTTGTAAACATAGCCCCGAGTTACTGAGAGTTTGTTTGTAACACATTTAGATGAGATGTAATTACATATAATTTCACTGCTTGCGGGAGTTAGATCCACTTTTCTACAGACTCCTCCAATTTCACTCTTTCCCTGAAAGACTTTCCCTGCGTGAGCTAATGCAGAGTTGGATCTTGTCCATCCCTATGGTGTGTAAAGGCGTTACTTTTGCTTCAACAGCCCGATATGAAAGTCAGACCTGCTGTTTTTCATGCTGGTCTGCCCAGGTTTGACACATCTACTTGTAGACCTGCATAGGTAGCAAGCATATATTTAGATACGTGTCAACTAAGAATTTACGGCCTTCTGCCAAAATGTTTTGAGTTTTTTCCCAATCCTTTTAAAGACATTCACTATGAGCACCCATCACTGAAGTCCTTTGAAGACATTCTGTAGATCTTCAGACCAAATTGCTCTGTAGTATCAAGAGCCCCCCCCCGCCCCACTTTCCCAAATCTTGATGTACTCTGCTCAAAAGGAATTTTATTCTAATACCTTTTGAATGAAAATTTTTCCTGATCAAATTCTGGCAAAGATATGGGATACTGTGAACTGATTTCTGAGTGAAATAAATCCCGGTTGATGTCAGTGGAAGATCTCATTAAGCTCTCCTTTGTCATTTAATAGTTTGACAACACTGCAATGTTTAAATAACTATGATATGACTATTTGTATTATATATAACACCAGTTAACAACATCTTTCTTTGACTGTTTATTATTAAAAGGAGAAGTATAAAATGTGCCTCCATTCTTGGACAGCATTATTTCTGGAAACATCTCTGCCATAATGATCAAACAAGAAATTTTAGTTCTGTGATTTTATACTAGGTCCAGATTCCTACTTTTGAAGTTGGCACAAGCTACAGAGAATTACAGGTAGCAGATTACTGTGAATAAGACTTTCTTTTAAAGTACTCATCCGCAGCAAGTGGAAGACAATTAACTCTCTCCCAGCTGAAACCAGGACACCTATATTAAATTCTTTAATTGATTCAGTTATTAATAAATTTCAGAGCATTTTCCCCTCAAAATTAAAAAAGAATGCTTAAAGAAAAAAAGGTAAAGCAAACTAGATTAAGTAGACTGAGCCTTTACAGAAATAATTTTCTCAAAGAACAACACTCCTGATGATGACAACTCCTGCAGAATTACCACTGAATTCCTCACACGGAGCATTGTAACTTATGAGAATCTCTTGAAAATATTCTGTGGTTTGGTCATCGCAAACCAAACCAGCATTAACACAGAAATACACAGATAGGACCAGATTTTCCAAGTTGGACATAAATTGTGCTAGTAAACCCAGAATGTGGATGTAGAAAGCAGGAAGGATGATTTCGTGATGAAAGCTCTGCACTGGAACCTAGGCGAAGTGCGTACGTCCCACTTCTGAGTCCTGCTGAGCAGATCATTATGTATGACTTGGCTCCCGTTTCCAGTCGGTAACATGGCTCTGACTACATAAGTATCTTAGGAGGATGTGGTGAGGATTTAAACTTAACAGTTCTGGTCACCTTGGGTTACGTAGTTTGACAAAGTTACAGCCAGTGCTCCTACAGTCATGTAAGAAACTCTTATTCAGCTTTTAAAGAAAGACTGGTGCCTATGGAGGTACACAGTACATATTTACAGTGGGATTAGTCTTGCAGCTCATGAAAATATGCAGTACCATGGGCACAAGTTGAATGATATCATGATAATTATGATAGTTCACATCAGATGTCAAACTTATTTAAATACGTTTATCTAAACTAGTTCTCCCTGGTGACTCTGCACCTCATGCATAATTCTGAAAATTAGCCTGGTCTGTTCTACAGCACTAGTGTGGAGAAGTAATCAACCCAAGAAAGATGGTTACGTGGGCAAGTTTAACATTTTTTTTTTTTTTTTTCAGATTGGGTCTCAGCTTCAACAGTATTTCTTCAGTTGAAAATGGCTCTCTTAACAATGTACCTCACCTGAGAGAGCTCCATTTGAATAACAACGAACTTGTCAGAGTACCTAGTGGGCTGGGTGAACACAAATATATCCAGGTAAAGTTTATCGTACTGCCTCAGAGAGCAATAGTTGAAAGATTTCAAATAGTATTTGTGCATATGGCAAAGAGATGCAACATGCATTTCACACCAGCAGTATTTCTGAGGTCTGTGCGGCTGGGTAGCTGGAAACACGGCCTCTTGGAACCAGTTAAAATCTGTCTTCACTTGGACTAAGATTTTACGGGAAAGAAACCTCCCAAAGAATGAAGACTCCCAAATGTAAATCACCACTTGCATGTAGCTTGGGAAAATTCATCAGAAATGGTGACTCTGGAGCAAGGTAATATTAATTAGCTATTTTAAATCATCGTTAGTGATTACTTTGGCTCTGAGTCCTGTACAGCTGTGCTCGTAAGAGTGAAAGCATTAGAGCCAGAGAGACACCAATTAGCACCAAATACATTCTTTATATATAGCACATGCTTCTGAACCTCAGCACTGTATTAATAATTCCGCAGCTTTGATTCCTCTTTTGGTTACAGTATGATCAAATGATAGTAATGTTTTTAGATTGCCTTGCACAGTTTCTGCTCTTTCTGTAGCAATTTTTCTAATTGGGTGTACTCTAGGTATTTCAAAAGGTAAGCAGAATCAAGCACCCATTTGGAAAAAAGGATATATTGTTACTCTGTATAACATTGCACAATACACACCTAGTGTTTGACATAAAATCATTTATCTTATTTGCCACAGTAGCTGTATGTCTCACTTCTATACTTCCACGCTTTTCAGGTGGTCTATCTGCATAACAACAAAATTGCTTCAGTTGGTATCAACGACTTTTGCCCTCTTGGCTACAACACCAAAAAGGCTAGCTACTCCGGTGTGAGTCTCTTCAGCAACCCTGTGCAGTACTGGGAGATCCAGCCCTCTGCTTTCCGGTGTATCCATGAACGCTCTGCAGTACAGATTGGAAATTACAAATAGATGTCTAAAGATGGGGTTCGGTTGTGTTTCAGATAAAGTACCTGTCGTAATAGGCCTGTTCACAAAATTGTCGCTAACAATTAATGCCAAATACCAGAAACTTCACTTTAAAGTGGAGATGATCCATTGATGTAGAATAAATGAATCATTACAGATGTACAAGATCAAGCATACCATCAAAAAGAATTGCCAACTGTGCTTTAAACTGACTTATTTCAGCCTTCTTTTCCAGCATGCTTTCTGTGGTATTTTTCAGTTTGCTGAATGCTACAGGTTTTCAGATTCCACTGTATATGAGATTCGGAGTAAATATTTGTCAAGCTATGATATAAAAAAGAAAAAAGATAGTGATTGAGGTTATTTTTATAGCCACACACACACACACAAAAAAAAAAAAAAAAAGTAGAGGGAAAAAAGACTCTCAAATCATCCTGAGCCTTGAGAAGGTGAGAGTCTCCCCCTTTAAATTTATTTCAAGCCCTGGAGGTTTAAAAATATCCACTATAACACTAAGCTAATTCTGAATGTATCTATTTAGCAGAGGCAAATAAAGTTGTTGCTAATGTCATTATTTTGGGAAAAATAAAATAAATTCATATTGTACACATAGTTCTTTAAAGTTTGCCATTCTTCTAGAGCAATGCTATTCAGGATTAGCCTAACATAATCCTGTTGAACAAAATAATGAGTAGACTGCAGTACAAAACCTGTAACCTCTGTCTGGAGCTCAATGACTAAATTTCTCTAGGGCAAATCCCTCTCACCTTAGTCACAAGAGCAGTTTTAATGACTTCAGTGAGATTGCCTTGCAGAGTATGGTATTAGGGTTTAGTCATTGCTATCAATCCGTGTATATATCTAAACCAAAAATAATAGCAGTTCACTGTTCACTTGTTCTGCATTGTACATTTGTCAGCATCCTTTACTGTTTTTTGGTTTTTTTAAACAATGTTTTTAATTGTCAAGTAGAGATATGCAGGCTCCCCATCTGATGAATTTGTGGAATTTAGATTATAAGCAAAATCATACGCATAGCAAAATATGAAGTAACTGCAAGGCCTAGCTGGACACTGCTGGGACATCATTCATAGAAGTATCTTCTTAGAGTGATTTGAAGCCCTCTGCAAACTGGGATTCTTCAACCCATACCAGTAGGTAGCAAGCACATCAAAGGTAGGCTGCACATTTCTACTGTCAATCTACAAAGCTAAACATATACTCAATAAAAATGTCACCTTAAAAGATTCTTCTGCAGCCTCTTAATACTCCAAGGTCAATCTCTCTAATTTGTAAAACTTATATGTCATTTATATTAAAGAATAATGTAATACAGGCAAACTCCAAAGTGTTTGTCTTTATTTTCTGGTTTGATAGCATAACGTAGTGTGTCAGAACTTTAATTATGATCAAGTCTTGAAAACTGAACATCTTTGGCATGGTGATAGCTAAAGTAAGAGGAAGCTGTGTCAAATTCTGTTGCCTCAGGGCACTTTTTCATGCCTAACACTCACAGGCTCTTTTTCTAGAAAATGAATATCTTCTCTTTATAGCTGTCATTTATTCAAGTAGTAAATAATTGGAAACTATTATGAATTACTAAAGCCATTACACAGAAAAAGCGTGTTTGCACTCTTGTTAGCTATCTTCCTCACATAGTAGCCAATGATCTTGCCCATTTGCATCAGTTTTTTCTTCTGGGTTTCACATTTTCTGAGTGTTATTTTTAAATAAAACTAACAGTACATGATATATCCTTCTGCCGCTGGAGGGAAAACCCTCCAGAAAATCAGCAGGTAGATTTTTTCCTTTTGGTTCTTGGTTGGATATCTGCTACTATTGAGAGAGAGACTTCATGCAGAAAGCTGAGCACTGGCATTTCAATAGAAAACAAAGGCATTGTCTTAGCTCGACCAACTCCACAGGGTTTGTGTGTACACAGCTCAAATTAGCAGACACAGCTACAACTTACAGAAAGAGATTTATACTAGATAAATGACTAGATAAAACTTCCTATAAACATATACACAAACTTCCCATTTCTCCCTCCACGGCTTTAAAATCACTCCATACTAAGGCTTTTCTTTCAAATCAGAAGCAACTTTAAGTCCAGGAGAAAATATCTGAGCTTGGTCCTCCCCTGTAATACCCATGGCATGTCCCATATCAAGCTTGCTGCCCTCTGTGCTAAAGCACAAGCTATTCCTCATAAAACACATTCCCCACTAACAACCAAGGGCTGCAAAGATAACAGGACTTCCCTGGTTCCCAGTCCTGCTCAATAAAACAGAATAAGCAAATCCTGTAACATGAGACCTCAGCAAGATCATGACAAAATCAAATGATAAACACAGGTTTTCCATAAATTGGGCAGCCATACCTACAATATCTGAACGATGGGACCCTATCCACACACAGTATTTGCAAAGACTTCAAAGCAGCAGGAAGCCTAATACTTTTAAAACTGCTTTTCATATAAATACAGAACAGATGGCTCTTCCACTTAAAAAAAAAAAAAAAAAAAAAAAAAGGAAGGAAAGAAAGAAAGAAAAAACCAACAAACCCAAACAAACTATAAACAGTTGGGCAGAAGGAAATAAGAGAGCTAAAGTAGAAAGCTTTTAGGTCTAACAGTGCGGCTCCAATCCCTCCATAAAGTACGAAGATGGTAAACAGCCACAACTGTAGGACTCAAACACATACAGGAATTAACCCCTTCTTTCCTAGTGCAGCCTAAGGCATCGCAGCCCTGGGCCACAGAGGGGAAGGCAAGGGTGTGAGCATCTCTGGGGTGTGAGAATACAGCCTCCTAGGGAGCCCGAAACTAATCGGAAGATTCAAGCTGGTGGAAACAAGATGTATGAGAATGAAAAGGTGTAGTGACAGATCCTCGGCTGCAAGAATGATAGAAGAATTTAGTCGACATACAGAGGCTTCGTATTTCTTCCACTGAATATAAAGTAATAAAAAATCTAAACTAAAATAATAAAGCTTGCCTTTGCTTTTAAAACCTGTTTTCTAATAATATTTGTAAAATTCTATCTTTTTACGATAAAGAAGACAGACCAATAGAATTAGAGACAACTATGTATTTTCTGCCATCTTAAATGAATAATGCCTATGATTCATCACACTACTTAGGAACGTGCTTGAGTAAATGTTTGGACTTCCCTTTTTCTTATTTGAAGAGCTTTTCAGAATTATGGCCAATATTTTCTGCTACTTTTTGATATCTAAATGTATCTTTTTTCCCCTAGTCATGAATCTTTAGTAAGTGTTAATTAAAATCCCTGTAAGAGGTTTTTAACTAAATAGTCCCTTCTGTTTTCTACCAAATTGACTAAACAAGTTGGAAATGAAATTGATGTACCAAAGCAGCAATGTATCTTTAAGTTTTTACTGCAGTTTGTTGGCAATAGTTTAATTTTTGACTTTAGTCGCATCATTCCCACTTTTTTTTCTTTTTTTTTTTTAATTAATGACATCCCTCAGGTTTAGGCTTTCCAAAAGTACATACACATTTTTTGTTAGCAAAACCATACATTGCTAAAGAATGTTACTTTTCAAAACCTGACTACAAATCAATTCGCTCCTTCATAAATCCTTGTCTTTTAAGGCCAGAAGGGAGCTGACTGGTTTCTGCTAAAGTGCACCAGATTATGGACAGTCATCATGTACTTGATTGTTGATGTATAAATGACATAAAATCTAATTTCATTTCCAGGAAAGGATCAACTCTTAAATCCCTGACATCAACGCGTTGCTCTGATTTCCAGACCTATAGATTTTTTTTAGTTGCCTTCACAAACCACTTCTCAAATCCTCTAAACACAATGTCTGGCAACAGCTTTTTGGCCCATCACCTGTTTTTTTGACCTACTAGTGAACCACGCTGTTATAATCTCTTTCTGCTTATGTTTGTTACTTTTTTTTAAACAGATTGTATTATCTACCTCACAGTCATACATACAAATTAACAGAAAGCTGAGAAATTGCTTTTGTTCGTTGCAAGCATGAATTTCATGCATCTATAATATCACATGCAAAATAACTAGAAAAGATTACAAAAGACTTTCTGATCCCACCACTACTCTGAAGTGCCATCTAGTGTCACTGAGGGACAGTAACAAATTTACTGTTCACTAATGGTGAAAACCAGGGGGAAAGATATTTGAGGCTTTATGAAAAGAGGCTATACAAATTCAAGTACTTATTCTGCTGTTTTGCTTTTCATCTTTTTTTTTTTAAAGTCAGAGGAAAATCAATAGCCATTTTGTATATCCACAGTCAAATATTCTTGCTTTGCACTCGGATGTGCTTTTGCTCATCCTCTCTAAATGTACACATTGCTCTGAAGTCAGTTTTGCTACAGGGACCAGCCTACATCTCTGTAATTTTTTGTTAAAAGAGGTGTCCTCATTTTCCATGGTCATTACCAAGCTATTGCTAGGTGGCTTTTTTTTTAAACCACCAAAGGGATTTAGCCAGTACTAATTTAGTTGGAAGTAGTTTATGCAATAAAAAGAAATTAAGGAGTTTATTAGTGACAAGTCTGCACAGCAGTGAAGGAGGAGTGTGGGCTGCGAGACGGTCAATATGAAGTGCATCATCTTCAAACTGAAATAGTGGAACTAAAAATAGTGGATAAATTTTAGCATAAACCATTACCCTAACCGTGCTATAGCAGCTCCAGCTGCCACAGAACAAAGTCTCTGTGCACCTCCTGAAAAGGCACAAAAACTGTTTTACTGTTTGAATTAAACTCCACGCAAACACTCAAGCAGCTAGTCTCGGCAACGGATACATCAAGTGACATAAACCAGGCTTTGGTCTCCTGCCCTGCTTCCTGCTCTGGAAGTTCAGGGCAGTTGGTTAGTGTCCCGTAAGTGCCTGAGGACCAGTCTGGATGGCTGCTCGCCCTGTCTGTTAAACTCCACACTTTCCTTTCTGAGATACAAAGATGTGGTTTCTTCAAAACTGCTTTGTCAGGCTGTTCTCTTACTCAGTGTGTACATTATGCCGCTTGAAAGCTTTGGAGATTACCTCTATGTGGGTGTCTTAAGTCAGCAGACCAGAAGAATGTTAATGCTTTCTTACTGCCTGCTTAAACTGGGACTTAAATCTGTGGGAGAAAGAACGGACAAAACTATGAAAAATGGTGTCGTTTTAATCATTCATATGTATATACAGGTATACACGGTTTTAGATTATAACTTAATATTAAAAAAGACAAATAAAGGGAAGGAATAACAAAATCAGAGAACCTGCAGCGTAATGAGACACAGTGAAAGTTCTGTTTCTGAATCCACACGTATGGCTGCAGCAAGCAAGAGAGGGAAGAAGTTTTTGGAAAAGAACAAATATTGTAGGCCTTGCATCTGCAAATATTTCCCCACAAGAATAGTTCCAATGTTTTCAGTCAGAAGAACTGAAAGCTAGAGATGGGCACTCAATTTTGAAGGGAAATTAAACAAAAGATGCCACCCACTGTCTAAATCCAAAAGGCAGTCTTTAAACAAACAAACAAACAAACAACTGTCTAAACCACCTCCATCCAGAAAAGTTTCATCCAAAGAATTGTCCCAGGTACTGTCTTTGGCTCACACCCAGACGGAGAGAAGACAAATACTTGCAAATTGTGATTTCTGGTGATAAATGGCATGATATTTTGCTCATACGCACAAATATTAATCAGTAGATTTTGTTGCTCCTAGTATTTGGCAGAATGGACAGTAGAGTATGTACTGCTTTATTCTGTAGAAATAGTTACAATATAGAAAACTTTCTATTTTCATCTCTATCAAGCAAAATTCCAGGTTGGTTTTTTTTTCCAGCTCTTTATGTTATTGACTCAACAGCACTGAAGTATGTATTTTATGATAAATCATACTTACACCTTCTATTCATTTTTAAATAATATATTAAACTACATATTACATTTGAATGAAAAAGCCTTAAGGATTTTGCTACTATTTTTGCAAACTTCAGGTTTAGATGAGTTACATTATTGTTTCCAGATGAAGACTTTAATTGAGAAGAATTCGGCTAGTGCTTCTCCACACAGTAATTTTTTTAAAGTGTTCAAATCCCAATATAAAAGCATGGAAAATAGGGACCATGTGTCTGCTACTAAATGCATGTTAGAAAGCCCTTTCAACAGGAAAACTCAGAACCAATTAAGCTAATCATGTCGTATTCTGCTGATGAATCCTTTCATCTTTTAATTTCAAGGTATTGAATCTTAGCAGGAATCAAAAGATTATAGAGAATAAACCAAATTCCAGAGTGCAGAAAAAAAAAAAAAAAAAGGAATTTCAAAATGCATAAAATAATCTTGACATGAAAGACAGAATCATTCTAAACATTGCCTGGCTATGTCAGAAACTCTAGACAACTGAAATGCTTCAAAAGGCTTATTCACTTCTGAGAATAATCCTTCAGAGGTTTGTCCATACACATCATTCTAATGTAGGAGAAAGTGGATATGTTGCAATGGAGTCTTGAAACTAAGCACTGTCTTTGAAGTGTTGGCTAACGGAGAGCAATTGAGAGATCCTAAACCTCAGGCGACTTAATATTTCATCATACCATCACCAAAATTAAACAAAAAGATTAACCTTTTGGGTGGTTTTTTCTCTTCTATCCCTTACTGCTCATTTCCAGCACCAAGTTCTTTAAAGACATGCCAATCATTTTTGATATATAGTAAGAGCCACTGCATGTGTAGGTTACAGGGAGATAAAGAAGATTGTGTGAAATTGTGTTCAACAGATGCAGATAATTGGATTGTTATGGAAAAAGTTAAGCAGTTAGGCTCCTTACTGCTGTCAAAGGACTAAATTACTGTGAAATGGTAATATTCCCTTTGAACTTCCTTGTCAGAATTCTGACCCACAGGATTGTTGTGTTCCCTACATCTTAGGCAGCGGGAATGTGCTCACACTATGGAAAAATACAACTGCACAATGATTTTAGATTATTCTGCAGAGGTGAAAACGAAAAACACAGCAAGTCTATCAGTTGGAGAAGACATGTCCCATTTACCAAAGCTCTGCCCTACAGAGGAGGAAGCTGAGGATGCCTCCCACCCCCCTCCACCCTCCCTCACTTCAGGTGAGAGAGAGGAGATAAAAGAACTTTCTAGCCACTTGGCTACCTCACATACAGCTTCTGGGTTGGCAAGGGAGCATGTGTGGTAGTACATGAACATATGCGAATCTCATGAAGGTCGAGGCAATCCCAGTGTCAGTACCGACTGGGTGATGAATGGATTGAGATCAGCCCTGCAGAGAAGGACTTTGGGATACTGGTGGATGAAAAATTGGATATGAGCTGGCAATGTGCGCTCACAGCCCAGAAAGCCAACCGGATCCTGGGCTGCATCAAAAGGACCATGGCCAGCAGATCATGAGGGGTGATTCTCTCCCTCTACTTAGCTCTCGTGAGACCCCCACCTGGAGTACTGCATCCAGATCTGGGGTCTCCAGCACAAGAAATACACGGACCTGTTAGAGTGGGCCCAGAGGAAAGGCATGAGAATGGTCAGAGGGCTGGAGCACCTCTCCTACGGTGAAAGTCTGAGAGAACTTGGGTTGTTCAGCCTGGAGATGAGAAGGCACCAGGGAGGCCTGACTGCAGCCTTTCAATATTTAAAGGAAGCTTGTAAGATAGATGGAGAAAGACTTTTTACCAGGACCTGTAGTGACAGGACGAGGGGCAACGGTTTTAAACTGAAAGAGGGTAGAATTAGGTTGGACATAATGAAAACATTCTTTACATCAAGGGTGGTGAGACGCTGGAACAGGTTGTTCAGAGAAGTTGTGGATGACCCATCATTGGAAGTGTTCAAGATCAGGTTGGATGAGGCTTTGAGCAACCTGATCTAGTGAAAGATGTCTCTGTTCATGGCAGAGGGGTGGAGTAGATGATCTTTAAAGGTCTGTGATTCCATATGCAGTACCAGGGCTCTGAGTACACCAGGAGGCTGTTGCTGCCATGACCATACTCTTCCAGACATCTACCACTCATCGCCCCTGGAGCTACATTTAAGGTCAGGTCCTTGTCCTTTCCCTGAGCTTATTCTCAGGGTTCAGCAAGAGAGGACAGCTGTGCAAGCAAAGGCAAGGTGGGAGCCAGTGGTTACACAAGGCAGGGCAGGAATCTCATGAGCAAGGTGCACGCTCCCACAGCACCTATTGAAGAAGAGCGGAGCTGGTTTGGTGACTGTAACCAGGGCTGGCCAACCATCCAGTGAGAGATGGAGGATGCACTGAGGAGTGCAGATCCAAGGTCAAACTCAGGTATCAAGTCAATTAAGATAATGCCAGGTACAAAACCAGTTACAGCATAACCACAACACACCCACAACAGAGCCAGGGCTGGGGCTTCAGCTTAAATACAGCTGCTGGGCCAATGGGTGGAGGCAGCATGGCTGGAGAACGTGGATGAGGCTGGTCAGGGTAATCAAAGCCTGCTAGAGTGCTCAGGGCCCAGAACATGATGTGTTGTCACATATAAAGCTTTATTTCCAGGCTTGAAATGCAGGAAATAAATGAGTTCTTCCCTGAGGACGCTCTTGGCTCCAAGCTTAACAGGCAGTTCAGACACAGACAAGATGACCTGCAGTAGGCTGAGAAGCACACAGACATGGGGTAAAATGTTCAACATCACCTGAGTGAATTAGGAGCCCAAACGCTGTTTTCCAAGACCTCTGAAGGCACATTTCTGAAAATGTTTTGATATGTGAATATGTGACAAGTCATTAGTGGTGGCTTTCAGAAGAAAGATATCATGATCACTGGTAAAGCAAACACCTTCTTCCCTCCACTGTGAATTGAATCAAATTGTTGTGGGTTATGACCTACACATCAATTCTCCACTTCCTTGACAGAATGACCCTCACGTGGGTTCCCTAGAAAAGTCACCAGTCTGAGCCAACACAAGCACCTGATGGGTCTGGACGTAGCTAAATTTGTGTCAGCAGTTCTATGCAAAACCAGCTTTTTCGCTTTAAAACTATTTCTCTGCTAAAGCTTGGAATCAGATCTTATTTCTGGAACATATTTGTTTCTCTTTTGAAAATTAAAAATAATCCATGTTTCTTCAAAACTTCAGTGTAAAGCAAGATTGACATGCACACATACACACATGCAAACACATATATTTTGAGAAAATGGTGAAAACAATGAAGTTATAATTTGATAAAATTCAAATTGCGGCTCAGCTAGTGTCAGCAGACCTTAGGACCTGAATGTCTGTTTTCTTACTGATGGCCCAGGTTATATTCCAGAGTGTAAAGCTGCATCTGTATCATTAAATGAAATCAGGCCATTTTGCATGCTTTCAACTAGCATGACTTAGCCCCATCCCTCCTGTAAGGCTATCTTGCCCCAGGAAACAGGGTGGCTTCATTTAAGCTCTCTGTTGAGAGTCCTAAGTCCCAGACCATGGCTAGGAATTTTCAGTTCAGGCTAGAATCATGGAAATGACCATTCTAATAAATTAATACTTAAAACATGACTTGCCGGTGTCAGGGTCACTATGTGTTTTACTATTCTAGGTAGAGCCTAAAGGGGAGGTAACTTATCCGTTTGCTTATATACAATAATTTTAAGTATGGTAACATTAATATTTGCATTTCTCTACCCAAATATTGACAATGTTGTTACCTGCTTTCTGTCTGAATGCCTTCCTATGTTTTCTTCTCAGTCAGCTGTAATGTTTTCTTCAGCCCTTCGTGGCAAAGTTTGTATCTCGTTCTTGTTAGATCTTTAAACAGCTGATAACACGGAGTTCTGATCTGACTGAGAAGTTGGAGGAGTTAGAATATTTGATCGCAATGTTTTACTTTCCATACCTACAATCCAAAAGAAATGACAACCCAGCATTTGAAGAGAGAAGGAAAGGAATTCCCTCTAGGTTATCTTCATAGCACTATTCCGAAAAGGTTCGGCACCTTTGAAAATGTTATTCTGTTTTGTAGCATAACATATTTATATAAGCAATAGTCATTTAAAATATTAAGAAAACATGAAAAAGACTACTGAGAAGCTAAAGGGATAGATGTTTCCAGTTTTTGGTCCAAATCAGTTTGCCATTTAGCAAACAGACATACATGTGTATAAATAAACAGATACACAATTATCCAAATACAATTGCTAAGTGTTTACTGAAGTCCAAAAAACACAAAGAGGTACAGAAAAAAGAGTCAGGCTCAGTAGACAGAGGTCTAAAACCTATGGGAGGCGAATAAGAATACATGGAAATAGGTGTATTCTCCTTAGTCAAGACAGGATGAAAGAAACGTGGTACAGCTTGTCCCTTCTTGGGTTGGATGGAGAGCAAATTAGACCTTAGGCAATCTTGTGTCAATTCAAAATAAGCCTATGAAAGCTTGTGCTACCAAATCTCTTAAATTGTTTTTGTCCTTTCTGATGTGTATAACTTACAAAATTGTATATGAAATCTATAGAAAAGCTTTGCTTGACTAAAACAAAAGAAAACTGTCAAGTGAGGAGTCAGGTGATACCTAATGGAAGCACAGGACTGTCATCGAAATTTTGTATTTGACCCTTCAAAACATTCCCTATTTTGGCTGCTTTATTATTATTATTATTATGTTTTTCAGAGATGGTTAAGAAAATGGAAAATACCTGTGGGGGAATAGATCATGACTGTCTCCAGGCTTGTACATCTCATTTTGCTTGGCTCTGTTTCTGTGACATTTCTTTGCAGGCGTTGTGCTGAATACTCAGCTAAGAGAAGTCTGCAGAGAAAATCTGTGGAGCAAATACCGTTCAGACAGTTTACACAAAGTGAGGCTATTCCCTCACTTAGGAGACGGGCTATCTCCTGGGCTGGAGCTCCAAGGGCACAATTCAGGCACCGAAACGTAAGTGTCCCATGTCATTCCAGATTGCTTAGGTGTGCCTGGCCCCCTGCCCCTTCTTCAGGACAGGACAGGTCTCCTCGAGATCCTGAGCCGCAGCAGCCAGCCCAGCCTGGATGAGCTGTATAGCCCAGGGCCGGGCAGGCGGCAGGAGATGCCTCTGCGTCACCACCTGACTGAAGCCCCTTGACGACTTGAAGCTGCCTAAATGCCGATGCTGCGCACCGTGGGGTACTGTGCTTCGTCATCAGCTGCCGCTTGGAAAGGGGACAGGTCTTTAAGTCCTTTCTCATAACCTATACAGTGAGCTGGACACCTTAGAGCATCTCAGCTGATACTAGATGCCTACCTTTAGGTAACTGAGTACTGTTACGGTGTCTGTGTTAGAGACCCCACAACTCTATTTACTAGATTCCCACTGACCAGGAGCAATGCCTGGACTCCGAGCACCCACGTAGACTCCTCTGTTTGCTGTCTTTCAGGACCAAAGTGAGATAGGGCATCTGAGATCATTTATAAAAAAGGTGGCCTGCAACTCACAGGGAAGTGGAGGTAATCTTAATGAGGTATAAAATGGAGTAACTTATGAAATAAATAGCTTCTTTAATGGGAAATTTTATTATGTGAGATGTGGCTAGCAGTGCCATGTAGCCTGTAATAAAGCACTAGTAGAATTTCTCAACACTGCACAATTCCTAAGACAAAAGGTATTGCGTACACCATGAGGTAAATCCACTCTGGACCTCCTTATGATGAATAAAGGCAAGTTAATCACTGGATTGGAATCTGGTGGTTACCGAAGCTGACCATTTAATATGGTCAAAAGCATATTTCCAGCCAGTATTTCAGAAGAGCTCAATGTCCCCAAACAGGAAAAGGATGAGCAAATTCGTCTTTGTGGAAAAAATTAGAAGAAAAATAAGAGTATCTAGACTTAAAAAGATTGTCCTCAAATACCTTTCCTCCCCTGATTCTACAAGCAAAAAAGGCCAATTTTAGCCATAACTTGCTTGTTTCAGTAGAAAAATGAAATCAATTAGAAGTGAAAAAAAAAATTAAAAGTATGAGACATGAAGAATGAGGAAATACAAAGTATATATAATAGTGTCCCTGTACATACTAGTAATAAGGCAAAAATAAAACTGAGTTACACTGACGATCTCAGTGACAGAACCACAGATAGCATGGCTGAAGATAGTTGAAGAAGCTGAAGTTTATGATGAGGACAATAAATTCTAGTAATATCACAGAACCACAACTAAACAGACACAAGACAATGGGCAGAAATTAAATATGTAAAAAAAAAAATCAGTAAACATTGTTTCTCTGCATTTGGAGAGAAGTAGACTGGGGTACTTTCATGAGACTGATGTACTTTTATCATATGAGGACCATCATGTTCTTTCTAAAGGGAAAAAACAGGATAGTATTTGTTAGTGATAAATACTTTTAAATTGGCTTGTCATAATAATTTGTGCTTAAATGTCTTAGAAAGCCATGTAAGAGATCTTTGGTTCATTTACAGTCCATTTTCATGAGTCTGGGAATACCAGAACACCAGTGCATTGTTACTGTTCATGGACTACAAATAGGTAGATACTATACCTCAAGGCTATTAACCTGACATTGGTCCCAGCAAAAATAATGTAAAAATCTGATACAGCCTTCAGTTGGGAATGAATAAAGTGACAACAAATGTCAGAATAGATACTAATAGATAACTAATGATATAATAGATATTATCTAGCAAGCTTTTACTTCCTCATGAGGTTGTAAACTTGGTGGAGAACAAGGTCTTCTGTAGCAGCAGTAGATTTTTCCAAGGTGTGTCATTTTAAAAATGACAGCGAGCGGTACTTTAAAAAACAGCACATGAAGTAGCTCCCAAACCGTCCTGTCTTCGTGGTGAAGACAATTTATCACCAAGGTCCAGCAGAGGGTCATATCAACTGGCAGAAGGCCAAATGCTATGTGCTGGGTCTCTGGACATCATGTTCAAAGCTAAGGGGGATGCAGTTGCCCAGCACGCTGCTCCTTTCTACAGAGAATCACAGAATCATGGAATATCTTGAGTTGGAAGGGACCCATAGGCATCATCAAGTCCAAGACCCTGCTCCTCGCAGAGCTACTTAAACCTAAACCATATAGCACCATACTGCCGTATGACTTCAGGCGAAGGGCTGCAGTTATAGGAACTCTCTGGGAGACACCGTCTCGCGGAGAACAACCATGATGCAGTAAATCAGCTTTGCAGGAGGCAGCAGTTCCCTCTCTCAGCGAGGTCTCGTAGAGCAGACTGTCCCAGGACCTCACCATACACCCTGTGAGCTGGAAGATACTGTTCCTGACCCAGCTGGCAACCCCACCGACTTCATAAGCCTAAAGTTTTCTGGTGTTTGTGCTTCAAGGAGAAACAGAAGACGACTAATGTACTGAGTGGGACGCCCTGGGTCTGTGCTAAGTGAGCAGATCCTCCTTCCGACCAGCCTGGGAACCAGCTCTCTGCTTCTGGGTGCTGCCTGCAAGCGCACAGTAGCAGACACAAGGATGGAAACGGCGACAAATAAGCTTTGCTCAACTGGCAGTCTGAATTATACCGGCTGCTACCCCAAGACGTAGCCCTCTGCCCACAGACGGGAAAGTGCTGAGTGCCCGTCATAACCCGCGAGATGCTGAAACCAGCCTGGGCAAAAACTGGCAGATTTTTGCACCACACTAGAAAACTCCCAAACTTTTCATGTCTTAGATCATGGTTATATGTTGTCTGGAGCATCAGCAGGCAAAGGTGTTTTGTTGACTTCAGTACAGCAGTAACAGGATGAAGTTTAATGGTTTGTGTTGTACAGCACGTCAGGGTAGATGATGCAACATCCCTTCTGACCTTAAACAGCAGAGATATAGCAGACAGACATTGCTAATGCTTAGAGTAGGGGAAGATTTTTAACACTCAGTGATTTTCAGAGGAGGTCTGCACTGATACAGCGTTAATATAAACAAACAGTAGGCAGTGAGCTGGCTAAGCCTGCCTTGTCCACCTCTTTCTCTTCCTATAAATTATCTGTACTGGTTAAAACACAGAGCTGCTACTGTGATTTTTACCTATAACCACAACTTTCCCACAAATTCAACAACTCCTTGAGATCCTCTTACATTCTTTACATTAGGAATCGTTTGAATTCTTTCCTGTTCCAGGGCCACCTGACTTTCTTTTATACATAGATCAGCACATTTAAAATGCTATAACACAAAGTACAGTATATACATATAGGAATTTCTTTTAAAAAATGGCACCTTGCCTTCATTTGTGCAGTTCTTATCATAAAAGCGGTTTGATCAAGCTTTGAATCAACTCAAAGGAATTTGCCATTGACAACTTGAATCAAATTAAGTGCAGTCTAGTACAAAAACAGTCTGAAAAGCAATGGGGAGGAGGCTAACTGTACTAGAAAATAGACACTGTCAAGTTTGAAGCAAAACAGTGAGCAGCTTTTCAGAATGACAAAAACAAAGATTCATGCTCAACTAAAATATCTGTTGCGGTCTACTAATAGGTTGTACCACTATGACCATTTTTGTAAATTTCCAAAGCTGCTGTTTCCTTTTTAGGAGAAAGGAAAAAAAGGATTTGGATCACCACAAATTTTGTAATGCTTATAGTATGTGCTCTAACACTTTCCATTTAACATGTAAGTGCAGTGTAGAGGCTGAACAAATAAAATTTCAATTTGGAGGAATGGAAGTTTTCAGATGAAAAAATAATAAGCACCTACAGCCTTCAGAATCTGGAACTGAACTGTTTTTAGTGGAACTCATTTGATATGAGTCAGCCTTAAGTAATATTTTCAAAAAGCTGCAGGACTTCATAAAAACATTTAAGTAATTATTACTGGAGATTTGAGTCAATATCATATTTTTGTTTATTCATTACATATAGGCCAACAGGCTATATATTCACAATTTGGAGATACGGACAACATCACGCATAAACACTATACTACATCTCTTTATAATTAAGTGGCTTACTGTATTGTGCCCTTGGAATGGCTTTTTCCCTTAACGGAGATTTCCTCACCTTCTGCTGCAAGTAGCCAATTAAAACAAATTAGCCTTCATTTCATCTTGAGAGTAATATTTAATTTATCAGTGCAAAAACTCGCTACTCATTTTATGTGGCAACGTGAAAAGTTCCATAAGCACTTTTTCTGAGGCTAATATGCTCCTGTGACCCAGCTATCCTAGTCTTAATTTTGGGCACCCAAATCTCTTGGTTCTTAGGGTACACATCTGTGTAGCAGATGTGTACACAGGTTTAAGACTAAAAGGAAGCAGTTGCTTTAGATAACTATTGGTTTAGGTAAACTATCAGGTTTTAGCAACTTGAGTCTTTTGGGAAAAAGGGGAATAAAAGCAAATAGATTTGGGGGTGGGT